>OY759272.1:30105408-30382908 GCA_963662155.1 Lamellibrachia columna
ACAACGCCAACGCCACTACCACCAACAACAACAACACCACCAACAACAACACTACAACCACCACCACCAACAACACCACCACCACCAACAACAACAACAACAACAACAAGACCACCACCAACAACAACAACACCACCACCACCACCACCACCACCACCACCACCACCACCACCACCACCACCACCACCACCACCACCACCACCACCACCACCACCACCACCACCACCACCCCCACCAACAACAACAACAACAACAACAAGACCACCACCAACAACAACAACACCACCACCAACAACAAAAACAACAACAACAACACCAACACCAACAACAACACCACCACCGCCAACAGCAACAACAACGCCACCACCACCACAACCAACACCACCACAACCTCCGCGACCATACGAGTTATCCCGTCAGGTGTCGCTTCTCTCACAACTGTTTCCATTAGGTGTAGCTTGATCGTACCTGTTCCCGCCAATGGTCACCGTGTTTGTCGTTGCTCAGGTACACATGGAAATCACGACTGACCTTTCGACCCAGATCACGGAGGTGACAGTATGCTAAACATTTTACCTTTCTGGACTGACATTTGGCGATACATCATCGAATCTAGACAGGAGATTTAGACAAATGTCCAGGCTCGTGACTTTACTTTGCGTTCACTGTTGAATTGTCACACATCTTCGCGTGAGTTTTTTATGCAGTATTAGCTTAATGTAGAAAGTCAACTGACTCTAATGACCTATTCGCCGAAAACAAAACAAACGAGAAATACATGTGAAATGGCTAGCTGTGCATTGTTCTACTGTGAACGCGCGTGCGTGTGTGTATGTGCGTGTGTGCGTTGGTGCGTGCGGTGTGTGTGCATGTGTATGCATGTGTGTGCTTGTGCGCGAGCGTGCGTTCGTCTATTTCGGTGGGTGTTTATGCCAAGTTTGCAATAAATGCGTGCAGGGGTTTTGAATAAGCGGCCGTGGGAAAACTAACATGGGGAAGCGATGGCTAGATAAGAAGTTCCCAAACGTTATCACCCAAGGCCTCCAAAACAATTCCCGCCACCTAGCCCGTGCAACCAAGTCATTGCCATCACGTTTACCGGAACACTACTTAAATGTGCTACATTATGATTGGAAAATTTATTCGACACTTGTAAGCTTTGTGTTTTACACGTGATGTGCCATTCTAAAATAACTGTGCAGGTTAGCCAGGACCCCGTGGAACTACACGACAGCCACTCGGAGTTACAGTATTTGTAATTCAGAGGTGAACGCACACACAGGTGAACGCACACAGAGGTGAACCCACACAGAAGTGAACCCACACAGAAGTGAACCTACACAGAGGTGAACCCACACAGGGGTGAACCCACGCAGAGGTGAACCCACACAGAGGTGAACCTACACAGAGGTGAACCTACACAGAGGTGAACCTACACAGAGGTGAACCCACACAGAGGTGAACCCCCACAGAGGTGAACCCCCATAGAGGTGAACCCATACAGAGGTGAACCCCCACAGAGGTGAACCCCCACATAGGTGAACCCCACACACAGAGGTGAACCCACACAGAGGTGAACCCCCACAGAGGTGAACCCCCACAGAGGTGAACCCACACAGAGGTGAACCCCCACATAAGTGAACCCCCACAGAGGTGAACCCCCACAGAGGTGAACCCACACAGATGTGAACCCACACAGAGGTGTAAAGGGAACGTACAACGATGATTTTCATTGGTCAGCTGTTTTACGGGACGTTGTAACACTTCATTTATTAGTTTGTCTTATTAAAATCTCAGTTGGTTAAAATTAATATCTGTAACAAACGAATTATACTATCGTGATCTGTCAATACGTGAAACCACTAAAATGAACATATTAAAAAAGAAAGACATATTTAGAGGCGCACACAACGCTTAAAAAAAGGACGAATCTGAATGATCAGACGGTGAAGGTGAAACATGTTGAAAGTATTTAAGCTGGGAATGGATGAAAGCTATTACAAAAAGGACACTGAAATGAATGAAAGCTACCATATATAAAGCGTACGTAAATAAATGTATAAATGTAAAAGAATATATTAAATGATATCCTTCGTTAAGATGATCGTGGGAATTGTCGTGATCGATCCATCCAAGAAAGATCGACATGGCTGGATGCGATTGAAAAGAAAGCACGTAAAAATAAATTGAAACGAAAGTGTCCCGTAATTGAGAACCGTGCAATAAAACAGGCCATGCATCTTATGAATGTCGTGCAGAGCATCTATTTTATGTCATACTTGAACGGTTACTGCATATTTGAGCAAAGTGACTGACACGCAAGTCTGAGATACGGCCTGCTATAAGAATGCAGCCGATGAACTGTGTGTGGAAGGTAGGACGCACTAACCGAGAGAGGCAAGTGTAAAACGGCCATTACTGTGCAATCACGCGGTGTCAGAAATGCGATATGTGGTGATATACCAAGACGGGTCCGGAGGCGAAGTTTTGACAGCGCTATTGTTAACAAGACACGGATAGTCGATAGCTAAAAGTTGGAATAAGTAAAACGCAGTTTGATGAACGTAAGCTTGGGTTTTTATACCACTTAGGGGAAGATTGCATCCCGTGTGTTGCACAGACTATCTTGTACAGCCATCGCGAAATGTATACGCACTTGACAAGAAGACTCGTTGTTTCTCCATACACTCGCGTGGACGGTCTCCGGTTACACGACCGCGGTGTTCACCCTAGAAGGACGGGCCAGTGGGTCTTTGTCACCACCCTGGATGCGGAAGTTTAAAGTGAACTCGATATCGTATAAATCTGGTCAATCATTTATTCATTTATGATTCACCAGGATTTATCTTAGGTGCATCACGAAGCGACTACTAAAAAAGCCGGTGATCTTTTATCTTAAAATGTAGCGTCCCCAGAACTAAGTCTGTTTAGTACATGTCCAACACACTGCGCGATGTCACCATTGGTGCAACAATGACAACGACAACGACGACAACTACAACAACGACAACTACAACGACGACAACGACAATGACAACAATTATAACAATTACTATAAAACTTCATCATTTCGAGTTTTGTCATAAACAACGAGCATGTGCAAGACAACAATTGAACAACGTCTCACTGAGAGTCTAACGACGACGACACATCCGTCGGAAGGCGTAGGTGTAACACGCGGACGACGAAAGTGTGAGACACATTTTCCTGACAACAGGAAACCCACAAAGTTATGGTCTGATGACAGTAAAGCCTTCTCCACGAAATGAACGACAGCAGGACTGTCTTCGCCGGCTGTGACCCTGTACCAGTAAATCTGCCCGTCACGTTCGTCGAAGCCCGAGCTCTATTTATCGCGCCTACGACATCATCAAACAACACCTTACATTCTGTGACCTGCCCACATGTGAGACTTGCGGCAGAAATGTTGGTCAGAAATGTAATACGGGTTGCCGCCCCGGAGATGTCAGAAAACCACCCTTGTAAGGGCATACCAACATCAGAAATATATGTTATTACCCCGCGGCCAATTAAGAGAAAATCACCCAATATAATATGTATATTTCCTGCGAGGTCAACGTTCGATCACTGGAGCACGACAAGCTCTAGCTCAGCTATATATATAGATGTATATATGTATAGATGACTTTTTGTATACATTTTTTTTTGAAAATAACGGATGACTCAGTGTGCTTCAGGACCACCCTGTGTCTCGCGGTGATACGTCTTCCCAATATAGACTAACGTTCATATAATTGTGAGGCAGGTGTAAGAAATTACAACGTTACTGATTGTGGCGCCCTATGGCTCAGTGGTTGGAACATCAGACTCTCCATTGAGAGAACTGGGGTTCGAATCTTCTTGCTGCTATTTCAAGGCTTGGACAGTTTAGTTCACCCCATATAGCAGCAGTTCACTCAGTTGTACAAACGGGTACATGTCAATAGACAATTCACTATATAGTTTTCGTGTAGTAATTGCAGCGTGGCTGAATGCTTCCCATAGATGTCGAGTTGAAGCTGGAAGGAACAGGTCTGCCAGCTGGTGAAGCGTAAAGCTCTTTAAGCGGTCGTAATGGATACAGCGCTATATAAGAACTGACCTTTACCTATAATCAAAAGGATAAAAAAACTGCTGACGTGAAGTCAAAACCAAACTTACACCATCCTCGTCAGACCAAAGGTTGAATATTCCTCGATAATATTTGCCACAGTGCTACAAATGTCACATCAATTAAATTGAAAAATAAATAATAGTTACTTTTCCAGTGTGATTACGATTATTCTAGAAGCGACTGCGTTTCTAGAATGTCGTCTTTCCTTAACTAAGGACATTGCAAGACTTTCTACACACGCTAGAAGGAATGATCGTCATCAATTCAGTGGCCCAGCAAATGACTCTAGTGCTTTCAAAGTTAGCTTCTTTTCGCACACAAATACGGACGACCAGAAGGTTCTGTATTCCCATCTCGCCGTTGTTCCTTTAATATACTTGTTTCTTGGGCTGTTGTTACACCAATCATATACTGCTACGTGACACTACATCAAAATTTATTTCCCGTTACCAAAGTGGACAAGTATTTTAGCAATGTCCATAAGAAGACAGCTTCAGGCGTATCACAGACTCGTCTTGTGGGCAGACGACCGCGCATTGCAGACCTCTCCAGACACCCCGTCAGTTCCGTTGCCAGAGACTAAAGATGACTACAGCGGCCCACGTATTTCCGAAAGCCGTTGTCACCACACCCTGGGTGAGGGTGTTAATTGGCGACTGAACCACCACGAGCGGTCTTCGTGGAACCGTCGGGTGTGTGGCCAACGATAATTGGAGATCAAGCGACATGTGGTCGCATTGGAACTTGTTTCATGTACACGTTGCACTCACGATTAAGTAATCTGATTTGTGACATTAGCACAAACAAGAGTGTCGCTCTGTTATTAACATTAATAACGCCCGCCAACGCAATTGGCTGAGAAGTCGCATTCCATTGCGACATTGGTGTGTGACGTGTCTGTGTGTTCAGTGTCAACCAGAAAACAATGTTGTGATTTTTCAAGAACTGTGATTGTTGAATACACATTTATCGATGCCGTTCTAAGAACAAAGTACGCACATTTTATTCCTACACACATACCCAAAGACGTGCGTGCGTGCGTTCGTGTGGGTGGCGTGCGTACGCGCGTACATACGTGTGTTCGGGTGGCGTGCCTTCGTGCGTAAATGCATACATTACTACGTACGTACGTACGTACGTACGTACGTACGTACGTATGTACGTATGTATGTATGTATGTATGTATGTATGTATGTACTCTCCCTCTCTCTCATCTCCCCCTCACCTCCCCTTCCCTCTCCCTCTCCCTCTCCCTCTCCCTCTCCCTCTCCCTCTCCCTCTCCCTCTCCCTCTCCCTCTCCCTCTCCCTCTCCCTCTCCCTCTCCCTCTCCCTCTCCCTCTCTCTCTCTCTCTCTGTCTCTTCCTTTCCCTCTCGCTCTTATACAGGTATTCGGAGTTTTTTTTTAATTCGTCTCTTCTGCAGCCTTTCACGAAGCTGAGCTGTCACCCCTTGCGCTCATAGGTGTTGCCCAAGTCGTGAAGTTAATTACCCCAGAAAGATAAGAAAGGAATTCGGTTGCGAGACCGGCGATTATCGAATTCATGCCTTTGATTTGCTATCGCGCGACCGATCAGAACTCGGCGATAACCGGCCGTTAAGGGCCCGCCTTGTCCGATTTCTATAACAATCTGCGCGTTATTTCATAAAATGGCCCTTATCTGTCGTTATCTCTCGTGCCGCGTGCAGGTGGCCCAGCTACACTGGCTGGGCAGGAAATGGGTACCGACCACTGCACGGAGTGACGGTACATATACATACACTTGCGGTGTGTGGGCTGCCTCTGGCAAATACAAACAGTGCTTTCTCCAATTGTTCGCTGCACGAAACAGGCCCGTTTAATTAACGGTGGCACGAACACGTTGCAACCACATCAATTAGTTGGAAGCAATGGCTGCGGGCCTTTACCTCCACATTGTTAGCGCTGCATGTAGTTTGCAACGAATCTATGTTCACGAGAAAACATTCGGCGGTCTGAAATTCACAAGGCAAATCCCGAACTTGAAGGTTTGTATCAAGCGAGGATTTTGCATGTGGTAATGATGCTAAAAGATACAAAGACCTGTGTTTTCTACAGCGCGCTCTTTTGTAAATGTCCGCTGTTCCAATGAAGACGAGGTCGCGAAAGGATACTTTCAACGGTAAAGAGGTCACAATTTAAAACATTGTGTGAGCCTTTGTATGAAACACGGGGTTGTGTAGCACAACATCGAGTCGCACGGTATACCCAGTATTACCCACGCTGCTCAGTACATGTGGGTGAATGGTAGATATTCTGAGTTGTTCTGAGAAAAATGCTCACCCCCTGTTTCAGAACATTTAGGGCCTACTCAATGTAAGCCCAACGGCCAATGGCGCCGGTCGGTTAATTCTGGTCGATTCATTTCACTTCAATTCAAGCACTTTGGAAAGAGGGCAGTGTATGCCCTACAGAACTTGACAATAGGTTCCAAAAATAGGTTCACCTATAAAGAATATTAATGGATTCGCCAGCATTGGTGGCACAGCAGGCGTAAACAAACTAAGCTTCGAACACGACTTCGTGAATGCCATTAACAACTCAATATATTGAATTCAGAAACATTAAATATGAAACGGACAGGGTGAAAATTAAGGTACTATGTGCAGTGCATCCAGTGTTTACGTTAAAGTTAAATACCATTCCGACAATTTTACTGCCCTTTCATTATCGCAGCTTAAAATCAAAATCTTTTAGAACTCAGCAGCGTGAAATGAAGGGCCTTTCTTGAGATGTCCGTGTAGACAAAGTGCATTTTGTCGCGCTACATAAATAAAGCCGAGCGAGGTACATGCGTATAACTGAAAACACCGCATGTTGGAAATATTGCCAATAAGCGCTACGTGTCGTGACCACGGCTGTTCTAAAACAAAGACTAGGCTGATTGTCACAAGTTGATTGCCACGTAAGTAGCAATGACTAAGCAAGCACTGATAACAATACAATATTAAATAGATTGTAGAGCGGTTGTTGCCATTCTTTTGCACGTGTGTCGTATGCTATAATATATATATGGGTGTGTTCCTTGCAGACACATTATCATGGCTCGGTGCGCGGCGTTCAGGCAAGGTGACTATTACGGGTTTGCAAACAGAAGGTTGAAGGTCGAGGTTTGTGATATTAACGCGCGCCGAAATGTCTGCTTAGATAAACAAATGCTCATTTTATGCAAGAATGCCAATAAAACGCACATCGCTTGTATTCTGCTGCCTCATATAAGCCAACCATGCATCCCACGCACATCGGTTGAATAAAGCGAAATAAATATGCTTGTTATTGGAGTGATTGCTTTGTTTACAACGGGTGGCAGACGACATTTGGCAGCGAAATAGCTCGCGCCGGGCTGCCTGGTTTTAACACATCCTTGGTGCACGTGTACTACCTGGATATAGGGAAAGCCCCCTGAACAAAATCCCCCAAACACAATCCCCTTGGACAAAAACTCCCCTCGAACACAACCCCCCTGGATAAAAGCCCTCCGAACACAGTCCCACTGGACAAAATTCCACCGAACACAATCTTCCAGGAGAAAATCCCCAGGATACAATCCCCTGACCGAAAGCCCCCCATGGACACAATAATACTGGAAAAATTTCCCACGAACACATTCTACCCTGGAAAAAATTCCATTCCCCGGACACAGCCCCCTGAACACAAACCCCAGACACGACCAGTTACGCGAAAAGGGTGATTTGTGTGGGGTCTTTAGTCCGGGCGAATTTCTCATTTCTCACATTGTCACCGACTTTTATGAATGTCTCACTATGTTACTGCTGAACATTGGCCCACAATACCGAGCACTATAAAGTACTGTGCGATTGTTTATTCAACTTAATGCAATTAATGAAATCAGCAAAAAACAGCTGTTTTTGTTACCTATAGCATGTCTGGTGTGTGTGCGTGCGTGCGTGCGTGCGTGCGTGCGTACGTGCGTTCGCGTGTGTGGGATATATAGACCTATATCCCATTTTTAACCTCTCCGTTAATATTCATCATTCGCTTTCATAGAAGATCACATAGATTCTTTATGAAATAACTTAATCCTAGTGATATACCTATGATGATACAGACAAAGTGCAATGGTATTTAAAATAATGAAACTATACGTCTGAAGCATAATTATTCCAATATAGCCATACATGTCTTAAAGCCTAACAATTGCAAGAATATAAATGTTAAAATCTTGTTTTACTTGAGCATATTGAGTCATGTTAGCTCGCCCGTAATAGCGAGGGTAAACACGTCCGCAATAGCGAGGGTAAACACGTAGTAAACACGTCCGCAATAGCGAGAGTAAACACGTAGTAAACACGTCCGCAATAGCGAGGGTAAACACGTAGTAAACACGTCCGCAATATCGAGGGTAAACACGTAGTAAACACATCGGCAATAGCGAGGGTAAACACGTAGTAAACACGTCCGCAATAGCGAGGGTAAACACGTCCGCAATAGCGAGGGTAAACACGTCCGCAATACAGCAGCAATACATGAACTAGCCCCAGCCCTTTATAAAGGGAGCACCAAGGAAGAACAGATGAAGATATATTTTGTTCACGTCAACCACTCTGGTCGATCTGACGCTGAGTGAGTTATCCCATCGATGTTAAGTTATTGATTTGTATATCATTGAAATGAAAATGTCTTATCTTGTAGAATGATACGACGTGGCATATTCACACATGGATCAAATATTCTTGTCACATTTGTATGTATTATTTACAGACACAAGCGTCAAATAGCGCACTGGTAATCAACACGTAGCCCAATTTACATGTTACATAAATATACCACAGGTAACCAACCTGTGTTTAGATTATGCACTGAAGACTTTGGTTCTCAGCGCCAAATGACAAAAGACCAAATGTGCGTTGTTTCTGATGTTTCGGTCGCATAATAAAAAGTTCTAAGAAAACGAAAGAAAAACTCTCACGATACGTCAAAAAATCTTTCCACCCATACTGCAGAATGATGTATGATATACCCATGGTAAGGCGGGGTTATTACCGATACCCAATGTGTGCAGATGGACTCAAGATAACAGGGTGTGGGAAGTCTACCCAATTGGGTAAAATAAAGCCAAATGAAAGGGGTGAAAACAAAACTTCAGAACGACACACCTGCCTGGGTCATTCATCCTAATTAATAAGCTGTATTTACCCCTGGGGTATATCGGGATAATTTTGCAATCCAGTTTTCGATCGCCACGTACACTGTAATTTGCGGCTGCACACTCCGTTGCCGCAACTCAATTATTACGTTAACACTACTAGGCAATAGCACACCTGTTCCACACCTGTAAAGTACAAACTTGTCCAACAATTTACACCTTATCAGTCGATTATCAGAATCAAGTCTGAACGGGTGAAATCAACGTTGTAATGGGGCGTTGTCGCCCTTTGATGTGGTTTTTGTTGATAATGTATGTGCGTCCATGCGCGATATTGCGAAAGATTTTTGAATAATAACAACGATTAAACATACAACTATAATGTATGAGAAAAGGGTAGTAATATGATTCGAAACACGCCCGCTCCATAATGAGTTCTACCTTCTAAACCACTGTTTGGAAAACATCAGCAGACGGAGAACAATAGTATTAGTACTAGTGGATAATATAAGTATTAGTACTAGCGGATAATATAATGTTAAACATACAAAGTATGGTCGTTTTATCGAAACTCACTTCGGCGATGAAGATGTTAGAGCAGATAATAATATATACTGTATTTCATAACATGAACGTAACATGAACGTAACATGAACGTAACATGAACGTAACATGAACGTAACATGAACGTAACATGAACGTACTGAACCTGCCGCCCTGTGAGAGTGTCAGTGAAAACCAGACACGTTTAGGGGAAGTCTCAAAAGCTTATGTTTTCATACAGATTAATGTTTAAACTATTGTCCCTTATGGATTGATACAACATCAGTATAGGCAGACAAGATACAACATCAGTACAGGCAGACAAGATACAACATCAGTACATGTAGACAAGATACAACACCAGTACAGGCAGACAAGATACAACATCAGTACAGGCAGACAAGATACAACACCAGTACATGCAGACAAGATACAACACCAGTACAGGCAGACAAGATACAACACCAGTACAGGCAGACAAGATACAACACCAGTACAGGCAGACAAGATACAACATCAGTACAGGCAGACAAGATACAACATCAGTACAGGCAGACAAGATACAACACCAGTACATGCAGACAAGATACAACACCAGTACATGCAGACAAGATACAACATCAGTACAGGCAGACAAGATACAACATCAGTACATGTAGACAAGATACAACACCAGTACATGCAGACAAGATACAACATCAGTACATGCAGACAAGATACAACATCAGTACATGCAGACAAGATACAACATCAGTACAGGCAGACAAGATACAACACCAGTACAGGCAGACAAGATACAACATCAGTACAGGCAGACAAGATACAACACCAGTACATGCAGACAAGATACAACATCAGTACATGCAGACAAGATACAACATCAGTACATGCAGACAAGATACAACATCAGTACAGGCAGACAAGATACAACACCAGTACAGGCAGACAAGATACAACATCAGTACAGGCAGACAAGATACAACACCAGTACAGGCAGACAAGATACAACACCAGTACAGGCAGACAAGATACAACACCAGTACAGGCAGACAAGATACAACATCAGTACAGGCAGACAAGATACAACACCAGTACAAGCAGACAAGATACAACACCAGTACATGCAGACAAGATACAACACCAGTACAGGCAGACAAGATACAACATCAGTACAGGCAGACAAGATACAACACCAGTACAGGCAGACAAGATACAACACCAGTACAGGCAGACAAGATACAACACCAGTACATGCAGACAAGATACAACATCAGTACAGGCAGACAAGATACAACACCAGTACATGCAGACAAGATACAACATCAGTACAGGCAGACAAGATACAACACCAGTACAGGCAGACAAGATACAACACCAGTACAGGCAGACAAGATACAACACCAGTACATGCAGACAAGATACAACATCAGTACAGGCAGACAAGATACAACACCAGTACATGCAGACAAGATACAACACCAGTACAGGCAGACAAGATACAACACCAGTACAGGCAGACAAGATACAACACCAGTACAGGCAGACAAGATACAACACCAGTACATGCAGACAAGATACAACACCAGTACAGGCAGACAAGATACAACACCAGTACAGGCAGACAAGATACAACACCAGTACAGGCAGACAAGATACAACACCAGTACAGGCAGACAAGATACAACACCAGTACAGGCAGACAAGATACAACATCAGTACAGGCAGACAAGATACAACATCAGTACAGGCAGACAAGATACAACACCAGTACATGCAGACAAGATACAACACCAGTACAGGCAGACAAGATACAACACCAGTACATGCAGACAAGATACAACATCAGTACAGGCAGACAAGATACAACATCAGTACATGTAGACAAGATACAACACCAGTACATGCAGACAAGATACAACATCAGTACATGCAGACAAGATACAACATCAGTACATGCAGACAAGATACAACATCAGTACAGGCAGACAAGATACAACACCAGTACAGGCAGACAAGATACAACATCAGTACAGGCAGACAAGATACAACACCAGTACATGCAGACAAGATACAACATCAGTACATGCAGACAAGATACAACATCAGTACATGCAGACAAGATACAACATCAGTACAGGCAGACAAGATACAACACCAGTACAGGCAGACAAGATACAACATCAGTACAGGCAGACAAGATACAACACCAGTACAGGCAGACAAGATACAACATCAGTACAGGCAGACAAGATACAACATCAGTACAGGCAGACAAGATACAACATCAGTACAGGCAGACAAGATACAACACCAGTACATGCAGACAAGATACAACATCAGTACAGGCAGACAAGATACAACACCAGTACATGCAGACAAGATACAACATCAGTACAGGCAGACAAGATACAACACCAGTACAGGCAGACAAGATACAACATCAGTACAGGCAGACAAGATACAACACCAGTACAGGCAGACAAGATACAACACCAGTACATGCAGACAAGATACAACATCAGTACAGGCAGACAAGATACAACACCAGTACATGCAGACAAGATACAACACCAGTACAGGCAGACAAGATACAACACCAGTACAGGCAGACAAGATAAAACACCAGTACAGGCAGACAAGATACAACACCAGTACATGCAGACAAGATACAACACCAGTACAGGCAGACAAGATACAACACCAGTACAGGCAGACAAGATACAACACCAGTACAGGCAGACAATATACAACACCAGTACAGGCAGACAAGATACAACACCAGTACATGCAGACAAGATACAACACCAGTACAAGCAGACAAGATACAACACCAGTACATGCAGACAAGATACAACACCAGTACAGGCAGACAAGATACAACACCAGTACAGGCAGACAAGATACAACACCAGTACAGGCAGACAAGATACAACACCAGTACATGCAGACAAGATACAACACCAGTACATGCAGACAAGATACAACACCAGTACATGCAGACAAGATACAACACCAGTACAAGCAGACAAGATACAACACCAGTACATGCAGACAAGATACAACACCAGTACAAGCAGACAAGATACAACACCAGTACATGCAGACAAGATACAACACCAGTACAGGCAGACAAGATACAACACCAGTACAGGCAGACAAGATACAACACCAGTACAGGCAGACAAGATACAACACCAGTACATGCAGACAAGATACAACACCAGTACAGGCAGACAAGATACAACACCAGTACAAGCAGACAAGATACAACACCAGTACATGCAGACAAGATACAACACCAGTACAGGCAGACAAGATACAACACCAGTACAGGCAGACAAGATACAACACCAGTACAGGCAGACAAGATACAACACCAGTACAGGCAGACAAGATACAACATCAGTACATGTAGACAAGATACAACATCAGTACAGGCAGACAAGATACATCAGTACATGCAGACAAGATACAACACCAGTACAGGCAGACAAGATACAACACCAGTACAAGCAGACAAGATACAACACCAGTACAGGCAGACAAGATACAACATCAGTACAGGCAGACAAGATACAACACCAGTACAGGCAGACAAGATACAACATCAGTACAGGCAGACAAGATACAACACCAGTACAGGCAGACAAGATACAACACCAGTACAGGCAGACAAGATACAACACCAGTACATGCAGACAAGATACAACACCAGTACAGGCAGACAAGATACAACACCAGTACAGGCAGACAAGATACAACATCAGTACAGGCAGACAAGATACAACACCAGTACAGGCAGACAAGATACAACACCAGTACAGGCAGACAAGATACAACACCAGTACAGGCAGACAAGATACAACACCAGTACAGGCAGACAAGATACAACATCAGTACAGGCAGACAAGATACAACACCAGTACAGGCAGACAAGATACAACACCAGTACAGGCAGACAAGATACAACATCAGTACAGGCAGACAAGATACAACACCAGTACAGGCAGACAAGATACAACACCAGTACATGCAGACAAGATACAACACCAGTACATGCAGACAAGATACAACACCAGTACATGCAGACAAGATACAACACCAGTACAAGCAGACAAGATACAACACCAGTACATGCAGACAAGATACAACACCAGTACAAGCAGACAAGATACAACACCAGTACATGCAGACAAGATACAACACCAGTACAGGCAGACAAGATACAACACCAGTACAGGCAGACAAGATACAACACCAGTACAGGCAGACAAGATACAACATCAGTACAGGCAGACAAGATACAACATCAGTACAGGCAGACAAGATACAACATCAGTACAGGCAGACAAGTTCAGACACAAGGTAGTCAGTCTCTGGTTCAGACACAAAGTAGTCAGTCTCTGGTTCAGACACAAAGTAGTCAGTCTCTGGTTCAGACACAAAGTAGTCAGTCTCTGGTTCAGACACAAAGTAGTCAGTCTCTGGTTCAGACACAAAGTAGTCAGTCTCTGGTTCAGACACAAAGTAGTCAGTCTCTGGTTCAGACACAAAGTAGTCAGTCTCTGGTTCAGACACAAAGTAGTCAGTCTCTGCTGCTACTCAACTGTGCATTGCACAATTCAATAAACAGCTAAGACGCTCCACGCAGAGGTAAATATGTGTCCTCAAATGGTGTTTGTCTATATTTAAAAATATATACAATGCGACCACGTTGGACATTGCATACAGGCCCCCCCCACTTGCCTTGCAAGTGTTTAGCCTGTTGTGCCACTACATAGCAGCATGGTAAACTAATGGGTGACTAAGTTTGCCCCCCCCCAGCTTTAATAAGCTAATCCACTGATAGCTATGCCAAGAAAGAAAGGTGGAGAGATTTGCGCTGCTATAGGATGTCACAATACACGTTATAACAGCAATGTGTCCATGTTCCAAATCCCCAAAGATATCCAAAGGTAAGATTTATGAAATATGTCATTAGACATTAAGTAATAAAACATCTGCCAACAACTATGTCTATGTGAACTACACACCCTATTATCGTCTACCAAGGACTGTATTTACAGCAAGTCACTTTGCTTACCTCTGGTATTAATTAGTGTAATTAATGCAGATTACAGCACCACTGAAGTAACTAATTATAACATTGTTTGGTAATAGGACCCCATGGGCCCATGCACACATTATCTGTCCCTGAATAGTTCCATCTAATGAATGTTTCCCAAACATTTATGACTTACTTGAAGCACATGAAAATGAAGCAGTCTCAAATTATAATGTATCATCTGCCACTCAGTCAGGATAGGCTTCTGGAATTATTTGCTACAGCAGAAATTCTATACGTTTATTCTAGAACTTCATATTGCACTTAAACTATATGTTGTGACAATTTGCAGGTACCAAAAGTGGGTTTAGAATACTAGGCATGAAGATCTTCGTTCAGTCACGCCAGATCATCTCTACAAGGGTTATCACCTGTGTGAAAATAATTTTGAAGAATCACAATTCATAAACAAAGATAACAAGAAAGCTGGGATCATATGGTGTGCCATACCAACTGTGTTCAATGTGCCAAACCCACCACCCAAGGTCACATCTACAAGATCAAACAAAAAACAACCAGTGCACACAATGGCACCTCCACTGACAAAACAACCAGTGCACACAATGGCACCTCCATAGAGAAAACAACCAGTGCACACAATGGCACCTCCACAGAGAAAACAACCAGTGCACACAATGGCACCTCCATAGAGAAACAACCAGTGCACACAATGGCACCTCCATAGAGAAAACAACCAGTGCACACAATGACACCTCCATAGAGAAACAACCAGTGCACACAATGGCACCTCCATAGAGAAAACAACCAGTGCACACAATGACACCTCCATAGAGAAACAACCAGTGCACACAATGGCACCTCCATAGAGAAAACAACCAGTGCACACAATGACACCTCCATAGAGAAACAACCAGTGCACACAATGGCACCTCCATAGAGAAAACAACCAGTGCACACAATGACACCTCCATAGAGAAACAACCAGTGCACACAATGGCACCTCCACTGACAAAACAACCAGTGCACACAATGGCACCTCCATAGAGAAACAACCAGTGCACACAATGGCACCTCCATAGAGAAAACAACCAGTGCACACAATGACACCTCCATAGAGAAACAACCAGTGCACACAATGGCACCTCCATAGAGAAAACAACCAGTGCACACAATGGCACCTCCATAGAGAAAACAACCAGTGCACACAATGACACCTTCACTGACAAAACAACCAGTGCACACAATGGCACCTCCATAGAGAAACAACCAGTGCACACAATGGCACCTCCATAGAGAAACAACCAGTGCACACAATGGCACCTCCATAGAGAAAACAACCAGTGCACACAATGGCACCTCCATAGAGAAAACAACCAGTGCACACAATGACACCTTCACTGACAAAACAACCAGTGCACACAATGGCACCTCCATAGAGAAAACAACCAGTGCACACAATGGCACCTCCATAGAGAAAACAACCAGTGCACACAATGACACCTTCACTGACAAAACAACCAATGCACACAATGGCACCTCCATAGAGAAAACAACCAATGCACACAATGGCACCTCCACAGAAAAAACAACCAATGCACACAATGACACCTCCATAGAGAAAATGTAAGAGTATTTACAATATTTATTGACCTTGATAATGCTGCCTATGAAGTAGCAATATTTTACATATGTTTCTCTTTTTTGTTCCATGTTAATTGGATGTTATATACCTTATTTATGTATATATTACTAAAAACTTACAAAATATATGAAAATGAAGGATTTGTCTATTTTCCGAATCAGAACATTTTAAATGACTAACAAGTTCAAAATATACAGTGCATAGATTATAATATTCTTGGCTAAAAATGAAAACATATTTTGGTTCCACAGTATTTAAAAATAATAGAAATTGTAAATGCACCACTACAAATGTCTTATAATCTAATGCTGTTTTTTTTCCAGCTGATATCAGTGCTGCATGTTCTGAGCTTGCCGCATCTTCTCCCCAAGCATCTCCTGTCTCAGCTGTTCATTCTCCAACAAAGAGAAAGATGATGGCTGAGTCTTCTTCCCAAGCATCACCTGTCACAGCTGTTCATTCTCCAACAAAGAGAAAGATGATGGCTGAGTCTTCTTCCCAAGCATCACCTGTCACAGCTGTTCATTCTCCAACAAAGAGAAAGATGAAGGCTGAGTCTTCTTCCCAAACATCACCTGTCACAGCTGTTCATTCTCCAACAAAGAGAAAGATGAAGGCTGAGTCTTCTTCCCAAGCATCACCTGTCACAGCTGTTCATTCTCCAACAAAGAGAAAGATGATGGCTGAGTCTTCTTCCCAAGCATCACCTGTCACATCTGTTCATTCTCCAACAAAGAGAAAGATGATGGCTGAGTCTTCTTCCCAAGCATCACCTGTCACAGCTGTTCATTCTCCAACAAAGAGAAAGATGATGGCTGAGTCTTCTTCCCAAGCATCACCTGTCACAGCTGTTCATTCTCCAACAAAGAGAAAGATGATGGCTGAGTCTTCTTCCCAAGCATCACCTGTCTCAGCTGTTCATTCTCCAACAAAGAGAAAGATGAAGGCTGAGATTGTAAAGCTACAGACAAGACTTCACCGAATGAAGAAGAAAGTAAAAGCTGCTACTTCTGTGCAGATAATAAGTCTGCTAAGCAAGCTAAAGTAGAAAGAATAATGACTGAGTTACAACAGTATCTCCCCAAATCTACTGTGGATTTCATTAGAGGTCAGATTGTGAGATCTCAATGCATGAAAACAGGAGTTCGTTGGACAATTTATTTCGGATAAAATGTTGGCATTGAGCATGTTTTATCACAGCCATAAGGCATATAAGATTATTGGAACACTTTTTGCTATGCCATCGAAGTGCACTCTGCAGAGAGCTTTGCAAAATTCTAAAATCGCTCTTGGTTTCACTGACAGCTTATTTAGTGCACTAAAGATGAAAGCCCTCTATGCTAATAGAGGTCTTTGAAAACCTGGGTAGAGTTGGAACAACAAAATATGTAGCAAACCATGCACTTGCATTTATGATACATGGACTAGCTTCAAAATGGAAGCAGCCAGTTGGCTATTTCTTAATTTCAGGTACTGTCACACCAGTAGTGCTGAAAACATTAGTGAGAAACTGCATCTGCAAGCTAACAGATATAGGTCTCAGCGACAGTGATTGTTTGTGATCAAGGATCAAATAAGAGAGGTATGATTAAATCACTGAATGTCACTCCAGTGTGTCCATTCTTTGCTAACGATAGCAACAAAATCTTTGTTATGTTTGATCCACCACACTTGATCAAAACATCAGGAACAACTTTCGTAAACATGGCTTTCTGTGGGATGACGAACGGATACTCTGGAGTTACGTTCAAGATTTCTATGAGTTTGATAAAACTAATCCAGTCAAAATGGCTCCAAAATTAACACCTAAGCATGTATACTTACCAGCATTTACTGCTATGAGAGTGAAATATGCCACTCAGATTATGAGCCACACTGTAGCAGCTGCCATTTCAACTTTCTCTACACTTGGTCATTTGCCAGCTAGTGCTTCTAAAATGGCCAAATTCATTGACAAATTTGACAAGTTGTTCAACGCATTCAACAGTATTTCTTTGACCAGTTCTCAACCATTTAGACATGCTCTCAGCAACACTAGTCAACATTTTGATTTTCTACAAAATTCTCTGACATTTCTAAATTCTGTTTTAAAGCCAGATGGAAAATCAGTACCTTGCTTGGAAGGTTGGAACACTTCAGTGAAAGCATTGATTCAACTATGGTCAGAACTTCATATGCATGGGTTTAAATTTCTCTTAACCAGCAGACTAAATGAGGACTGTGGGGAGAACATGTTCTCAGTCATCAGAGGTAAGGGTGGCAACAGGGATAACCCTGATCCTCAGCAGTTTAGGGCTGCCTTTCGCCAGGTCGTTGTTGATCAACTGCTGAAACCCAGTGACTTTGGTAACTGTCAAGATGACTTCAACAGCATACTGCTCAGCTTAAGTCACATGGCAACCCAAAAGATGGAAAAAAGATGCACTGAATCTGCAAGTGAAGTCAACATTGTTTATACAGTCGATGTTAGTTTGCCACCGCCATGTGTACCTCAGGTTAATGTAATCAGCTACATGTCTGGATACCTACTTAGAAGATACCCAGATAGATATCTGTGCTAGCTGTGCTGCAAACTATGTCTTACCATGTCAACCAGGTGGAGTTGCATATGTGTTCTTGGAACAGAAGGCACACTGCGTAGAAGGCACTCTGATTTATGCAACCCCTTTCTTTGTCAAGTGTGTATCTAACCTAGAGAGTACCTTCATATCAGTATTTGAATTTGTTATGCATATGCAAGGAATCCACGTCTAATTGTGTAATCAGGTAGTTGAGTTTGTTCAGGCAGTTCACTGTGGTCAGGCAGCTTGTGCTGAGAGAGCTAGTTCTATGGCAAGATTATACATGAAGGTCAGAATTATGCCAGCATTAAAGTGTCCAACACTATGAATGTAGAGCTGTGCTAGGGGTGTAAAAAGAAATAGGAAAGTTCTCAAGTTAAACCTAAATCTAAATGATAACTGAAACTCAGTCTAAATTTAAATATTGATGCCACGTACAGTTTGTGTTGACTGTGTCGATTGGGGTTTACCTTGAATGTGGTATATGTACATCATATACTGATTTAGTTATGTGACTTTATATGTACATTATTATGTACAATGTTAACTTTTGACTTTGTAATAAAGCTATTTTACAACATACTTATTATGTTTTTACTTCAGCAAATAAACTATAAAATCCCTGGTACAGGCCTGTAACTAGAATTTTAAGTTTTATACTGTGCATATAAATTAAGCATTTTTGTAATTCTTTTGATTTTATTCAGTCTTTTTTAGATATACTGCTAGTTAGTTGTTTAACTAATTAGTTAGTTAGTTACTGTCAGTTGCTGTTACGTTGTGTTACTCATAAATAAAAATATATAAGATTTGTTTACAGTCTGTTTGTAAAAAATGTAGGCTGCAGCTATTCACATGTGAGCTTTGTATACAGCTGGCCACCAGATGGCGCCTCAAATAAACAATTAACATTGAAACAATAGGGAGTGTCACCTCTTATCAATATAAGCTCTTTGATGACACTACCAAAATAATTGGTGCTCCGAGGGGGTCCTGTTGATTATGACCCAAAGTTGTTTATCGTCCTCAGCAGGTGTCTCTACGTCGACGTGTTTCCTGTCGCCAATCGCACAATCATTGGTTGAGATAACGCGGCTGCTTGCGCAAAATGCCGTTTGATTTTAAGCGATAGCCGTTTGCCACCTTGACCGATTGCACAATCTAACAGAGGCACGATACAGCAAGCAGCAGGACCTTTCGACGGGTTTCTACTGGGGCGGTATCCTGGAAAAAGCTCTTTCAATGGTTAAATGGGGTACACTTTTAGAAAAAAGGGTAATTTACGTATCGGTAAGATTGCAACTATATGTCTGCACGAAGGCTGCATTTGTGCATTATTTACTGAGAATCAGAGGTGATCATTAGAAATCTGAAAAAGTAATCTAGCATCTAAATGGGCCGTAATATTCATTTGGGGGTGTACTTTCACGAAAAGCACATAATTTAACATAAAAACCTGGATATATTTCCCCGAACATTCTGGTTTCATCTCCCACTGCTTCTGACTAACCTTATATAGCCCCTTGTCAGCCTTATCTATCATATCTGCTTTATCCGCCCATCATGTACAATCTGCATGCAAGTGTTTTGTGACGACACAACCCTAAGTATATATCCTGACCAGTTCTTACGAGTCAGATTACTATTTTTTCACAATTACTTACGGCTTACGGATCCCTTGGGCGCCATGTGTCGCATAGGGCATGTACAAAATTCCGCCATTCCGCCCTGTCAGCCGCCCTCTGTGCCGCCTCTGCCCATGATGTCCACCCAAACGCATCTCGTTCTTTTTCTGCCATTCTCCGCCATGTCTCTTTTGGTCTTCCGATCGCTCTCTTTCCCACAGGTGTCCAATTCATCACTATAAGGCAGTCATTTGTATTTTCAAATCGAAGGATATGGCCAATAAAACTCCATCTTCTTGCCTTGATGATGTCTGTTATCCTGCTTATTTCTACCTCTTCATACAGTTTTTCGTTTGACATTTTTTTTTGCCAGAATATATGTAGAATTCGACGCAAACATCTATTGTGAAATGTATTGAGCCTTTGTCCATCATTTTGGTTTACCTTCCAGCATTCTGCTCCGTATAGTAGAACTGACATCACATTGCTCTTGTAGATTCTGAGTTTCGTTTTCCTTCTGTATTGGTCTGATGCCCACACTTTCCTCAGTTTATAATAGGCTGCTCTCGCTTTCTTTAGGCATGCACTTATATCTGCTGTTGAACCTTTGTCTGCATCCATAACTGAGCCTAGATAAGTGAAACTATCAACAGTCTCTACATTGTCTATGCCTATTACTATTGGTTGGTTATCATCAGTCTTGATCTTCATCACTTTCGTTTTGGCTGTGTTTATGTGTAGTCCAGTTCTCTTTGCGTGCACTTCTAGCTCGTTTGTCTTCTGTTGTAGGTTTCTTCTTGATGTCGATAACAGAGCTAAATCGTCTGCAAAATCTAGGTCCTCCATCATATCTAATCCCCATTGAATTCCTCTTTTCCTTCTAGTTGTTTTCCGCATAATCCAGTCTATCACCAATACAAACAACAACCCTGACATCACACATCCTTGCCTCACTCCCGACATCACAGGAAACCATTTTGACAATTTGCCTTCATGCTCAACTGCACATCTGAAGTTTTTGTAAGACATTTTCACAAGATTGATAATTTTGGATGCAATTCCACAGTATTTCATAATTCTCCATAAACTCTCTCTGTGAATACTATCAAAAGCTTTCCTAAAATCCGCATAGTTGATGAAGAGTGGGCTATTCCATTCGAGGCACTGGTCGATGATATTCCTTTCACAATTAACGCTCCTAAATTCGTTACTTTGAATCATATGCTAAATGTGGTTACCATCAGACCAAAATACATTATTTAGATGAATCCATTTATGAAACCGAGGAATTCATCGCTCAGTGTCATTTGTGGGGGAGGGGGGCAAGTCACCGGCAACTAGGTTCACATGCTGTCCTCTCTGTCCCTTTCTGGATCTTGGAACTTTACACAAATGTTACCAAAACAATAATTGATATTGAATAAATAGCGCCGATTTCACAGAGCTTTATAAGACATCGACTCCACGGCGCTTTATAAGACGTTAAGACGTCGATTCTACAGCGGTCTATAAGACGTTGACTCCACGGCGTTCTATAAGATGTCGACTCCACTGCACTCTATAAGACGTCGACTCCACTGCACTTTATAAGACGTCGACTCCACTGCGCTCTATAAGTCGTCGACTCCACGGCGTTCTATAAGACGTCGACTCCACTGCGCTCTATAAGTCGTCGACTCCACGGCGTTCTATAAGACGTCGACTCCACTGCGCTCTATAAGACGTCGACTCCGCAGTGCTGTATAAGATGTCGACTCAACTGCGTTCTATAAGACGTTGACTCCACTGCGCTCTATAAGACGTCGACTCTACATAACTTTATAAGATGTCGACTCTACATAGCTTTATGTGACTTCGACACCACAGCGATCTATAAGACGTTGACTCCACAGCGATCTATAAGACGTCGACTCCACAACGATCGTCGACTCGACGTCGACTCGACGTCGACTCGACGTCGACTCTATATAGCTCTATAAGATGTCGACTCTACAGAGCTCTATGTGACTTCGACACCACAGCGATCTACCAGACGTCGACTCCACAGCGATCTATAAGACGTCGACTCCACACCGATCTATAAGACGTCGACACCACAGCGATCTATAAGACGTCGACTCCACAGCGATCTATAAGACGTCGACACCACAGCGATCTATAAGACGTCGACTCCACAGCGATCTATAAAACGTCGACTCCACAACGATCGTCGACTCGATGTCGACTCGACGTCGACTCTATATAGCTCTATAAGATGTCGACTCTACAGAGCTCTATGTGACTTCGACACCACAGCGATCTACCAGACGTCGACTCCACAGCGATCTATAAGACGTCGACTCCACACCGATCTATAAGACGTCGACTCCACACCGATCTATAAGACGTCGACACCACAGCGATCTATAAGACGTCGACACCACAGCGATCTATAAGACGTCGACTCTACATAGCTCTATAATATGTCGACTCTACATAGCTCTATGTGACTTTGACACCACCACGATCTATCAGACGTCGACTCCACATCGCTCTACATATACAGCCGTTTCAGTTGCATAATTGATCGATTTTCTTTCGCCCTATTCTTGGTGACTCGCCAGGATCGCTGCAGATTGTCATCAGACGAATCTACCGCACTAACTTCATCACGGAGCCTTATCGCTCTGGTGGTGGCAGTTTATCAGCGCTTATACAATCTCATATTGTAAACGTTCGATACTGATCCAAGGTGAGGGTGGAATTGTGCGATGTGTTATAAGGGTAATGCAAAAACATAGCGGTTATTATGACATACTGGCGAGTAGATAGCCGTACGTATACTTCCACATCAATATGACAAACAAATATGAAAACAATTCAACCCGCCCCCAGAAATTAAATGGTACATCCTTAATCTGGTCGGCATCCATCGTGGAGTGGACCAGACAGCTGATAGGGCCAACCCGGTGCTATATCAGGATGCAGTGCTAACTTGACTTTTGTGCATGACAGCAAAGAGTCACTAGTTAGAAGTATGATGGACACAGTCCAGCAGATCGCCTTCTCCTTCAACTACTCAACCCAGATGTTGCGTGTCTTTCAGACAGTTCTGGAGTTAGACGAGGATGCACAAGCTGGCACGAGTAACATATCTAATCTGCAATCGCTCTGTGAGATGAGATAGTCCGGTAGTGCGAACGTTCTGTATACATTGAAGTCTGCATTTACTATTGTAGTAATTGCCCTGGAATAGTTGGAAGATGAAAGGGACAGCAAAGCCAGACGCGATTCTGTAAATTGTTTTACTTCATCATAACACTAGTTACAATTGAGCATGTTCTCCAAAGTTGGCATCCTCTGACCACATTCCTACAGGCCAAACTGTGTAACCTCTGCCAAGGAGCGAGCAAGCCGAGCAATGATTGTAGACAGAGACACCGTCCGCGAGAACGTGCCCACTGATATAACTGACACGCACAGCCACTACTGGATGAGGTCAGTGTAGACCTATCAGCCGTTTGTGGATCACTTGTTGCAGGACATGGACAGACGTATATTAGTAGCTCAGAATCAGTACGTGGCCCAGTAACTCACACTACGACAGCGCGTGAATCTGACACTAGATTGTCCAGCTGTACGAGGTGTTCCAAGACGACATGTCAAGTGGCCTGTGTCAGCTACAAAATGGAAGGCAAGATGAGAAATGATGAATATCGCCGAGAGACCCAAACACACGATACAGGAAATCTTCCCTGACCTGTTCCCTAACATGTATACAACAGTCGTGATATGGTTGGTGATGTCCGTCACGACTGCCACAACATAGCTGTCATTTGGTGATATGCGACGCCTCAAAAACTATCTCCGCTCCACGGTAACAACTGAGCACTTGTCGGGGTTGGCCCTTACACATGTCCACGAGGACAAGACGTGCAGAAAGCATCATCCACCAGTTCAGTCGTTTAGTGCTACCTTTCCGCCCAAATGAAGGAGAGGGTAGTTACTTAACCCTTTCTGTAGGTATGATGTACTCGTAGACACTTATTACCGAAGCATTATCTTTGCCTAAAAACAAAATCTACACTCACAACTTACACGGGTTTGTACATAAAACATTATTATTTGCACACTTACGTAGCTGTGTGTACACTCCGAATTTGTTACATTTGCCATCTCGAGTGAATAACCAATAAGAATAAGCTTTTATGTGTACCTCTTTGGATGAATAACCATTCAATCTGTAATCATGTCTAATGTCATGTTGTAAGCCTTGCCAGGCTGTTTACCGATTTATGCTGCTATTTCTATGCACCGGGATTTGTCTTTAACTACACTTGGGTGGTTCCTATGAGAGCGGCTTTTTAATCTTACCGGGAGCCTCCCATACCATAACTTAATAATTGTATACTATATGTAATTATTATATGTATGCTTTTACATACTCACTTGTTGAGTGATATGTATATGGGTCTAAATAAAAAACATGTCTGTCTGTCTGTCTGCCTACATATCTCTTCTTTGCTTATGATTAAATGGCAGATTAAAAGAGTTTGCGTTTGTCTATTAATACAATTAGTAAATATCGTCATCATAGTACACGTTTTCCAATGATTTTAAATGGTATTGTAGTACATGTATTGCGACAATGCGTCACTAACTGTTATAATTGTTTGTGCTATTACATAGTAAACGGGTCATTAAAGTAAATGTGAACAATCTTAATCAACTGCAAAATTCTAGCACATTAAAACTAGTCTTTGGTATACATATATGATATACCGAAGGTGCACATCCACCTTTTACCAGGGATGGGAGTCGAGTAGGGGAGGTCGTGTTTACCTCCATGGCCGGACCAGGGATGGGAATCGAGTAGGGGGGTCGTGTTTGTCTCCATGGCCGGACCAGGGATGGGAGTCGAGTAGGGGGATCGTGTTTGTCTCGATGGCCGGACCAGGGATGGGAGTCGAGTAGGGGTTCGTGTTTGTCTCGATGGCCGGACCAGGGATGGGAGTCGAGTAGGGGGGTCATGTTTGTCTCCATGGCCGGACCAGGGATGGGAGTCGAGTAGGGGGATCGTGTTTGTCTCAATGGCCGGACCAGGGATGGGAGTCGAGTAGGGGGTCGTGTTTGTCTCGATGGCCGGACCAGGGATGGGAGTCGAGTAGGGGGGTAGTGTTTGTCTCCATGGCCGGACCAGGGATGGGAGTCGAGTAGGGGGTCGTGTTTGTCTCCATGGTTGGACCAGGGATGGGAGTCGAGTAGGGGGGTAGTGTTTGTCTCCATGGCCGAACCAGGGATGGGAGTCGAGTAGGGGGACCGTGTTTGTCTCCATGGCCGGACCAGGGATGGGAGTCGAGTAGGGGGTCGTGTTTGTCTCCATGGCCGGACCAGGGATGGGAGTCGAGTAGGGGGGGGGTCCTGTTTGTCTCCATGGCCGGACCAGGGATGGGAGTCGAGTAGGGTGGTCGTGTTTGTCTCCATGGCCGCACCAGGGATGGGAGTCGAGTAGGGGGGGGGTCATGTTTGTCTCCATGGCCGGACCAGGGATGGGAGTCGAGTAGGGGGGTCGTGTTTGTCTCCATGGCCAGACCAGGGATGGGAGTCGAGTAGTGGGGTCGTGTTTGTCTCCATGGCCGGACCAGGGATGGGAGTCGAGAAGGGGGGTCGTGTTTGTCTCCATGGCCGGACCAGGGTTGGGAGTCGAGAAGGGGGGTCGTGTTTGTCTCCATGGCCGGACCAGGGATGGGAGTCGAGAAGGGGGGTCGTGTTTGTCTCCATGGCTGGAGGGGTCTTCTTTGTTAAGTTTTATTTTGACTTAAAAATGCACCAGATTACAAATGATTACATTTGCATAAAACATTGCGTAAAAACACAGACCCTTTCTTAGATTTGTGCTTCCACATGAGTTTATATCTAGCTATGCCCCTTACATATCGTGGTTCTCCGTATAGCTAAATATCAATATCAGGGTGACATTCCAATGTCTGATTGGAGCGATTTAGCATTTTGATAAAATATCAAAGTGATAATTTTTTTACGAAACCAATTTACGGTCAATCTATTGCTGGCATTTCCTGTTGTGACTCAACAATCTGATCGGTTTATGTGAGACATTGGGGACACCGCACAGTTGGATAAATATTGGTCTCTTCATAAATCGCTAGGCAACAATAAATTTATCTGCATATTAAACTGATGCTCTTACATAGTGCACTCGAATCGCAACTAGGCGACTCGAAGGAAAACAGCGATTGCACTAAATTAAAGACAACATGTTTTATAGACCAGATGATGTGAATCAACAAGTCGGTTAAGGAGGCACGTAGCATAATAGACCCTGACGGAAAGCACGATTGCAACATCTCATTCAAAACAATCCGACCACAGGCACGAATAATTCGCGGCCGAGGTTTCCAACAAACGTTAAATGGGCCAGGCAGTCGTATCTCATTGCGTTAACCTGATAATTCACGTCGACAAGCAAGTCAGGCAATTACGCGCTGCTAGCGGCCCGACTTCATCGCACTGCGGCGTCTGGTGACACGTCAACGACTTCGCTAACACCGGAGTGGACGCAAGCATGTAGCCGTTTCACACCTGCCAATCTTACTGACACCATGAAAGACATCGTGACTGCACGAAGATTCACCTCTGTCTCTAGGTCGTGAGTGAAGTCACGTCGGCCTCGGTGTCGTTATCTCGCCGTGGCGTGCTTCAGCGTCTGAGTCGTTCGATCCGGCTGCGTACGCAACAAGATGCCACACGCAGGTGCTGTTCCTCATCAAGTCGATATCGGTCGAGTTCCGCAGATAATTGTGGTAGATTTGAAGCGCTCGCGTTGTATTTACTCTTCCATCGTAAACACACAGGAACGCCTGCATTGAAACTATCGCAAATTTCGCGAGTTCATCATCATCATCATCACCATCACCGTCATCATCACCGTCACCATCACCATCACCATAATCATCATCATCACCATCACCATCATCACCATCATTATCATTGACAATACAGATTTAAGACGACCTCGAAATAAATATCACTTTTATTAATCTCATCAACTCTCTCAGATGGATTTTATTTTCAAAGTTGAAGTATTCGTGGAACGCAGATGTGACATGATAATAGATTCACTAACTGATGTCCTGGCGCGAAGTTTACCATCATCAATAACACATATCACAACTGGTAACTGATACACTTACATATGACAGCGAACGCCGCGTGCAATCTACAACATACATAGATCAAAGGGATATCCCGGCGATACGTGGCCGTTCCTTCTATTGTCGGAGTATTTGTGGCACGCGTACACAGTGCATTCCAGGAAGATTAGCAATCCTTATAGCCACGACTCATCCAACTGGTTATTGGAGTGGGTGTACCGGCTAAGGAACTACGAGAAACAAGCACTAGCGGAATGCGTCTACGAAAGATAGTCTTTTGTCCCGCCATTTGACACGTGTTCGTACTCGATTGCGCAACGCCACGGTTCTTGGAACAGCGACAGCTTAATAAAAAACATTTACCAGCCATAAAACGTGATTTATCGAACTACCCTGGCCTGCATCGTGCACTATATTCATTATTCACACATGCGGTATTGTTTTATTCGCGTGTGTTCATTTAGTAGTCGAGGGATTTCATTTTTTCTTAATGCATTTCTAAGGTCGAGCGCCCTTTGGGTTGACATAACTTTTAATCGGCCACCAGCGGCTTGTCGGCCTGGCTTGCGGTCGTCGTAATATTTCAATTGAGCAACAATGCTGGCGTTTTATTGTGCAATCAATTACGCTGTAACAAGCATGGAGCCTACGGCAGTGCAACTTACAAAGAGCAAATCAACTTTACACGTGGTCACACCGAGAGTTCTGTGTCGTATCATGGACTATTAGTTTATTAACTTCCAATTTTAGTTTTCCAGTCCGTCCACCGATTGTCCGTTGTCGAGTCAATGCAACAGCTTGTGCAAATTAGCACACACAGACTACCATATCGGCTTAGATTTCGCACCCCCACAAAAAAGTGCCACTGAACTCTGTGCCCCAGTACAGAAGCAGATAATCCACAACTGAAATAAAACAGTCTACATTAATTCAGACATGGCTTAACTCAATCCGGTTTCATTGCAACAGAAACCATACGATCGGTTATCTTCTGTTACATAACATAAGTCTTGGTGATTAGCATTACGGGGTAATCCAAAAAGGATGAGACAAAATATCAGCCAAATACGAGAAATACGAACAAGCAGTTCATATCCTGATAAAGGTGTAGTGAACATACATGAAACTCTTTTGTTACCAATTTGACATCCACAAATCAACTGAATGAATATGCAATGCGTGTGAATCACCATAATCACTAATCATAGACGTAGGAGCCAGTTTTTTTCAGCCTGGGGATGTATATTAATCTTCCCGCCCTTAGATTTTTAGGGCAGAAATTACCAAAGACCAATATAAATGTGGATACGTACATCAACTGAAAACTGAAGAGGTAGGCTTATAAAATGTGTGAAACTAAGTAACTTATTATGGGAAGGCGCACTTGGTGCCCCCATAGTTGAACAAGGTACGTTACCATTACCTTATTATTTTGGGAAGGCGCACTCGGTGCCCCCATAGTTGAACAAGGTACGTTACCATTACCTTATTATGGGAAGGCGCACTCGGTGCCCCCATAGTTGAACAAGGTACGTTACCATTACCTTATTATGGGAAGGCGCACTCGGTGCCCCCATAGTTGAACAAGGTACGTTACCATTACCTTATTATGGGAAGGCGCACTCGGTGCCCCCATAGTTGAACAAGGTACGTTACCATTACCTTATTATGGGAAGGCGCACTCGGTGCCCCCATAATTGAACAAGGTACGTTACCATTACCTTATTATTATGGGAAGGCGCACTCGGTGCCCCCATAGTTGAACAAGGTACGTTACCATTACCTTATTCGAGACTGTTTCTTCGAGGCGCGCGCTGACCATTTAACATTTATTTACGACTTGTTTGCTTGTTGAGAACACGACGATCTACACTGACAACGTCGGCAGTCTAAACCAAAGCGTCAAACCCTCGGTCTGCCCCCGATCTATGGCTCTTTGGTTCGTAAAATTTCGGTACTTAATCTCAGCAAGCCCCTCCAGACTTGTTGAGGATGCTGGTGCGCCAGTGACGTTCACGGAGAGTAAATGTTGTTTCGTGTTGTGGAGTTCCACATGATGGTGCCATTTATTTTGTCTCTGTGTCTAATTATCGGAATAGTTCTCCCTTAGGTTGAATTAAAGCAGCTGCTGATTCCGTTGAAGCAAGGTTGCAATATTCGTTCGAGAAATAGAACCGATTAACCACGTTGTAGAAAGAGCACCGATAAACCACGTTGGAAAAAATGCGCCGATCAGCCACATTGGAGAAAGAGCACCGATTTGCTAAGTTGGAGAAAGAGCACCACTTAGCTACGTTGGAGAAAAAGCACCGATTTACCACGTTGGAGAAAGAGCACCGATTAGCCACGTTGGAGAAAAAGCACCGATTTACCACGTTGGAGAAAGAGCACCGATTAGCCATGTTGGAGAAAGAGCACCGATTACCCACGTTGCTGGTGAATTAGGGTGCATCCAGGGACGAACTATGACGCCACCTACCAGTGACATCATACACCCCCTCCATTTAAGGCCATGAAGGCGGACAATCAAGTGATCTGACCCAGCTCCATTGTGGACGAGTTGTCTGCAATGAGGAGTTATCATCTGGATTATTTCTGTGTAAGCAAAAATCCAGGGGTCACGTTGTCCTTATCTTGGATTAAAGCTAACGATTTTGCAAAGAATGTTAATTAAATCCCATTTAAATTATGATTTTTTGATGGGAAGCCCCACGTTCATTCGGATGTATAAATGAGTCATCATCATCTCAGCCATTGTCAGCCCACTGCAGGGCGAAAGCCTCCCCAAGCTGGTACCATTTACTTCTGTCCTGTGCCGTTCTCATCCATGTCATGCCAGCAAACTTTACAATTTCATCTCTCCATATAGTTTTTTGTCGTCCCTGACGTCGAGAACCGGTCATTGGTTTCCGTTCTTTTGTTATCTTTGTCCACCTGTTGTCCTTAGTTCTGGCAAGATGTCCAGCCCATCTCCATTGCTTGAGTTTAACTTGTTTTATGATATCCTGGATATTAGTTTGCTCTCTGATGCATTTGCTAGTTTTTCTCTCTCTTTTGGTAATTCATAGCATACATCTTTCCATGCTTCTTTGTGTTGTTCCAATTTTTTTCCATTTCTTTGTAATTCCCCAAATCTCTGCACCATATGTCATATATGGTAATAAGAAGACTCTACATTTCAGGCATATTGGCATGTTACTCTTCATAATGTCATTAAATTTTCCGAAGACACTCCACCAAGTTTGGGTTCTCCTTTTAACTTCTTCTAAAAGACTGTAACCTGTTTTTACAAGTTGTCCTAGATATATATATATACACCTGGTTGTATATTGTGTTGATGATATTGATGTAGGATGAATGTACACCCTGGTTGTATATTGTGTTGATGATATTGATGTAGGATGAATGTACACCCTGGTTGACTAGAGCTTTAACAACTACTGGGATTTTAACAACTACTGGGATAGAATATTGATGTAGGATGAATGTACACCTGGTTGTATATTGTGTTGATGATATTGATGTAGGATGAATGTACACCCTGGTTGTATATTGTGTTGATGATATTGATGTAGGATGAATGTACACCCTGGTTGACTAGAGCTTTAACAACTAGAGCTTTAACAACACCTGGTTGTATATTGTGTTGATGATATTGATGTAGGATGAATGTACACCCTGGTTGTATATTGTGTTGATGATATTGATGTAGGATGAATGTACACCCTGGTTGACTTGAGCTTCAAGAACTGTTGTGATATAAATTAATACCTGTCTATAAAGAGTGGTGGATTTAGGTGAATTGATAACTTAGTAATTGCAACATGGCTGAACGCCCGAGGGTGACGTGTAAAGCGCTTTCAATGGTCTTAAGGATTGGCTACTTCGTTATAGACGAAAATATCTTATCTCTAAGATAACGTTACTACAACTGAAAAAGTCGGCACATTTATCGATCCTATTACAATTCCAGAAAAATGCCTTCTTTTGTGTTGCGTTGACACATCCCTCAAATGTTTTCTCAGGTCCTTCGTAAATCACAAGTTACAAAATGTTGTTAGTGATTTCCTTAACATATTTGCGGAACTAATTCTGATCAATGTCATATCCTCGATGCATATTCTTAAAATATTTTGTTTCTTGTAAAATGTATAAACAATGGCTGTAAACGCACTGTGGTTGGTCGTTAGGATGAAACAAAGCCAAATATAGGGAGTTGTTGTATTGTTGTTGAAGTGATTCAGTACGACACACTTACATGCCTTGTTAAAGTGATTCACTTACATGCCTTAGCTACAGCTTAACCAATGTTGTTGAAGTGATTCACTTAATTGCTTATGTTACAGTTTGACTAATGTTGTTTAACAATATTTAACAAGATTGAACAAGATTGCCATCTCAAACAACAAGTTCCAGATGGCAAGTGGACAAGGAAGCCATTGGCTTATCGAAGTTGAAGTGATTCAGTGTGATACACTTGCATGTCTTAGCTACAGCTTAACTAATGTTGTTGCAGTAATTCAGTATGAAACACTTACATGCCTTAGCAACAGCTTAACAAATGTTGTTAAAGTGATTCAATATGATACACTTACATGCTTTAGCTACATATTAACTAATGTTGTTGAAGTGATTCAGTACGATACACGTATTTCCGTAGCCACAGCTTAACTAACTATTTGCCCAACCCGTAAGTCCAAAAACAACTGCAACATTCTGGTTCTGGCACCTGTAATCATACGGGTGGCATCCAGGTACGCTAAGTAATCTGTCTACATCTGCATTCCTAATGTTCCACTCCAGTTGACTTGTTTGGTTTTCGCGCCCTTTTCTTGGCCATTAATCGATTACGGTATTGAAACTGTCAAACTTCACGAGCAACCCCTAGATTGAGGGCGGGTAATCGGGACAGTGTGGGCGGCAAGTGATCGAGGGTTTGGGGTGGAAGGCCACTCGTGGTCGTTATCGATGTCTGAATGGTTCGATTACCGTTCCTTTGTATAAGAGTATCATCGTCAAAGCACGCGAGTGATGGCCTGTCGGCTGCTTTGGTTCGGCTCATGTTATATAACTGGTTGTCAATTCGAATCAGTGCATGTAGGTGAGATGTAGTTACGGCACCTTCCTTTAGTGAGTCGATACATGTACATTCGTAGCATTTTAGTTTAACAACCATCTTGTTGTTTTTAGTGAGTATATTATTGGCCATGATTCAGACTCAATCGTTGCCACGACTAGGTGCTGCTTAATTTGTGTGGGGTACAGACTTCAAATATTGACTAAGTTGATTGATTTAGCTGAGTACTCTCCATGCCATTGCCTTCCTGGTCTTGATGTCTTTGGTTGAGTACTCTCCATGCCATTGCCTTCCTGGTCTCGGTGTCTTTGGTTGAGTACTCTCCGTGCCATTGCCTTTCTAGTCTTGATGTCTTTGGTTGAGTACTCTCCGTGCCATTGCCTTTCTAGCCTTGATGTCTTTGGTTGAGTACTCTCCGTGCCATTGCCTTCCTGGTCTTGATGTCTTTGGTTGAGTACTCTCCATGCCATTGCCTTTCTGGTCTTGATGTCTTTGGTTGAGTACTCTCCGTGCCATTGCCTTCCTGGTCTTGATGTCTTTGGTTGAGTACTCTCCATGCCATTGCCTTCCTGGTCTCGATGTCTTTGGTTGAGTACTCTCCATGCCATTGCCTTCCCGGTCTTGGTGTCTTTGGTTGAGTACTCTCCATGCCATTGCCTTCCCGGTCTTGATGTCTTTGGTTGAGTACTCTCCATGCCATTGCCTTCCCGGTCTTGGTATCTTTGGTTGAGTACTCTCCATGCCATTGCCTTCCCGGTCTTGATGTCTTTGGTTGAGTACTCTCCATGCCATTGCCTTCCCGGTCTTGATGTCTTTGGTTGAGTACTCTCCATGCCATTGCCTTCCTGGTCTTGATGTCTTTGGTTGAGTACTCTCCATGCCATTGCCTTCCTGGTCTTGATGTCTTTGGTTGAGTACTCTCCATGCCATTGCCTTCCTGGTCTTGGTGTCTTTGGTTGAGTACTCTCCATGCCATTGCCTTCCCGGTCTTGATGTCTTTGGTTGAGTACTCTCCATGCCATTGCCTTCCTGGTCTTGATGTCTTTGGTTGAGTACTCTCCATGCCATTGCCTTCCTGGTCTTGATGTCTTTGGTTGAGTACTCTCCGTGCCATTGCCTTCCTGGTCTTGATGACTTTGGTTGAGTACTCTCCATGCCATTGCCTTCCTGCTCTTGATGTCTTTGGTTGAGTACTCTCCGTGCCATTGCCTTCCTGCTCGGCGTAGGGCCGAAATGACCATGCCCCACTCCATGTCACACTCCATTCCCCACTCCATGTCACACTCCATGCCCTACTCCATGTCACACTCCATGCCCCACCCCATGTCACACTCCATGTCACACTCCATGTCACACTCCATGTCACACTCCATGTCACACTCCATTCCCCACTCCATGTCACACTCCATGCCCCACTCCATGTCACACTCCATGCCCCACTCCATGTCACACTCCATGTCACACTCCATGTCACACTCCATGCCCCACTCCATGTCACACTCCATGTCACACTCCATTCCCCACTCCATGCCCCACTCCATGTCACACTCCATGCCCCACTCCATGTCACACTCCATGTCACACTCCATGCCCCACTCCATGCCCCACTCCATGTCACACTCCATGTCACACTCCATGTCACACCCATGTCACACTCCATGCCCCACTCCATGTCACACTCCATGTCACACTCCATGTCACACTCCATGTCACACTCCATGCCCCACTCCATGTCACACTCCATGCCCCACTCCATGTCACACTCCATGTCACACTCCATGCCCCACTCCATGCCCCACTCCATGTCACACTCCATGTCACACTCCATGCCCCACTCCATGTCACACTCCATGTCACACTCCATGTCACACTCCATGCCCCACTCCATGTCACACTCCATGCCCCACTCCATGTTCCAATCCATGTCACACTCCATGCCCTACTCCATGTCACACTCCTTGCCCCACTCCATGTTCCACTCCATGTCACACTCCATGTCACACTCCATGTCACACTCCATGCCCTACTCCATGTCACACTCCATGCCCCACTCCATGTTCCACTCCATGTCACACTCCATGTCACACTCCATGTCACACTCCTTGCCCCACTCCATGTCACACTCCATGCCCCACTCCATGTTCCACTACATGTCACACTCCATGTCACACTCCATGTCACACTCCATGTCACACTCCATGCCCCACTCCATGTCACACTCCATGTCACACTCCATGCCCCACTCATTGCGTTTTGCAATGTTGCAATTTCTTATAAAACAAATAATACTCTCACATAACGCCCGCAAGCCGTACATTTATTCCACTATAAACATATGTGCCTATGCTAGGCATTCGCTTCTTTTTTTCAGTTTCATGTGGTCACTGTACACAATCCTTTGATAATGCTAATATTATTATATAACTCAATGTTTTATATGAACATTCTGCTGCTGCTGCTGCTGCTGCTGCTGCTGCTGCTGCTGCTGCTGCTGCTGCTGCTGCTGCTGCTGCTGCTGCTGCTGCTGCTGCTGCTGCTGCTGCTGCTGCTGCTGCTGCTGCTGCTGCTGCTGCTGCTGCTGCTGCTGCTGCTGCTGCTGCTGCTCTCTCTCTAAACATGCTTGTCTACCTGATACAATGAACCTTTTTACCAAATGACGTTGTGGTTACCGCGTCAATCATAAAAAACAACCAACCTTTAGACTAAACGCAGCGGAAAATCGCCACATACGTTGCTATTGAAAGTTGAGGTTACAAATCGTATCACGTAAATGACGTCATTCTGACATGGCATGTCAGAATGACATTGCATGCCACGGTTTTTCTTTTGTGCTGTCCACTCTTTCCATGAAGTATAAGTCGGTGTACGCCGCGTGCTTGTAGAATTTCGATTTGAAACGACGCATTGATTAAACGTGTTGCAGCATAGCGATTACTCGGCGAAAACCTGCCACTGACAACGGCGTTAAACTGTGCTGCCATCTTGCGCACAGTAAAACAACAACAATAACAAGCTGTGCATTGAGGAAGCTCAACCACCCTGCGTAAGCGTAGTTTTCGGTTTCGTCCGACGGTAAACAACAGGTGCTACCTTTACCACATCTAGGAGCATTGTTTTCGAATAATTCGTCACGCATGTTTATGAATGCAACACCATCTACTCCACCCCTGTTGTTGAGATATGACCTTTAAGCTCTGCATAATAAAGCCATTAGACAGTTACAGGCGTCTCGTCTCCGAAAACACGAGCCAAAAACGGATTGCACAATAAAACCGGATTATCCAGGAAGTAAACGGGACGACTGCGGCTGTAATGTGATACTTCAGCTGCGTAGATGAACTGATCGATTGTTTGCTCTTCTGAAGTGGTCAACTGTCGTACAACAAGATTGCGGCGGGGCGGCGGGGCGGCGGGGCGGCGGGGCGGCGGGGCGGCGGGGCGGCGGGGCGGCGGGGCGGCGGGGCGGCGGGGCGGCGGGGCGGCGGGGCGGCGGGGCGGCGGGGCGGCGGGGCGGCGGGGCGGCGGGCGGCAGAGTCCAACCATCACTTTGTCATCTATGTGTAATCCGTCCTTCTGAGATACTTGTTAATTTTTTGAAGCTGCTAGCATTAACAGTACTGTTTATAAACCAGTATGCTAGGCTTCACAAGTGAAACAAAACGTTCAAATAACAAATCCTTTTTTCGGTTTAACTTGTACTTGGCATAACCCCTTACACTGTATGGTAGACATGTTTTAAGTTTCATTCACGAAACCTAAACAGTGGCTACCTGAGATGACAATGTGTGCCCAAAACAGTTTTAGGTGGTTAAAAAGTTATTTTTGTTCACACCTCGTTAATGTCGCCTTCTTTACTCCCGATTGTTGGACAGTGTGTCTATTTGTGGACTTCCAACCAAGTTATGTCGACCGCATCTCCATATCTGTGCTATTTGTTCGTAAAACGACTCTGTAACAACTTGCCCCTGTATACAACTAGCCCCGGTCTCCCCTACAGTATTAACCAAAAAAATATGGTTTTAATCGTGTGTTTTGTGTTGTTAATTAATATAAACTAATTTAATATGTAATGTTCAGCAAATTTTTTCTAGTGTGGCCTTTCAAATTGCAAACATACTCAATGTATGTTGTTTATTAAGGCAATATTCAACACACCGACGCCTTAAATATAGGCACAAACGTCAGACTGATACTATTAATATCAGTCGAACGCATTTTATTTGGTGAAATGATAAAATAAGTGAATCACGCGTAGTGGCATAAGTGGCTATGTGGTGTTTATGTAGCTAGTTGTCTTTGTTCATAAGTGGCTCTGTGGTGTTTATGTAGCTAGTTGTCTTTGTTCATAAGTGGCTATGTGGTGTTTATGTAGCTAGTTGTCTTTGTTCATAAGTGGCTATGTGGTGTTTATGTAGCTAGTTGTCTTTGTTCATAAGTGGCTCTGTGGTGTTTATGTAGCTAGTTGTCTTTGTTCATAAGTGGCTATGTGGTGTTTATGTAGCTAGTTGTCTTTGTTCATAAGTGGCTATGTGGTGTTTATGTAGCTAGTTGTCTTTGTTCATAAGTGGCTCTGTGGTGTTTATGTAGCTAGTTGTCTTTGTTCATAAGTGGCTATGTGGTGTTTATGTAGCTAGTTGTCTTTGTTCATAAGTGGCTCTGTGGTGTTTATGTAGCTAGTTGTCTTTGTTCATAAGTGACTATGTGGTGTTTATGTAGCTAGTTGTCTTTGTTCATAAGTGGCTCTGTGGTGTTTATGTAGCTAGTTGTCTTTGTTCATAAGTGGCTCTGTGGTGTTTATGTAGCTAGTTGTCTTTGTTCATAAGTGGCTATGTGGTGTTTATGTAGCTAGTTGTCTTTGTTCATAAGTGGCTATGTGGTGTTTATGTAGCTAGTTGTCTTTGTTCATAAGTGGCTCTGTGGTGTTTATGTAGCTAGTTGTCTTTGTTCATTGGAGCCAATTAAAAAGAATCGTAAGCTAGCGTGAACTCTCATAGATATGTGCATCCGTCGACACGAATGCGTGGTGGCAACAGTTCAAGTCGAGGTTCGGTGATAGAACTATCAATGTAGCCATGTTGCACATTTGTAACACTTAGAAGTAACAACTAGAAGTAACAATTAGAAGTATGCGAAATATTCGTTCATACAATTTGTACGTGGGCGTAATTGCCATGCTGGAATCTTCCAAACACAGTAAACTTCCAACTTTGTGAATACCCGGTGGCACACACCCTTAAAACAGGATATTAAGATGTGGGCTTCGGGAGACGCTCTTTCAATGACATGTTTATCACAATGTATACTGTTCATTTCTTAGTGACATGGTATGACAAACCATGACATGTATTTGTGCGATTATTTAAGACATTTATCCTACGTGCTTCAACAGTTGCGTTAATTACTTTCAAGATATTAACAAACATCGATGTTAAAATAATGTATGAAATAAAAAAAGTTGGCTACACAGTTTATTTATAAAACTAGGGTATTTGCCAAGTGGTTAGCAATCATAATAAGTTATTTGACAGACGAAAACGGAAAGGTTCCTTTCCGTCACAGAATTAGTAGGTATTAAGTGTCACACACACGCGCACGCGCACGCGCACGCGCACGCGCACGCATAACATATATGTAAAGTGATTATGTGGTAGACTTTATATCCGGCTCCATTGAATGAATTCCACCACACCCCGGATGTCTGTGCAATGAGAAGTTGCGTTACCGGTTCCAGATTTACGATGTCGGTGGCTCGTTGGACGTCACTGGCTCGTTAGCCTTGGCCGGGAATGCGCCACGCCAGACGTACAGCTATACCTGCGTTAGCACGAAGACAAGTTTAACGCGTCAATTTCAAGACTCCCTCGTCAACTTATTTAGCCCATCTTGAATACGATTGGTTGATGTTCGAATATGTAGTTTGGGAATAGTCTAAAACTGCTTCCTCAACTGATTTAGCCTATCGCAAATCCGGTTCATTGGTGTCCAAATATGTAGTGTGTGAATAGTTTATGTAACGTAAATTTGAAATGAGACTAGCAAAAAAATCGAATTGATTAAGCACCTTTAAGCAATATGCGCAGTCAGTTTAATAAAAGAGTCAGTTTACGTACTTTTGGTGAAATCATCGAAAGAATTGAAGTTGAGCGATAGATCGGGTCACTTGTGAACAAGTCAAACATAATTTAATAGTTTGACGATTTCACCAAAACGAAATAGCATGTCGTAGTGGATACTAGAGCTAGCATGTCGTAGTGGATACCAGAGCTAGCATGTCGTTGTGGTTACTAGAGCCAGCATGTCGTAGTGGATACTACAGCTAGCATGTCGTAGTGGATACTAGAGCTAACATGTGTGTAGTGGATACTAGAGCTGGCATGTCGTAGTGGATACGAGAGCTAGTATGTCATAGTGGATACTAGAGCTAGCATGTCGTAGTGGATACGAGAGCTAGTATGTCATAGTGGATACTAGAGTTAGCATGTCGTAGTGGATACTAGAGCTAGCATGTCGTAGTGGATACTAGAGCTAGCATGTCGTAGTGGATACTAGAGTTAGCATGTGTGTAGTGGATACTAGAGCTAGCAGGTCGTAGTGGATACTGGAGCTAACATGTCGTAGTGGTTACTAGAGCTAGCATGTCGTAGTGGATACTAGAACTAGCATGTCGTAGTGGTTACTAGAGCCAGCATGTCGTAGTGGATACTAGAGCTAGCATGTCGTAGTGGATACTAGAGCTAGCATGTGTGTAGTGGATACTAGAGCTAGCAGGTCGTAGTGGATACTGGAGCTAGCATGTCGTAGTGGATACTAGAACTAGCATGTCGTAGTGGTTACTAGAGCTAGCATGTCGTTGTTGATACTAGAGCTAGCATGTCGTAGTGGATACTAGAGCTAGCATGTCGTAGTGGATACTAGAGCTGGCATGTCGTAGTGGTTACTAGAGCCAGCATGTCGTAGTGGATACTAGAGCTAACATGTCGTATTGGATACTATATATGTTGTTTTCCCGCGATCTGAGCCTGAAACGAGACAAGCGAAATAAACGCAGGTATTTTAAAGTTATTCTAGACATACATATAGGTGTGGCAGCGACATGCGTCTATGAAACACCAGTCCTGTCCACATCGTCTCTCTTTGTGCCGTCTAGACTGAACTCATAATGAAACCAGCGGTGCGAGTAATTGGCTGAAAACTAGAACAGTAATTGTTTGCGTGGAAGGAGGGAACGAAGCACTAGTTGTACCCAACGTGTCTAGACTAACTGGTAAAAAGGGGCAGTGTGATTTACGAAGACAACGTTATTATCTATGTTATAAAAAAAGTTCACAGCGTAAAAGTAGCACAAATATTTACGACGTTGCGATTTTTCATTGATTTTACGCACAGTTGATTTCTACGACAAATTACACGAACGCAATATTCGGGAGAAGTTGACGAATTAAGTGGTTTCTAACTATAGCAGCTTGTCACCATGAACTGTTATTGTCACATTAACCATGCACACGAAAATAACTGCAAAGCAACGTCCAGAAAATATTGATAACTGTGAAATATTACAGAAAATCCATATGCAAAATTGTCATAAGCAAAATGAAACCATTTAGACAAATGTTTCTTGAATAGTTTTATTCGGAAGAACCTGTTTAAACCTGGAAGCAGGTTTTCATTCCTGGTTGTGTGCGTACCGTATATATATATATATATATATATATATATATATATATATATATATATATATATATATATATATATATATATATATATATATATACATAAAACAAATATACATAAAACAAAAAGCGCCGTCGGAAATAAAATAAAATGAACAAATCTGGCGGCTTTATTACGGCCCATTCAAACGGAAGAGCATCCGAAACTGTGGTCAAGCGCTTATAGGCCCCGAATGAAATATTGCTAATTTCAGACGATTTATAAATAAGTCAACCAGACGAGCGGAAATGTATGTTAACTGCGAAGCCGTCGCGCCGTCTGTACTCATTGTTGTTGCTTCTAAACATTAGACTACATGTCGCCTAGTAATTTAAAGCGGTCCTTTTAAGGCCGTTTTTTAATAGTGCCACCTATCGAATGCAGTACAAACTACAAATAAACGTGACAAGACCAAACCCAATATGCTGATTCTGCTGACGCGCACAAATAAATATCTTGGACAATTTGGGAATACCTTAATGCTTTTTTATAGCTCTTTTTCTGCCTGGCTACTTGCTTCATTTCTTTTCAAGTGGTTCAATGATTACCTCGGCTACTGATCTCCTCTAACTATTTTGTTTGGTCTGCCTGGTTTTCCTTTTCCGTGGTTGGTTTCTGTTCTGATGCTGTGTTGGTCTGTCCTCGTGAACTCTTTGTTTGTGATCTTGTCTTGACATTTCAGTTTGAGAATGTATCTGAAACAGTTTTTAATGAATGTTTGGAGTTTTCTGGTTGTTGTCTTGGTTACTCTCCATGTTTTCTGGATGTCGCCTTGGTTACTCTCCAAGTCTCAGAGCCTCTGTTCATATTGGTGTTGAACGTTCGGATTATGTTTCTTGTTGAGAAGGATGGTATAGTCCACATTGCCTTTAAGTTGGTGATTGCTTGCCTGGCCTTTCCAATCCTGCTTTTGACATTTTCATCTGTTCCTCCTTTTTCTGTCACTATACTGCCAAACTATGTTGTGTGCGTGTGCGTGTGCGTGTGCGTGTGCGTGTGCGTGTGCGTGTGCGTGTGCGTGTGCGTGTGCGTGTGCGTGTGCGTGTGCGTGTGCGTGTGCGTGTGCGTGTGCGTGTGCGTGTGCGTGTGCGTGTGCGTGTGCGTGTGCGTGTGCGTGTGCGTGTGCGTGTGCGTGTGCGTGTGCGTGTGCGTGTGCGTGTGCGTGTGCGTGTGCGTGTGCGTGTGCGTGTGCGTGTGCGTGTGCGTGTGCGTGTGTGTGTGTGTGTGTGGGTGTGTGGGTGTGTGGGTGTGTGGGTGTGTGGTGTGTGTGTGTGTGTGTGTGTGTGTGTGTGTGTGTGTGTGTGTGTGTGTGTGTGTGTGTGTGTGTGTGTGTGCGTGCGTGCGTGTGTGTGTGTGTGTGTGTGTGTGTGTGTGTGTGTGTGTGTGTGTGTGTGTGCGTGTGTGTGTGTATGTGTGAGTATGTGTGTGTATGTGCGTGTGATGTGCATGCTATCATAGTCATCCAAAATCATTGCAGAAAACAGAACTGACGCATCTGCTGCGAATACTGCTTCGAACAGCATGTGTACAAACAGAATGCTTTACTTTCGACGTTTTCCTTTTTTCGAATAATTTAGAGACGTATCACATATAGACCTACACGTGTAAAGACAAAACGCTCTCCACAGCAAAGATGACGAATTGTCAGTTTTAACGGTTAAATATGCGTGCCGTGAAGCCATCTTTAACCGGTAAAATTCTCCGTCACATAGTGGCTATCCATAAAGTATGTCACACTATTTGTTGTCGTTTTGCAATAGGTATTTTATAAAAATGTTGCTGACACACCAAGTTTTTCGTGCGCCACAATATACTTCACTGACGCATTGTCGAGTGCAAGTTTCTTTTCCGCTGGAGACCAGTTGAAATATACCCAACACTGGCATAGCAGTTAATGTGTGATATTGACAGCTACACAAGCAAAAACTGTTTTAATAGTGCCGTAATGAGCGCCAAGACAACACCACCCCAATTAACGCATCATAACGTAACACTCCGAAACACTCACCCAGACACGCCTTTGAGCGTGACGTACTTCGTTGATTGCCCCATAAACTACTCATCCCGTTTGTGTTATGCTGGATTGCGAAATCACTTTATTCGATGCGATTTAATGGTTCGATGGTCACACTGCGGGTCATGCTGACCTGGCAGTGCCAACTAGCAAATGAAAATGTCTCAATTGCCGAGTCCATCCTCGTAAATTGCTGGTACGCTCTATTCTCAGCTTTATTTATCCAGTTTTATGACATGCTTTGGGTACGGAGGTGCTGCATTAGTTGTTCGGAAAATGTTGTGATGTTCAACGATTGCGCAACAAATGAAAAATGGCTAAGTTAGCTAATGATTGAAAAGGAACAGGTTTTTGGGTCTGCCCAGGGTGGCGTAGAGTCGTAGACTAAATCCTTTGTTAATGTTTCCTCCTCAATTTGATGTTTGCTCGTCTCATTTCAGACTAATTCAGCCAACATTGAACTTCTCTAATATTGACTACTATGTTTCAGACTCATTCAGCCAAACATCGAACCTCTCTAATATCGACTACTACGCGTAGATATTGTAAAAACATATTGCGTATTGTAAAAACAGCGTAATCCGGATAACAGTAGTAGGTGATAGCTATATAACTTACATAGATATCAGAAATATCATATGATGTTGATGTTACTCAACTGTTACCAGATATGACGCTGCATTTAACGGGAGTACCCAAATCACAAGGACATAATTATTTAATTATAAATAAATTCTGTGGTGAGATATATTTTGTATGAATGTTGCATTGATGAATGAAAACGTCACGCAACACTGACAGTAAACACAACTTTGTTGACGCTACACATGATTATTTATGAAAAGTTTTCCTAGAATCTCACACAATCGTTTTCTACATCATTAGGGAACCGGAAGTGATACTGTATCACCCTGCTCGGTGAACCCTGCTCGGTGAACCCTGCTCGGTGAACCCACCTAAACAAACGTGGTTTCGAACGTTGTCCTACTTTCCACAATCAACCAATTAAACAATTCCACTCGCCATATGTAACTCGCTTTGATATTTCGATTAAAAAAACGCACGGAATAGGTGTCGTTAATTAGCGCAATATCTCTTATTCATGATATTTTCAATACGCATACATTTCACCGCAACCCGCCTATATCAGCGAAACGTAGTTTATTTTTATGTAAAACTTAAACTAAAATACGTAGAACTAATTACTAGGGCTTTCGGTCTACACCAGCCACTGGCCGATACCACGAAATATTTGTAAATTAACAAGATTTAATAAGACTTAGCGAGACTGCCATCCAAGGCAAAGACCCAGAAGGCAAGTGGACAAGGAAGCCATTGGCTTATCGATAGTCCAACCGTTTTTCATATATGTGTAACCCGCCGTCCTGAGATATTTGTCAACCTTGCTTTTAAATATATTCACCCTCCTAGCATTGACACAATAATTATGTAGATAATTTGTTGCACTCATTTATTGTCTCTGTGAGAACGAGTACTTCCTGATATCCAATCTACACCAATCTTTACTAACGTTACCTCATGTCCTCTAGTTCCATTATCTTTCTTGAGGTAGAAAACAATATTTATACCAATATTTTCATATCCATTCAATATCTTAAAAAACTTGATCTCCTCTTAACAGCCTTGTCTCTGAGGTTGTAAAAATATCCTTCTTACAATATATCTATATCCTTCTTACAATATATCTATATCTTTCTTACAATATATCTATATCTTTCTTACAATATATCTATATCTTTCTTACAATATATATATATATCTTTCTTACAATATATCTATATCCTTCTTACAATATATTTATATCCTTCTTACAATATATATATATATATATATATATATATATATATATATATATTCTTAGAATATATCTATATCCTTCTTAGAATATATCTATATCCTTCTTACGATATATCTATATCCTTCTTACGATATATCTATATCCTTCTTACAATATATCTATATCTTACTTACAATATATTTATATCTTTCTTACACTATATATATATATATATATATATATATATATATATATCTTTTTTACAATATATCTATATCTTTCTTACAATATATCTATATTCTTCTTACAATATATCTATATCCTTCTTGCAATATATCTATATTCTTCTTGCAATATATCTATATACTTCTTGCAATATATCTATATCTTTCTTACAATATATCTATATCCTTCTCACGATATATCTATATCCTTCTTACAATATATTTATATCTTTTTTTACAATATATCTATATCTTTCTTACAATATATCTATATCTTTCTTACAATATATCTATATCTTTCTTAAAATATATCTATATCTTTCTTACAATATATCTATATATTTCTTACAATATATATATATATATATATATATATATATATATATATATATATATATATATATATATATATATATATATATATATCTTTCTTACAATAATTCTATATCTTTCTTACAATATATCTTACCCAGACACGCCTTTGAGCGTGACGTACTTCGTTGATTGCCCCATAAACTACTCATCCCGTTTGTGTTATGCTGGATTGCGAAATCACTTTATTCGGGGCAATTTAATGGTTCGATGGTCAGACTGCGGGTCATGCTGACCTGGCAGTGCCAACTAGCAAATGAAAATGTCTCAATTGCCGAGTCCATCCTCGTAAATTGCTGGTACGCTCTATTCTCAGCTTTATTTATCCAGTTTTATGACATGCTTTGGGTACGGAGGTGCTGCATTAGTTGTTCGGAAAATGTTGTGATGTTCAGCGATTGCGCAACAAATGAAAAATGGCTAAGTTGGCTAATGATTGAAAAGGAACAGGTTTTTGGGTCTGCCCAGGGTGGCGTAGAGTCGTAGACTAAATCCTTTGTTAATGTTTCCTCCTCAATTTGATGTTTGCTCGTCTCATTTAAGACTAATTAAGCCAACATCGAACTTCTCTAATATTGACTACTATGTTTCAGACTCATTCAGCCAAACATCGAACCTCTCTAATATCGACTACTACGCGTAGATATTGTAAAAACATATTGCATATTGTAAAACAGCGTAATCCGGATAACAGTAGTATGTGATATAACTAATTACCTGGGCTTTCGGTCTACACCAGCCACTGGCCGATACCACGAAATATTTGTAGTTTAACAAGATTTAATAAAACTTAGCGAGACTGCCATCCAAGGCAAAGACCCAGAAGGCAAGTGGACAAGGAAGCCATTGGCTTATCGAGAGTCCAACAGTTTTTCATATATGTTTAACCCGCCCTCCTGAGATATTTGTCAACCTTGCTTTTAAATATATTCACCCTACTAGCATTGACACAATATGTAGATAATGTGTTCCACTCATTTATTGTCTCTCTGAGAACGAGTACTTCCTGATATCCAATCTACACCAATCTTTACTAATGTTACCTCATGTCCTCTAGTTCCATTATCTTTCCTGAGGTAGAAAACAATATTTATATCAATATTTTCATATCCATTCAATATCTTAAAAAACTTGATCTCCTCTTAACCTGAGGTTGTCTCTGAGGTTGTGAAACCACATTCTTTTAGACTTTCTTCATAACTAAAGTCTCAGTTCTGGAATAATTATAGTTGCTCTCCTCTGCATTCGTTCAGGCCTATCTATATCCTTCTTACAATATAGTTTCCAAGCTTGTATACAGTATTCTTAATCAGGCCTAACTATTGCTACTCCTAAGTCCTTTTCTTTTACGGTACTACACAGAACAGTATCTCCCATTTTATAGTTTACATCCAAGTTCCCGTGTCATGTATTACATTTCCCAAGATTCAATAACATCTGCCATTTTTAGACCAAGTAACTGATTTGTCTAGATCGTTTTGTAAATGTTGTTTAACACCATCATGTTTAACCTTTCTAAACACTTTTGTGTCACAAATTTCAGTATGTTGCTTGTCATATTATCGTCCAAGTCATCGATATATATATTTAGAATAATAAAGGTACCCATACTGATCCTTGTGGTACCCCACTGAAAACTGATTTCAAGTTTGAAACTTCCCCATCTACTAAAACACGCTGTCTTCTGTCAGTCAGCCATTGTTCTACCCAGCTGATTATGCCACCCACGATACCATGCGCTTTTAATTTAAGTAGTAATCTTTGATGTGGCACTTTGCCAAAAACTTTCTGAAAATCTAATATTACGTTTATATCACTACCCGCACATTCGCTCATGCCACTGATAGCGACAGGCCTACTAGTGGGTATTAGGTAGTTATTCGTCAAATAAACTTCATTTCTTCGTCACACACTAGATGCAGTGTACATACATATTTTCAGAACTACCACGTCGTAGATCAATTATTGTATTAATAAACGACACGTATTTCTTTCATCTGCTATTTGAAAAATCGAAGCGAGCTACATTTGCCGAATTTAATTCGTAAATAGCCGACCGAAAAAAATCTTAGCACATCATAGAATAGTTGACAACACTAGAGATCATGAATCTAAGAAGAGCCCAAGTAGAAGGATTTGTTAATATGGAATGGTTATGAAGATATTGATAGAACTATTTCCTTCAAACTTAAAGAAGGCAGTAAAACCAGAGGACACAAAGCAACATTAGTTAAGGAACAGTGTAGGTTGGACATGAGAAATTACTCTTTCTCACAGAGGACGATAAATGAATGGATCAAATTAGCGCATAGCTACTGATTATGTTAAAATTAGCAGTGTGAATATGTTTAAAAATATATTTAACAGATACCCGATAAGGGCTATGACAGATGAAAAAAAAATCTTAGTCTCTTCTTAACACTTGTTAATTCTTTTTAAAACTGATTGGGTGATGTTGTAACTGAGACAAAGTTCAGTTCCAAGTTTGTTTGGGCGGGTCGACCGGGGATGGTGACAAAAACAATATTTTGTCACGAAGATGTGCAAATGTAGCGTTTGCATTCATCGTCGATGACTATTTCCACCCTATTTTTAGACGTATCCTGTTGTGTTATTTAAGCTGTCGCGCGTGGTGGTTAGCGAGTGTTAGTGAACATTGCGCTAGTTATTGAGGTCGGGGTGACCGGAGACGTTGTATAACCGGGTTACCGAGAATGCACGACTCGAGCAACTCGAATTGGAGGAGAATTCTGCTCGATGTTGCAATACAATAAATCCTCTCCCCCCCTCACTAGCTAAACCATATAAACAAATTATAGGTTTCTACGTTGTCTGTACCAATTGTTATGACAATTCGTTTCGCAATGTAGACTGGCCCAGCCAAGTACAAATACAACAAAGCCAACGGTCAACGGGTGATGTACTGACACAGTGGTTGGTTAATGAACAATTCACGTTATTAGAATATATGCGGCACTAAATGGTACTAAACCGAATAAAGTGTCTACATGTAGAATCGTAATGTCCAACATCACACTTAAAGAAACATATTTGTTACCTACGCTGCCCTCCTGGGTCATTCCGTGTCAAATCAACCAATTTTCATAACATTTCTAAAGTGTATGTCTCAGAATTTACTTAGATTTTAACCAAATGAATAAGTAACTATACGTGAGCACTTCTGCAAAAGAACTAAGCATTTACGTACACATTGTGTCTGTAACTCCCTGTCATGTAAACAGGGGGTAAGGGGGTAAGCGCCCAAAACGCACCCGTTATTTGTATATGTTTTCAAGCGCTTCTAAGTTTGCAAGCTACATATTTTTTTGCTGAATATATATGGACCTATTGGTGCCTAATGGCATTTTCCTTCTAAATTTCTCCCAAATTGGCCAAAAATATCCAAAATAAAAGTGGCAGAACACCATCCTGAAATATTGATATGTTGTTTACCTAATAAATGGCTATGCACAATTAAAAGAAATGGTGGTCATAATGTCATAGTGCTTGTCCCACATTCTCATTTTGGGTGCTGAAATTCGTAAAATACAGAAAAGGTTAAAGTTTAAGGTAGAATTGTAAATAGATGATTGCAATTTGGACATTTTACTGTAAAGCAACAATGAAATACAGACTGCTGAAATCCTACTCAGATTTTTTTTAATGTTATTTTCCTTTTTCGTGCACCCAGTATACCCATTGTGCTTTGTCCTATCATTCTTGAATTTTGCACAGATCATCAGCACCAATATGTTTATGTATTCAGCAAATGTCAGGTCTGTAAACTGTTTAAGTTAGAAGCACCTGAAAACAGATAAAAATAACGGGTGCGTTTTTGAGCGCTTATTCCCTGTTTAGATTATAGGGCTTTACAGACACAATTGACATGCAAATCATTGGTTTATTTTTGTAGAAATGCTCAAGTATAAGTACTTTGTTAAAATTTAAGCAAATTCTGAGACATAAACTTTTTTACCATTGGTTGATTAGACAATGAGGAATGACCCTCCTACGACTCCATCAACCCGAAACAAGTGATATTTCATCACAGACGTCGGTGATCTGTATGTTGGTGTTTTATGTGAAAAATATTAATGGATTGTGTGGGACTTTCGTGCCATATCTGATGGTCATATCTGCCCAGTAACGGTCATTTCACTGAGCTAAAAGTTATAGTCCATGGGCCAAAGCAGACATCGGTACACATAGGATAATATATGAATGGACATAGTATTATTATCTAGTAGCGTGAATGTTAAAAAAATAAAATTGACATATTTTGCATATGTTGAGAAGACATTATGAACAACAGTTGAACTCTAGATAAGCAAATGGCATCAGTGTCCACTTACAATATGGAGCGTGTTGATTTTACACCAGCGTGTGTCTTGATCAACAGTGCAAATGGCGTCGCTGTATCGCCGTGGCAGCAGACAATACGTCGCTGTATCGCCGTGGCAGCAGACAATACGTCGCTGTATCGCCGTGGCAGCAGACAATACGTCGCTGTATCGCCGTGGCAGCGGACGACACGTCTACGTCAAACGTTACAACGGCCAGCGTCGAATACAACGTAAATGCAACGTAGGCACTCTCTATGGAACGTAACAGTGAGACATTGAACGCGTCAGTCCATCTGTGAACATGTTGACCGGCATGTTGATTTACCACCGAACTGATAACGAAACAAACAATCGCAGCTAACTGCAGAGTTGCTGCGTTGTAGCACAACAACGACCGAGGTACGGCTGCTTGTTGATTTATTATTGCATTGTTTTGTCACTCACAGCAACGACTCACTTTATTATTGAGAACAGACCGTAATCATAATGCAATAATACAACATAGCAGTAACATAAAATAATTATGAATCGGGATATTTCGTGAGTCGATATTTTGTTCAGTAGCGCGGGTGTTACAACCGGTAACGTAATAATCAACAGGTAATGTAATAATGATACTGATGATGATGAGGACGATGATGTTGAGGACATCGTCCTCATCCTCACGTTCTAATTAACTTCCTCCTCCTCTTCATCATCATAATCGTAATAATCATCATCATCTTCATTATTCTAATCATCTTCATCCGCATTATTTTATCATTATCATTCTCCTCATCATCATCCATATCCTCCTCATCCTTCTTGTCATCATCCAAGTAATAATTCTCCTCCTCGTCATCATCATCATCCTTATCATTTTAATCTGCATCATCTTCATCATTTTCACAATCATCATAATCGTAATAATCTTCATCATCCTCGTCATAATCATCACCTCATTCTAATTATCCTCGTCATTATCATCCTCCGCATTACCATCATTTTGTCATCATCATATGAGTTTCCTGGGGATTTCATGGGAGTTTTACAAGATATTCCCGGAAGTATCTCCTTCCCCCCCCTCCTCCTCATCACCATTGTTACTGTCATGGTTGGTCAATGTGGTGGCTCCGTCGAGTGACCATGACTGGCATCAGTGTCTTTGGCATCAGCCAATAGGTGGTGATATGGTTGGTAACCGTCTTACTCTAAATACTACGCAGCAGAGGTAATGCCATTCTTTAACTGTTTCAACCTTAGTCTATATCTAAGTCAGTCAAGCAGGGAGGGATTGAGAGAGATGGAGATGGAGATGGACACGGAGACGGAGACGGAGAGGGAGATATATATATATATATATATATATATATATATATATATATATATATATATATATATATATATATAGATAGATAGATAGATAGATAGATAGATAGATAGATAGAGAGAGATATATAGAGAGAGAGAGAGAGAAAGAGAGAGAGAGACAGAGACAGAGGCAGAGACAGACAGAGACAAACACAGACACAGAGAGAGAGAGAGAGGAGAGAGAGAGAGAGGAGAGAGAGAGAGAGAGAGAGAGAGAGAGAGAGAGAGAGAGAGAGAGAGAGAGAGAGAGAGAGAGAGAGAGAGAGAGAGAGAGAGAGAGAGAGAGAGAGAGAGAGATAGAGAGAGAGAGAGAGAGAGAGAGAGAGAGAGAGAGAGAGACAGAGACAGAGACAGAGACAGAGACAGAGTCAGACAGAGACAGAGACAGAGGCAGAGGCAGAGGCAGAGACAGACAGAGACAGAGACAGAGACAGAGGCAGAGACAGACAGACAGACAGAGAGAGAGAGAGAGAGAGAGAGAGAGAGAGAGAGAGAGAGAGAGAGAGAGAGACAGAGAGAGAGAGAGAGAGAGAGAGAGAGAGAGAGAGAGAGAGAGAGAGAGACAGAGACAGAGACAGAGAGAGAGACAGAGACAGAGACAGAGACAGAGACAGAGACAGAGAGAGAGAGAGAGAGAGAGAGAGAGAGAGAGAGGGAGAGAGAGAGACAGAGAGAGACAGAGAGAGACAGAGAGAGAGAGAGAGAGAGAGAGAGAGAGAGAGAGAGAGAGAGAGAGCGAGAGAGAGAGAGAGAGAGAGACAGAGAGAGAGAGAGAGAAAGAGAGAGAGAGAGAGAGAGGCAGATAGAGAGAGAGAGGGGGGGAGAGAGAGAGAGAGAGAGAGAGAGAGAGAGAGAGAGAGAGAGGGCAGGCCCTTCAGTAAGACTGAATAAACTGTTCAAGAAGCATCAGTGTGTTATCTTTCTGGGATCCAGCTAATAACAGTGGAACCTACGTGTGTCGAGTCGTCTCGTGACATTACATTACCGGTTGTAACACGGGGCATCAGTGTGCCGAACGCGGTATTATCCCCTGGTAGTTTTGCGGGAGTTTTCCATGAGTTTTTCCATGAGTTTTCCATGAGTTTTCCGGGAGATTCCCGGGAGCGTTCCGAAAATTTCCCGGGTGTTTTCCGGGAGTTTCCGGGATGTTTATGAGAGTTTCCCGGGAGCTTTCCCGGAAGATTCCCTGTAGTTTTCCGGGAGTTTACTGTCATGTCTAAATTTTTTCTAACCCAACAATGTAACGGCTATTTTTATGCGGAATACAAATAATGAGTAATCCCCCTCCTCCTCATCTTCATCATTATTACATTACCGGTTGTAATACGGCGCATCACTGTGCCAAACACAGAGTTATCGCCTGGGAGTTTTCCGGGAATTTTCTGGGAGTTTCCCGGATGTTTTCTGAGAGTTTTACCTGTGGTTTTCTGTGAATTTTCTGTGAACGGGGAGTTTCCCGGGAGTTTTCCGCGAGTTTCCCTGGAGTTTTCCGGGTGTTTCCTTTCATGTTTCAAATTTGTCTAACCCAACCATATTTGTTATCAGCATAAAAATAATGAGTAATGGTGCGGCGTATGGGTTAGTGTACCTTCTTAATGTGCAAATAAGATGCGCGCAATCACCACGCATCATCATCATCATCATCACTGTTATCATTATTATACTCGAGAAACGTTAATAAATTCTTCCAGAATTATAAACGTATTTTCAATGTAGTACGTGTCCTTAGATGACGTCACCCATCCTACGGATGCTGTGGTGTACACTAGCCGTGGTCTGTGTGAGTGCGACGGACGAGATAACGTACACGGAGGGAGGCGACCTGCACAACTACACGTGTCGCCCGGCCGACTGTGTCGACCTGCAATGCTTCAATGTCGCCTTCGAGCATAGCGGCCCTCACCAGGTCTACGTGGACGACGGCCCCTCCATGCCGATGTCCTGTGAGGTGGACGCTGGCGGAGGCTGGACAGTGATGCAGGTCAGCATCGGCTACAGCCACACCACAGCTGTAGTGTCTCACTAGAGTTTATTTTAGATCCGTAAAATCGGGGTCGTGGTTGTGGTGGATTTATTTTTTATATATATAGATAATGTCATTATCTCATTTGTAGGGACAACATCACCATGAAAACCAAAATGAGACTAGAAACGTCGGGCTCTGGTCATATAGACCTTTATCTGCAACGAGACATGGACTCTAACAGTATAGCTTAAAAGAAGTATATACAATCAATAAAGATGTGATGTTACAGCAATCCTATACATCGCATCCTATACCTGGGCCATGCCACCAACGAGGAAGTCCGCATTATAGTCAGCCAAAACATCTTCTGGCGGCAGTAAGAAGACGCGTGCTGAGATGGTATGGTCACGTCACGAGGTCCACTTGCCTAGTAAAAGTCACGAGATGATGTGACCTCCATGAGACGTGACCTCCATGAGACGTGACCTCCACGAGACGCAAGTGACAGCAAGGGACAGGCAAAGGCGGAGACAGATTTTCAGAAGAGATGTCCCAACGTCCATCCTAAGATATCATCCTATGACAAAAACTCTTCTTCAATTTCATATTAAATTTACTGTTATTACTTCAAACATGTACAATTTGTCTGGCGTTCTGTCTCCTGCCACTATCCAGCCGACACGCAGACAATTTTCCGGGATTGATATTGCCACAACTCATCCGACAAGGAGGCTATTTGCTGGGTTTGCTATTGCCACTACCCGTCCGACACGCAGGCCATTTGCCAGGATTGATGCTGCCACTACCCGTCCGACAGGCCATTTGCCAGGATTGATGCTGCCACTACCCGTCCGACACGCAGGCCATTTGCCAGGATTGATGCTGCCACTACCCGTCCGACAGGCCATTTGCCGGGATTGATGTTGCCACGACCCGTCCGACACGCAGGCCATTTGTCGGGATTGATGCTGCCACTACCCGTCCGTCACGCAGGTCATATGCCGGGATTGATGCTGCCACTACCCGTCCGTCACGCAGGCCATATGCCGGGATTGATGCTGCCACTACCCGTCCGACACGCAGGCCATTTGCCAGGATTGATGCTGCCACTACCCGTCCGACACGCAGGCCATTTGCCAGGATTGATGCTGCCACTACCCGTCCGACACGCAGGCCATTTGCCAGGATTGATGCTGCCACTACCCGTCCGACACGCAGGCCATTTGCCAGGATTGATGCTGCCACTACCCGTCCGACAAGCAGGCCATTTGTCGGGATTGATGCTGCCACTACCCGTCCCACACGCAGGCCATTTGCCGGGATAGATGACGCCTTCGGGAGGATTTAGTAGCGACCTACGTCGCAACGACCAGGAGACTAAGAGGAGACCAAATAGAAGTGTTTAAAATAGTGAATGGTTAGGAGGATGTTGATAGGAATATGTTCTTCAAACTTAAAGAAGACAGTAGAACCAGAGGACACAAAGCAGCATTAGTTAAGGAGTAGTGTAGGTTGGACATGAGAAAGTACTCTTTCTCACAGAGGGTGATAAATGAATGGAACGAACTGCCAAATGATTGTGTTAATGCTAGTAGTGTGAATATGTTTAAAAATAGAATTGACAGATATTTGATAAGGGCGGGCTACACATAGATAAGAAAATTGTTGGACTCTCGATAAGCCAATGGCTTCATTGTCCACTTGCCATCAGGAACTTGTTGTTTAGGATGGCAATCTTGTTAAAACTTGTTAAACTTTTGGTCGTCGTAGAAACGGTGTAACTTTTTAGCTATAATTTTTAGCTGTAAGATTCTTGGAAGTAACTTGAAATGACTTCGCATCGTGAATATCTATGTCGATAAAATCCACCACACAAATCTCTCCGACTTTACGGACTTAAACTGAATGCGTCTCTGAGAAACTCGCTAGATGGCAGCACTGTGGTGTGGATATAATTAACAAAATATACATAGAAAATCGTCTGCTGGGTGGATTTAAATTGGAAAGACATGAGCTGGTTGGTTCCTTTTCTCTCCACCAAGCAACGTGGTCGTGGCTACCGCCGCCATTACTGTTTCGTTTTACGTCCACTGTCTGCAGTGGTAGGGATAGGTATAGAGGCCTTAAGGGAAGAAGAAAAACTAGAGGACACAAAGTAGCGTTAGTAAAAGACCCGTGTAGATTTGATATCAAAATGCGTTAAATATAATAGGACGATAAACGACTGGAACAACTTTTCTACTGATTATGCAGATGCCAGCAGCTTGAACAGAGCCCTATCGCCCCTATCGCCCCTATCGCCCCTATCGCCCCTATCGCCCCTATGTGTAAAAGCAAAATTGCAAATATCCCAATATCACATAAATTATTCATCTTTGGACTCTCGATAGGCCTAAGCCAATGGCTTTCTTGTCCCTTCGCCATCTGAGTTCTTTTGCTCTGGGTGGCAATCTTGTTCATTCTTTTTAAAGCGTGTTGGTCTGTTCAGCGCCGAGTAGACGGCAGCGTCAACTTCAGCCAGCCGTGGCAGGCATATCGCGACGGCTTCGGCCAGCACGGCGCCACCACCGAGCTCTGGTTTGGCAACGAGAACGTCTACCGGATGTCGTTGCAACAGACACTACGCATGCGTATCGAGTTGGTGTCGTTTGACGGCGAGACGGCGTTCCTAGAGTATGACAACTTTTCCTTGGCAGCCGAGCACTACAAGTACAAACTGAAGGTCTATGTTTTGATTGGCTGTTTCATTAGGCTGGTTTGTTCGTTTGTTTCGATGTTCTCAAGGGTTCGATTGGTTGCTAATTTGTAAGCATTGCTTCGATAGGCTGCAGGTTATCGGGCCACACATTTTGCCAGTGTACAATTGGCGTTCGTTGCGCAGGTAACTGCTACACATTGCTACTGTTACAACCACTACCACCATCATCACTGTAATCATCACCACCATAATCACTGCACCATTATCACCATCATCACACTCACCATTACCACCATCATCACTGTAACCTTCACCACCATCATCACTCTCACCATTACCACCATCATCACTGTAACCTTCACCACCACCATCACTGTCACCATTACCACCATCATCACTGTCACCATTATCACCATCATCACTGTAACCTTCACCACCACCATCACTGTCACCATTACCACCATCATCACTGTCACCATTACCACCATCATCACTGTCACCATTATCACCATCATCACTGTAACCTTCACCACCACCATCACTGTCACCATTACCACCATCATCACTGTCACCATTACCACCATCATCACTGTCACATTCACCACCATCATCATTCGCACCATTACCGCCATCATCACTGTCACCATCACCACCATCATCACTGTCACAATGGCCTATTGTTGTCGTTGCCATGACAGTACGACAACGCGACGTGGACACCGAACTTGAAACGAGACGACCTGGCCACAAGCCGCAACATGGACTTCAGTACGTATGACGACGACAATAGTGCGAGCGGCCTGTGCTCGGCCGAGAAGTACCACAAGGGCTGGTGGTACGACCACTGCTTCCGCATGCATCTCAACGGAGAGTACCCGCGGTGCTTCGACAAGCCGCCGAAGCACTGGCGCTACATCATCGTGGCCTCGTTCAGCCACCGGAAGTCGCTGCGGTCATGTAAGATGATGGTGCGGCCGATGGTGGTCGGCCATGACATCAGTGCCTACTGTGCACGGTACCGTAAGAACCCGTGTCTCAACGGCGGTACGTGCGTGTACGTTGTAGCCACGAACAAGTCGGAGTGCCGCTGCCTCCGTCACACGTGTGGGGAGAGGTGTGCCCGATGTGGTCAGGCAGTGGTGCGACACCCCATGGAGACGTCCAGTCACTATGTGCCGCTTATTGTCGGTGTCATCGCCTTGTTGCTGGTAGCACTGATCGCCGGCGGCTCGATGTTGTATGCCGACAGGTATAACCACGATACGGCGGCCGACAAGACGGAAGCAAAGCCTTCCAACGTCTCGTTCTTTAGCCCAACGGCAGTGTGCAGCACGACCGGAGAATGCCTGCTTCGTATTCCGCCTCGACAGACAGGGACGTCGATACCAGATACACCACAGCAAGATGACACTACCTGTCCATGTGACACAAGCAATGACATAATAATTTGTGATGCTGGACAACAAACAACGCAGGTCGTAAGTGCTAATTAAATATGCTGAGCAATTAATAACAACGGTCATAATCATAAATAAAAGAATTGACCATAATTATCATTAAGAAGAAATTCGAGAACAACATTTACGCGGGTTTACGCTGTAACAGCAAGACACGATGTGCTTAATAACGACAAAATAGCAATGACAAAATAAAATGACATTTAATCCGTACAGATGTCGAGTCGTCAGAATCTGCAGTGTTAACCGACAATCAACTTATAATAGTGACAGTCTTGATCGATGACCAATCACAGGATACTCGTTTATACTGTGTAGGCATCTTATTTACATGTTATTTACATGTTATTTACATTCAAAATGCCGTAATTGACACTACAATGGGTAATTCAAACGTCAGAGCCACAGAATCCTATTTAACCTGCAAGGCAAAGCGTGATTTTCACAATGCACGTCCTAAAATAAATGTATAATGCAATTAATCAATGATATATTGTGAACATATATTGTGAACATAAGAGAACAAGGTCGGCGGTTTAGTTTTCATGCATATCACTGCATGAATTATTATGGTTTCATGCACATCACTGCATGAATGATTATGTTTTCATGCATATCACTGCATGAATTATTATGTTAAAGTACTCGAACAGGTCATAATTTTTCGTGTGTTTTTCGCGGCTCGATACCCCGTCGACTCCCGGTGTATTTGTGTTTATAATAAAATGGGGACACGCTCATGCAGACCTTTCTCTCTTTGTATAAATACACCAACTACTTGGTAGGTTGGTAATGGGCAATCCCATTTTGTTCATATGCAACAAGGATTGCCGCTGTGCACACAATAATATTGTTTGACAATGTCTGCCACAGATGGTGTACAGCCTGGTACATTACTGATTAAGCTGGTATGTATAACCAATTAGTATATAATACAACATCAAATTGAACATCAGTGATATTTTCCACAGTAGCTAGCAAAAAATGAACAGACACTTTTCAAGAGAACAAACGGCACGCTCAAATGTCTGCCTAAACGTGTCAGTGGCGTTTACATTATCGTACATAGGGAGTTTTATGTAGCTACTTTTTGACAACATATCAAAAGGCGGGATTCGGGATTGTGACGTAGGGTGTTCTTTTTAATACGGACGAGACGAACCAGTTCACACCAGTTCTGCCTTCGTGCGATGTCTGGCTGGTCTCAAAAAACAAACACAGTCAGGAGTATGCGGGGCGTTTGAAGATACGAGATATAGTTGCACTGTGTTTTCAAGCGATCGGTGTTGGTAGGTTGTAGGCCCTATGGCTATTTCAGGAAGTGTTCCATTCCTTGACGGGACGTGGGGAAGGCAGTTCTTAAAGTTGTTCCGACGTCCGAACTCCGAATGGCACTGCAACTGTTGAAACGACGTAGGCCTTGTCGGTGTCACTGGAGTCATGTACCGTATTGGGTCTGGCCATCATGTAATTTGTCATTTTGTAAAGTAAAACCAGTATGACAACTTTGCGTCTGTCCTGAAGTGACGACCAATTGAGCTGTGATATATGCAATTTGTGACAGTTCCGGGCGGGCGTCCATTGTCGTTTTGATCAAAGTTGTTGCAATCTTTCGAATTCTTTCACTCGTGTTTATGTGTGATTTTTCATGTAATTACATATGTGAATGACACGTAGAATGTGGTGCTGTCGAGACGCATAGAATGCGTTGTTCAAATGAAGAGCAGAACCGTGTCCAGGACTGTGCCAGGTTAAACTACTACACACCTATTTCCGAAAATAAATGTCGTAAATAAGATGACCAAGCCACAGGAAAGCGGCATGGTTTCCTAAAGACAATGTCTCCATGTTTGAATACAGACGTGCTATATACTAGACTCTATAACAGCATGGTGATACCCCAGTATGAACAATGTATCATCTGTCTGGATGGCAGCCTCTGATACATCCACATGAAGACTCGATGCCTTCTAGAAGAGAACGGTCAATGTCATCAATGTCATCAATGTCATCAATGCACCAGAGGCTTCTCTGAGCAGGACAAATTGGTGCCATGACGTTGTTCCAACGGATATACCACGGATACGCACCAATCCTGGATATACCACGGATATGCAACAATCCTGGATATACCACAGATATGCACCAATCCTGGATATACCACGGATATGCATCAATCCTGGATATACGACGGATAAGCACCAATCCTGGATATACCACGGATATGCATCAATCCTGGATATGCCATGGATATGCATCAATCCTGGATATACCACGGATATGCACCAATCCTGGATATACCATGGATGTCATGTGCATCAATCCTGGATATACGACGGATATGCATCAATCCTGGATATACCACAGATATGCACCAATCCTGGATATACCACGGATATGCACCAATCCTGGATATACCATGGATATGCACCAATCCTGGATATACCACGGATATGCACCAATCCTGGATATACCATGGATGTCATGTGCACCAATCCTGGATATACCACGGATATGCACCAATCCTGGATATACCACGGATGTCATGTGCACCAATCCTGGATATACCACGGATATGCACCAATCCTGGATATATGACAAATGTCATGTGCACCAATCCTGGATATACGACGGATATGCACCAATCCTGGATATACAACGGATGTCATGTGCACCAATCCTGGATATACCACGGATATGCACCAATCCTGGATATATGACAGATGTCATGTGCACCAATCCTGGATATACCACGGATATGCACCAATCCTGGATATACAACGGATGTCATGTGCACCAATCCTGGATATACCACGGATATGCACCAATCCTGGATATATGACAGATGTCATGTGCACCAATCCTGGATATACCACGGATATGCACCAATCCTGGATATATGACAGATGTCATGTGCACCAATCCTGGATATACCACGGATATGCACCAATCCTGGATATACAACGGATGTCATGTGCACCAATCCTGGATATACCACGGATATGCACCAATCCTGGATATATGACAGATGTCATGTGCACCAATCCTGGATATATGACAGATGTCATGTGCACCAATCCTATTCAACAGCGCGTTACCCACTTCACTTGTAGTAGGCCCTACTTAGAAGAACCAGTGCATCAGCACGCACGCCTCACTATACAGTGGTTGTGGTAACTTGTAGTAGGCCCTACTTAGAAGAACCAGTGCATCAGCACGCACGCCTCACTATACAGTGGTTGTGGTAATTCCAGTAGAAGAGAGTAGTCAACACCTTCATTACTACAGACTAAAATTCAATTCATCCGAGACACAGTAGAAAGGGCCTTCAACCTGTCTCCCCAACACCCACCAACTGTCTCCTCAACACCCACCAACTGTCTACTCACTGAGAATCCCCAAATTTTAACAAGATAGCCATCCAAGGCAAACACCCAGATGGCAAGTAGACAAGGAAGCCATTGGCTTACCGATGTCCAACAATTTTTTATTTATGTATAACCCACCCTCCTGAGATGTGCCATCTGTCTGTAGACAGTGCCTCTATTGGGTATTCATTATGTGTAATATTGACTGTCATCTAGCAGAAACTAATTGATCTAATATGGATTCTGTGTCAACCATTTTGTGCATAGATTCAAAAGAAATAACCACAACATTCTGCACGAAAAAGTTCACCATGTGAAGTTTAATTTGGCAATGACACTTCAACCGATGCTATTGTTCAGAATCGTTTAAATATCGAAACAATTATTTACAACATCAGATTTTCTTTAAAATAACACATTGACATAAACCAACTCATCCAGTCACTCTTTATTGAATACAAGCCAGAAACATCATACAACAGGTTTTTCATTTGACACAAATATTATCTTTAATCCAAGAAGTTTTCTATGTTGCATCAAAGCTTTTGATGAGCTTAGTGTTAATTATGTTCTGACAGTGTTATCTAATGTTCTAATGTGATACAGTAGATACAGTTATCAACGGTTTTCTTGTGATAAAACAACGAAATAACACTGAAGAAGTTCATCGAAAGCTTTGAAGGCAAAATAAACAAATTACATCAGATGAAAGATGATAATTGTCATAACACATAAGATAGTTTCTGGACCACAACACATAAAAGAACGTGTTGTGACCAAAACAAGAGATGCAATTATACACAAGCTAAGTACGCAGGTAAGATGAAAGCAACTATGGCAACTGAGAATAATGTTCTGCATTTAACATTAATAGAACCTCCATGAATGTTTGGACAGACCGTTTCCTATGAATCATTTCCCTGATCCTGTGAATCCTCTCTGATGTTGTAGCTATCACGACCATTATGAAACATGTTTAGTTACCCAGCAGTGTTCCCAATACAAGCCAACACATAGAAGCAGTATGTGTGTAGTTACCTATTCACCATTAGGTTCTGTGTTCTAGATCCTGTTTTATGAAAGCTGTACAAGCTATTTTGCTTAGGACGGAGCCATGCAAAAGTTCACATTCAAAAGCAGACAGACATGGCAGAAAACTATAGACAATAATCTAGTAGGGTAATAAAGTCTCTAAGGTAAACATTTAGGGCTGCTAATAAGACTTCCTACTATAGAACACCACAGAAAACAACACTGTTGGCCTACATATGAGAAAAGTATCTGAAATTTCCAATATTTTTCATTAAAATTTTACTTTACTTTGTTGAAAACTGTATTTAAATGTGTTTGAATCCAAAAACATATGACCTCACGCCTGATGTAGAAAACCAAGAAATGCTGCAGATGAAGATTGTATAGCCTTTGTAAGTGTCCAGCACATATTTGTGAACATCAAGAATTTGTGACATATTTGATTTTTAAATTTTCACTGAAAAGGAGTTAAATTAGTGCACTTAAAACTGTGTAGGTTCATAAATCTTTTCATAGGCGCATTCCGTTCTCGTAATACTTTTGGAATATCTTAAATTATTCTAACACAAAACATTTGTTTTGACATATTTTAAGCATGTGACCTTCACCAGATGGAGTTTGCTTGCTAAACCACCAGATGGCACTGAAACTAAAAAAAAAAAAATCAGGAGTAGCACTAAAAAGGAAGTCTGATGAATGGGGCTTACCAACCCTCGAGGGTGTTCGACAATTCTACGCCTCTTCTTGATCTACCATACAAGTACTCTTAATACATTAACAACAACATAAGACTGCAAATTAAAAGAAATCTGGTATTGTTATGCACGTTATATTTGAAACAACAAGCTAAACTAATGCTTATCTGAAAATGGCAAAGATGTAATCAGACAATGACATCGTTTGTAGAGTAATTGTAACAGTCGTTCCACCAAATGACAATCATATTTCCATCAGTTGGATTACATAATATCTCATTGAACCCTTTCTTCCACTGATTATCACACCTCAAATGCCAATTTTCTGGATAAAAACCTGATGTTGTCACCTCAGGGGACATGTGTGAAAAGTTCTCTGCACAAGTGTCACAACATGTGCGGTATGTTACGTTCACCTCCTCTGCACCGTTCCGTGCACATCAACAGTTACCTTTTGATACCTCTGGGAATGTGCTTTGATGGTTCGCAGCCTTCTTCTATATGTTGACACAAATTTTGCACTACAGTAGTCTCTGTATAATATCAGCAGTTGCCATAGCAACACTTCTCTGGCTGCGATTTGACCTTGCTGCACAAGATCAGCACTTCCCCAAAACGGCGTCGCTTGAAACCCGACAAGTTACCCCATATTCCTGTGGGGGCGGTGATCAGTGATCGTTGTTGCCCCAGGGCCTTGTGGGTATTCATTGATGACGCTGGCAGTGGTGTTGTCATCTATTCTGAGCGCTGTGACTCCTTGTTCCACTGCTGCTCATCTTTCTGGTTGCTATGGCGACCAACGCAGAGATGCCAGATTCTCATGGCAACAGGCGGTTGTACTCGGCAAACAGTGTCGACTTCTTCACCGCCTCCCAGGTCCGCGCTGCATAGTGGAACCTGCAAGCAGCATGGTGACACTAACTCCAAGTGGTGTTGCACCACTTTACAAAAATTTTTTAGCTCCACATTTTTTCTGGTGCTACACATTCTCACTAGGTGGAGAGCCTGATTGTCTGAGAACAAACAGTGCGTGCGTGTGTGCATGGTTTGAGTGGTGTGTTTGAGGTGTGTGGTTTGAGTGGTGTGTGTGTGTGTGTGTGTGTGTGTGTGTGTGTGTGTGTGTGTGTGTGTGTGTGTGTGTGTGTGTGTGTGTGTGTGTGTGTGTGTGTGTGAGAGGTGTAAGTGGTGTGTGTTAAAATATATATTACCAGTAGATGCTGTTAACACTAAAATATGATTGGTCAAGGATAGAAAAGGATAAAAATATATGTTGCATCAATTATGCCTTATCTTGACACACTTCCCGTGTAGATATCAAATTTTATAGGGTTTTTCTTTCTGGCAGAAAATATATTTTCTTGTCTCTAATACAGCGCAACATCTTATTAGAGTTCATAATGTTACCAGAAGCATGCATTTTTACATAGGGTCATGGAATTTCATGCAGGTTAGGTCAGCTTAGGTCAGGCCCAATATATTTTTGTTTGGCCCTAGTCTATACTCTTCTTGCTCTTTTCTACAGATGCTGCACAGTATCCAGGCTGGGCCATGGTGGACTCTCTATAGAGGTCTTCATTAAACAGCATAATGCTGCACAGTATCCAGGCTGGGCCATGGTGGACTCTCTATAGAGGTCTTCATTAAACAGCATAATGCTGCACAGTATCCAGGCTGGGCCATGGTGGACTCTCTATAGAGGTCTTCATTAAACAGCATAATGCTGCACAGTATCCAGGCTGGGCCATGGTGGACTCTCTATAGAGGTCTTCATTAAACAGCATAATGAAACAAACCAGTATACCGCCTGTCCACACAGACAACAAACAACAGCCCACTGTTATGTGTGGTAGACGTACTGTCATAATTAATACTGACCAGTTCCTCTCGGACAGCACCGTGTGGGTGAGCTGGCGTGGAGGGATAGACAACAGCTGGTTGCACAGTGACCGCAGCATGTTTTCAAAGCTCGGGTGGCCGCGGTAGTTGGGAATCAACGAGAACACACCCTCTGTCAGAAACACGAGAAACTACTTAGCACAGCTGATCTGGAATAAATGTATAATGCCTGCAAGTGATTACACTTTTGTAAGTGATTAGTAACATCACACCAACATTGTGTGTTGATGCTGAAACATCAGAATTATAATAGACTTTATCTTCTATTACATAGAGTAGTTTGTGACTCTGTCTGTCTGTTCCCTCGTATTTCTGTCAGTTTTGCGTGTATGGGGCTAACATTTTGTAGGTGTGCCCGGCTCACACGGTGATGGTTCAAACATTAAAAATAAAATAAAATTCCCCAGATTCCCCCAGGGGTGGGGATACCACAGAGGAATCTAAGGTCCTCGTGTGTTATTTCTCACTCGTGCCATTGTTGTTTGTCTCCATAGATGGCAGCACAAACAGACTGACGTCTCCAGGAAGCCTATCCACTGGAATGCCAGGAAACAGGGTTTCGGTCATCAGCGACACTTGGCCTGGAGAATGGACAAATCATACAGTACATTAATGTGGATAAGATTGCAATCAGTGCCAAGAAAACACACACTTTAAATCGTTTTGGAAACAAACCGTGACAAAATTCCAGTACCACTGTCTTGACCACTGTGAGATGCTTTCACTTTTGTTATAAGGTCAATATTTCCTAGTATTCTGTTTTGTTACACCATTTGTTTGATGAATCATGACACGCCAGACAAAAACATGGAAATTGGACCCTACATGTAAAATAATTTTTTTTATAGGACACTAGAAGATAAAAAGTAAATGATGCATGAGTCATCTGAATCGCTGAGTTGGACAAGTGTAGTTTGTTCCGTGGTGATGATTACCTCTGTATTTCAAGTTGGATTTGTTGAAGATGGCAGCAATGGTTGCTTGCATCCTACACTGGCTCTCCACGCTGAAGTCTTCACGGCGAGCTCTATTCAACAGGAACACTGAAATCACATCATCACATAGAAAACGATTAATAAGATCGTCATTCAATTCAGGAGTATCATGCACATTGTTTGTTGGAGCAAGCATGTATATCCTCCAAGCAAGAATGACCACAGTGTGTCAAGTTTACACAATACACACAGGAAACTTACAGTGAACTAAATCAGAATATCTGGAAGCAGAGGTACATATCAGCATTTAGTCCACGGAAGATCGAGTGCAGTACTTAATAATATGTATATTTGATTTGATGAGGTTGAATATTAAAATCACACTTCATTCATATGCACAATTTTAAAAGAGACAATTGATTGTTAATATAAAATTATCACTATTTACAAAACAAAGATAATTATCAAATGACTTTGTGATTACTGCCAACGGTTAAGTTAAGTGCTTAAGATGTAAGAGTTCTTAAATCTTGCTACAACTGCTGGTTTCATGACTACACCTACCTATGTCAGGGTAGTATTCCGAGTTGAGATCAGAGGTTTCGTGACTGGGAGCTGGCGTCGGTGGCTTCAACATCTCGGCTGTCTGCAGGAACCTGGGGGTGAACATATTGATACACAGCTTCAGATAAACACATAGGACGAGAACACAGTTAAGAAATTGTAGCAGTAATTAGAAATAACAGAGCATGTCTCTAGTGGCATGTCTCATGCCTGACAGGGGTGCAGTAGTATCATACAATAATGGATGCAGTAGTATCATACAATAATGGATGCAGTATTATCATACAATAATGGATGCAGTAGTATCATACAATAATGGATGCAGTAGTATCATACAATAATGGATGCCGTAGTATCATACAATAATGGATGCCGTAGTATCATACAATAATGGATGCAGTAGTATCATGCAATAATGGATGCAGTAGTATCATACAATAACGGATGCAGTAGTATCATACAATAACGGATGCAGTAGTATCATACAATAACGGAAGCAGTAGTATCATACAATAACGGATGCAGTAGTATCATACAATAGTGGATGCAGTAGTATCATACAATAATGGATGCCATAGTATCATACAATAATGGATGCAGTAGTATCATACAATAATGGATTTCCGTAGTATCATACAATAATGGATGCAGCAGTATCATACGATATTGGATTCAGCAGCAGACGACAGTCTACAAGATGTAGTGCCACTCTCATGGTTCACAATTTGGCTATCAACAGTTGTAAAAATAGTTTTAGAAAATTTATATACTATATATTTCTAAATAAAAAACCATCTAAAATTCCTTTGATTAAATATTATAGTTGGTGTGGCTTAAGCCAACTGTGTCGGTGATGTTCCAATAACTTTCATTTAGTTTGTCTACTGTCAAGCCAGCAGTTTTAAAATGCCCAGCTATTATTGCAAGACATTTTGTGTGCTTTTTAGAATTACATATGGAAACGTCACTGCACAATATAAATATTATTTGCAGTTGAATAATTATGCAAAATAAAAAACTGTACCTCAGCAGATTAGCATCAACGAACCAGTCAATGACAACAACGACGACATTGCAGACTGTCATCATGAATGATGTTAGCTGGAGAGACTGCAAGCACATGATATCACACCCATGAACATGAGCCCATGCAATAAACCAGTAAAATCAAATGCAATTGATCAAATACATTATTCCAGAAATGGCTAAATATAAATTCAAATACGGGTCATGTAAAATTGACTAGCTGCAGCTGAAGTTTAATGATCAAACTTATCTCATGACATAATTAAAAACAACAATGAAAAAATATGTTTTCACAAAATAACTTTATATTATGACAACTGCAGATATAAAATAGTTTTTGACTAAATCTATTCTGTATCTACAATCAACTGAACAGTCACAGGAAAATACACCAGCGTCTTACCACATATTGCAAGCAAACTTACAGTCCATCTGATGCATGACACTGACCTGAATTTCGACACAGTTCTCCACGGAACTGTACTCAGCCGAGTATTTCTTGTCATTATGGATCATGTGATCAAGTCCGGCGGAACTAAGTAATGGCTGAGTGTCAAGGATGATCATGCGTTCATTCGTCACAAACATGTCAATACCGAGAGTCTGTTGACAGCACGTCTCCCTCTCTTCCCGAGTCTGACAGCGGAATGCGGATGACCTGGCATGGGGAACATCAGCAGGCATAATCTGGTTGTCTTTATCATAAAATACAGCATAAACTATATTTATTCTAACATCTTTACTGACTTAATGTTTTATTGAAACACAAATTTTTAAATGCAATTTGACCGTTATTTCTTTGTGACCATAAACCTTGTGATTCAGAACATTTGCGAACAGCTGTCAGCAAGGTCCAGTACAGCTGTCAGCAATATCAAGAACAGCTGTCAGGAAGTTCCAGTACAGCTGTCAGCAAGGTCCAGTACCCGTGGACGAAGTTTATCTGGGTCAGGCATTGATGAGATCAGGTGATGGGCAGATCATTACATTCCTCTCAGCATGAAATGTAAACATGATGTTCGGACCAAAACATTCAAATTAGGTGATTACCCATGAAGTGATTGGTCCACTACAGAATGAAATGAGGTTCGCCATCAAGTTACAAATTAAATACTTTCAGTTGACAAAGACAACATTTAATGTTGCTAAGGCAAACGCTTTTGTTGCTGGAGTTAAAAAACTGATAAAATATTTATTCACTTTACCTAGCTGACCTACAACAGGTTGGATTGACATAATGTCATTATTCTATGACTAGAGAAACAATGCACACACCTTGAAAAAAACATGAGTTGGAATTTCATCCAAAAGCAATGACTCTCCTACACTTTTCATCTCAGAAAAGCCAACTTCGTTAACGCAATGCCAAGCCATGGGATGTCAACGTCAGTCCAACAGGGAATACCACAATTCTAACCTTATAATATTACAGTAAATGTGAAACCAAACATGGATGACTTTACAAACACTGATGCATACTTGCGAATACCACTTGAGGTGTTTCCCGCAAGCAGGGAGGCCACGGTCGACTTCCCCGATCCCTGCAGCCCTATCACTCCTACGGTCACAAACCCAGTCTGGTCCACCAACATCTGTCAACAGAGATGATAGTCATCATTGTATTGTCTACAAGGATGGACTGTTCAAGTCATATCATTTGGTGCACACACATCAGACAATGAGGAACTTCCCATATATTGTGAACGCTAATGATTTTTTTGAGTCTTACAAATAAAATTCATTACAGTCATTACTATTCTTTCAAAACTTCCATCAGAGACTATGCTGTAAAATTACTATATTCTCCCTATCTGAACTAATAAACATGATAAGTGAGCTACGTAGTATAGGATAACTAGTAAGTAAACTGGAAATTGGTCGGTTATTGTTTTCCTTTTTGCAGAGTGTCCTCTGGACACAGAAGTGTGATATCCCAGGCACAAACAGGCGGTTGTCTTTACAATGTAAAAATATGAATAAGATGTCAGTTGTTTTTGTACTTTGACACTCACATCCATGCCACTGTCACACCAATTGAAGTTGTCATCCACCAGTTTGATGGCATGTTTCATGTCAGAGGGCGGGGCCAGACGTGCATGACTACTCCCTGAAAATGCCACAAGTGTCACTGGTTAAATTCAGCTTCGTAGTACCAGTGTTTTCTCTAGCTCTACATAAACCCCAGGAAAATACCACAGAAAATGTCTGCATTTCAATCAGCAGCTAACATATAGGATTGTTTTGTCACTCAATGTTTTATTATTGCCTTGGTGGATCCACTGGAACAAATATGTACTTAAACTTGGTCTTAATTGCCACAATTATAACTTATATCAAGCACAGTTATTTTGGGCTAGGTGATATATATATATATATATATATATATATATAATTATATAACAATACTAATAATACTACTATTAATGACAGTTATGATCAGTGTTGATGGATATAAATGTAATTATGATGACGACATTGTAACTATTATGTGACTTTTCTCTCAAGTCAGAAATTTTCATTTGCTCTCCATGAATTTTTTTTACAATTTTGTTTAACTATACACACTTTCAATTTATTCCTTATAATTACTTCAGTGTGTAGAAACAATTAATTATAAATATGTAAAAAAAAATTATTTCAAAAACGTGTGTAAAAAGTTCCACAGCTGTTTTTCATGTAGTCAAACCCACCTTCGATTCTGATTGTTCCCGCGGTCAGTATCCCAGGACTCCTCTGAGGGTAAACCTGCTGTGGAAGACTGTCTGCAGCCAACAGGCTGGGAATCACCTGGATGCCTGTTGAGCTGGATGCCGATAGATCATCATCACGAGACTTCACTATGACCACAGGCTGTTGTTTTTCAAGTGATGATGACAGGCCATTGTCATTGTTGACACTCTCCGATATGCTGTTGGACTAAAATGGCATAAAAGCTTACAATTAACAATTGATTGTCAACATAAACATTATAGAATTTAACATCATAAAATGGAGAGATTAAAATTAATATTCACATTAGTGATCCAAGCATGTTCCCAGTTCTACAAAAAATCTTGTTTAATCATTTAGAATAAAATAAAAAAAACATAAAAACTGAAGCCAACAGTTGCCAGTTTAACTTGCCACTAACATGTTATTATCATATTTTGCAAAGTGGCATGCTTCATATAATTCATGCATCTATCCATAATCAGAGTAGAACATGGAAAGACAGAGACTGAGAATCACATCTTGACAGGGTCCATTTTATATACATTGATATATAAACTACAGTCAACAAATACACACCTCAGCATATATAAAGGCACGACTAAACACCATCATTGAGTGCACTTTAGCATGATAGCCACTAACAGTTGGCACTCACCCTCTCTGACGGTGGCTTTGCCAGAATAAAATGGGGCCTTGGAGGAGGTGCTCCTGGGATGAACTCCTTCTCCCGTTCCTGAAATAACCAACAATCAGGTGTTTAAAAACTCATTGTTAATTATCCAGAAATATGTTTATGAGTCCCTCCACGATACCACCAGGTATGAATAAAGGGATGCACATCTAGCTCAATTGCTCACAAAATTGTGTCATATCTTGTCTATATTTTCTATATATATGGCTATATTTTTTCCTGATGCTGTGCTACAATTATTAATTTATCTTATGGCCTACTAATTAGTATTATAAGACTGAATACTGGTTGGCAGCATTAGTGATTAGAAGTTTCTTATGGAGTATCTGTTGCCTAATTTCCATAAACTGTTTTATCCACCCTGTAAGTTGGAAGAGGCAGCACTTGTCTTCCAGAAGGAAATGGAAGAAAATTCAATTAGAACAAAATCTAACCAAACTGGTAGGCATTGATAAATGATTGGAAAAAATATATACAAACTCAGTAATATGCTAGCAGTGTAAATATGTTTAAAAGCAGAATTGACAGATATTTTACAAGAGTGGGCCACAAATAAAAAAAAAATTACTCTCAATAACCTCATTGCTTCCATGGCAACATGTTAACCAAAGTCAAATATTTAATTCCAAGTGAAAAAAATACAAACAAAATAACTACAAAGCAATATTCAATAACATGAAACATTTACAAATGGAAATGGGGGAAAATTTAAGTACAATACTTATTGATCACTTTCCCCCCAATGCAATCACAACTTCTACAAGTATAATAAACATTGTTATCAATATGGAAATAAATCTTTAGAAAACAAAGTTAAATTTTGTTAATATTTTCCGTTACATTTATGCACAATTATATACATCCTTTCCAAGTGACGTGTTTGCAGAGTAACCATGAAGAAATAAGTGCTTAAGTCTTTTTATGAGAGTTTGAACTGTAGCTGCACTTGTTATATTTTTATGAGAGTTTGAACTGTAGCTGCACTTGTTATATTTTTATGAGAGTTTGAACTGTAGCTGCACTTGTTATATTTTTATGAGAGTTTGAACTGTAGCTGCACTTGTTATATTTTTATGAGAGTTTGAACTGTAGCTGCTCTTGTTATATTTTTATGAGTGTTTGAACTGTAGCTGCACTTGTTATATTTTCGTCATAGGAGTTCCACAATTTAACCTCATATACAGATATATACATAGATTTTAATGTTGTTCTAGCATATTCGTATTTTATTTGTTTACTTTGATGTGTCACATGCATTGAATCATATTTAGTAGCAAAGAATTGTTGAAGGTTATGTGGCAACAACTTATTTTTAGCCTTAAACATTACAATAGAAATTCTCAATTTTAACATGTCTTGAAGTTTAAGTATTCCTAAATAACAAAATACTCTATTAGTATGACATAAAAAAGTTTAACTGTAAATTAGCCTGATTACTTTCTTTTGTAATACAAAAAAACTTAACAATTGTTTGATATGTGCTGCCCCACACTTCACAGCAGTGTGACATATATAGAACTAGTGCACAGTATAATATAAACAGAGATTTGTTGTCAAGTATCTATCTTACCCTGTACATAACAGCAATAATTTTTGACACTTTGGCTTTTATCAAGCTAAGATGTTCCTTCCAATTAAGCTTGTGGTCGATCATTAGATTCATAACTCCTAAAAACTTACTGCTATATACTCTATCAATACTCTTATTGTAAATTTTTATATCTATATTTGATTTAATGCAACAGTTTGTGAACAGCATATAGTTCGTCTTAGCTACATTCAAAGACAACCTATTTACTGAAAACCACCCTTGTAGTTTTTGTAACTCAATGGTTATATCCTTGCTCAGCTGCTCAGGATCCTTTCCAGAACAAAATATATTGGTATCGTCAGCAAACAGTATACATTTTAGTATTGATGAAATATTACCAATATCATTCACAGTGTATATACATTAAAAACAGTTTTGGACCCAGTATTGAGCCCTGGGGTGCCCCACGTGTCACTTTTTAGAGTCAGAGTTAGAGTCATCAATACTAACATACTGTAGTCTATCAGTTAAGTAACATTTAGCCAGTGATTGGCAACGCCTCTAATACCATAAGCTTCTAATTTTTTTAGTAGCAGGTTATGATCAATTGTGTCAAATGCTTTTTTCAGATCAATACAGACTCCAATAATACACTTTTTTTGGTCTAAAGCAGATGTGATATCTTCAGTTAATTCTAGAACAATCATTGATGTAGACATATTGGTCCTAAATCTATACCGACTGCTAGTTAAAATATCATATTTATCAATAAATTTATCTAGTCTCATTCATCCCTTGACCAGGCCAATCATAGGGGTGCATGCTTGGAGGCTTCCACAGAGATCTTTCTCCATCTGGGAAGGTTGTGAGCAGCATCGCATAATTCCTGTGGCTCTAGACCCATCCACTCTCGAATGTTGTCCATGTACATTTTTTGGTAGTCTTCCTCGTTTTCTGCTGCCTTTGACTGTGCCTTGTAGTATTTCTTTGGCAAGTGTGTAGTGTCTGGTTGTACGACCAAACCATTGGAGTTTTTGGCATTTTACTGCGGCCAAAAGCGGTTCTTGTGGTCCTACGGCTTTGGTGATGGCTTGTATTACTGATATATTTGTTATGTGGTCTCTGTAAGAAATTTTCAGGATCCTTCTGAAAAATTTCATCTCAAATGTGGTCATTCTTCTTTCGGACTCAGCTCTCAAGGTCCAGCTTTCACATCCGTATGTCAGCACTGATACAACCAAGCTTTTATAGAGTCGTATCTTTGTTGCCATTTTGATGTTGTTGTTGGTCCATATCTTCTTGAGTTTTGTTATAGCTGATGTTGCCAGGTTTATCCGTGTGTATTTCCTCTGTAGAGTCGCCCTCAGAGGACATGATCGACCCGAGGTACTTGAATAATTTTACTTCTTCGAGGTGTTCTCTATTCATTAATATAGTACTTCTTGGCGCTATTCTGCTGTTGACCATGATCTTTTCTGCACTTATTTCCATTCCATAAGCACGCACTCTCCTTTCCAGTGTTGTTGTAAGTTCTTGTAGTTATTCCTCTGTTCCAGCGATTAGGTCAATGTCATCTGCGAATCAGAGGTTGCTGATCTCCCGTGTATCGACATCGTGCCATTGAAGTTGTGTAGAGCTTCTTGCATGATATTTTCAAGGTATAGGTTGAACAGCACTGGCGACAAAAGGCATCCCTGGCGTACTCTGACCTATGTTCGAAATGATTGTCCAACTTCTCCTTCATGTAACGCTGCACTCGTTGATGGTCCTTATAGCGACATTAGTCCTTCGTCAATGTTACATCATCGCATTACTCGCTAGAGTCCTTTGTGCCACACACGATCAAATGCCTTTTTGAAGTCGATGAAATTGTGATATAGGTCTTGACGGTGATTAACGTGTTTCTTGATTAACAATCTTATGTTGAAGATTTGTTCGGTTGTGCTTCTTTTCGGCCGGAAGTCTGCTTGTTCTTCTGATATCAGTTGTTCTGCTTTGCCTTTAAGTCGGTTCATTATTATGAGTGAATTTGTCCATTCTTCTGGCCAAGTCTTGGTTTCCCAAATCTTTTGGCATATGATCATGAATGCATCTATCATTGCCTCCCCACCATGTTTGATATGTTCAGCTGGTACGTTGTCTACGTCGGGGGATGTTTGTGTCTTCAGCACTCGGATTGCCTCTTCTACTTCTGCTCGGAGAATGGTCATATATACAGGGGTGAGATTTAGCAAGTCATGGAAGGTAGCCAGTCGGGCTACTAACCTTGCAAAATTAGGTAGCCCAACAGCTACTTATGTAGCCCACTTGCTAATCAATACGTTGAAGATAGAAAATAAATACTTTGGAGATAGAATGTTTGAACGACATCAACAACAAATAAAAACATCAAAAACAAACAGTTTTGAAACATTTTGTTTCAAGGCAGGATCAATACAATGTAATATATGATACTGAATAAAATATGGTATTCAATTGTACACGTGACAGATTGTTTTGTTTTTATAACATGGTACACCAACAGGTCTACGCATCACATGACATCAGGTCCTGTCTCCAAGCGTCGCAGGACCATATATTACTAAAAAGGTTTCACATGCACAATGTGGATATATATAAGTGGGTGTCAGTCTAGAGAAAATTTAACCAGTTTCCCGATTAATTCACCAGAAGCGCTCCGACGCCAAGTCTATTAATATGACCGGTTATTATTTCAGTGCAGAATGACCGATCAGTTATATGTTGAGTGGTGATTAAAAATACAATGCTTCGACTACAGTTTGGCAACATTTCTTGCAATGTCAAACGTGTCACAAACACATGATTTGTGATTAACATAAATGCAATATAGCTAGGACAACACTTCTTAGATATTTATTAACATTTATTTTTATTTTGCCGCATCTGAAATATTGCAACTCCGTAAATATTTCGAGTCACCATGTGGGCCACTGTGGTGAAAAATTTAAGTCGCCCGAAGCCATTTGTGGGCACCATTGGCGACCGGGCGACCACTAAATCTCACCGCTGTATATACATAATCTCTGATTTTATTAAAATTGGTGTTAAGGCTTCTGGCATTAAGCTGAATTAACGACAAACCTGTCCTTATCATTTCACTCTTAAGACATTTTTCTTCTGTGTAATAGTCACATTTTGTACAAATATTGTTGTAAAATTATTATTTGGATCAATTTCATTTTCGAAATCACAACAGTTGTATTCTTAAATGTTAAAGAATTTAAAATTGAAAGCTGAACATTGCTCATATAAATTGTACATATTTACCTTAATACTACATATCCGATAGAGATCAAACCAGAGTTTGTAGCAAGTCCCAAGATGACTTGACAACATCTTGCTAATGATTGTTCAAAAAAGTAAACAGCTGTAACCAGGCAGAAACAGCCAGTGACATTTACACCGATCAATAACAAGTCAAGAGAACCAATTATGGATAGCCACGTCAATGTTGTGTTACTGCTATGTGACACTGCAGTAGCACACCAACTGGGTCTGTTTGACGCCGTTTACCACGTCTATGCGCAAGATTACATGAATGATCGTGATTCCCCGAAGTCAGACCAGGTTTGACCGGTTTACAGTTTGACCTACCACCTGTCAACGTCAGTTATCAGAACAAACCTACCATTGTTTGTTTTTAGGGCTTACTACCATGTTAAAATAAACACGTAAGGCAATTGTTCGATTACCATGCAGACGCTGCACAATAATCATAACATTTAACAATCACTCTCCGATTCTCGGTCCTTGACATGTAACCGCGACTGAGCGATAATAAAAGATAAACACTGGAAATACACCTTTCCTCTGCCTCGCCGTTTTCTCCTCCGCGTACGGTCGCGATCATTCAGGTCTGCCATGACATCTCCCCAAATTTCACGTGTGCCTTCCTCTATGGCGTTAGGAGGCACCGTTAGAATTGGAAAATGAAACCAGAAACATACAAGGAAATCGTTCCATCCATTCGAGGGAATGGATTTACGTCACGGTGACATTTCTGCGCGCGCGCGTAGTTAGGTCAAAACTGGGCCTCGTTTTGTCGCGTTGGTAAACAAACTCCACGTGCGCGACCATTTTACAAAAAGTAAAGGGGAACTGAAGCAATTTTGTGTTATGGCGTATATTTAAATATATATTATCTAACTATGCATTAATGGTGACAGATACCTGCTAATTTATGAGATAAACTGAAAAACTTATTTTGTTCGAGACAAAAATCGACAAAATGCATATCTGCGTATCGCCATCTTGTTGTCGAAACGAGTGGTTTGAGTCGCGTGTATCTAATCAATGTAAATTTTCGATTTTTTGCGATTTATTTCGTAAATAGGCATTCTGGAGCGAAAAAAGATATGGGTCTCTGTATATACAAATGTTAACACACGTCAACAAAATAGCGTTTTTGTTCGTTCCAAATAAAAAAGTTAAAGAAATTACAACAAAACAATCATGGACATAATATATTTAAAAATATATGTCCATGCAAAAAAATCGTGGAAAACGCCACACTTCTCGAACACACGAGACGCTAACCAACGAGAATATGCGATAACGTAATACCGGAACTATTTTTTATTTGTTGACAAGATAGATGCATCGCTTTTGACAGTTTTACCAGATCTGCTACTAGCGATTAGTGGTTTACTGAACTTCCGTAATATAGTTGTCTATCTTTGGAGAAATAGAAACCACAGACGAAGAGTCTAGTTCGACAGGCCACACGGAAACTCCAGGTCGGCTTCGCCTTTGGCTTTGTTGACGTTGGATTCAGGAAAAATTACAGCGCTTTGACTGTCAACGATTCCTGATTAGGTAATGTGATGTGGTGAACCTGTGGAAATTGCGTCCCGATGTCTGCGCACGTTTACTTTGAGTCATTATGCTGCGCCGAGGAATTAAGCTACCATGCCTAGGGCTAGGCTATGGCTATGCAGCACCGTGTGCCCGACCGCGTTGGTGCTTGCATCACCGACACCGTGCGAAGACGATGATTTTGTAGTGATATGCACAAACAGAGAGGTGCTAGATGTTGGTCTGCTGTCATTGCATGATTTGCGTGCCGACTCATTGATTCGCGGGCAGGTCAGTAATTCAGTTGTTATCGAATCATTGCCATTTTAATAATCATATTTTTTCTGCATATTTCTTTTACCTAGCCCGAGGGCGAGGTCCGAACTACAATGGCAATGCATGCAGGCTTTTCTCTTTATTTTGTATCTAATGAAGTGTACCGTGACTGTATTTTAATATTGCGTTTGATTTTGTGTTGAATAGCATTGATGACAATAATAACATGAGGGTTTATTTAATTCATTATGTGAATATATATATATTATTAAATGTTACCGTAATCGTGATTGTAATCATGACTACAATAATTGTGATTGCAATAATTACTGTAATCATGATTACATTAATATTCGTATTTGTAATCACCCCTCTCTGTAGCACACCACAACACCTTGTTGTTTGGTGCAATGTAATCATTTAAATAACAATAATTAACTACTGACAGTATGTAATGTTCACAGTTTTGCAACTATTATGGTAATTATGGAATTAGTGCTATCAACTAACCCTGACTAATTATATTTCAGGCTCATGAAAGGCAAGACAAGTAATCCCATCCTGCGATGTGGGAAGGATCTGTGATGTCTATTCTGAACCGAATTGAATTGATGGAAAGTTTAGCTATGGAGATTGACCTGACACAGGTGAGTGTACTGATAGTCTGATATAGACAAATTGTGAGGCACCCACAGTATTCAGCAGGTCGAAAAACAACCTGGAAAACTACAAAAATTCCCACTAAAATATTAATAACTGAATGATGTGAATGCTTTCTTATCCATATCCCACTTCTGTCAACAAAAATGTTACATGCAGCATCTTGCATGTCACTACACACAATTTCATTTATATTGAGACCAACATAAAATATATCAAAAGTTTATTCACATAGAAAAACATTTACCAAAGAAATAAGGCTAACTAGAATGACTGAAACCAAGACTAAACATTGACTAAAAACAGTGACTTCTACCACCGGGAAATACAACCTGGAACATGGATATCACAGTTACACACATCATTATTATGCCACAACATAATATACTGGTAGTTTAGCTTAGGAAATAATTAATCTTTATAAAGCCAAGGCATTTTAACTGTTTCACCATCATCATCTGTACCAATGGCAATAGACTACTTGTTTTGATTGGACAGTAAATGTACACCAATCATGTGTAACAATATTACTTGTTGACTGACAGTAAATGTACACCAATCATGCATACCAATACACTACTTGTTCCTATCAACAGTAAATGTACACCAATGATCTCATTCTGGAATCTGCACCATTTCACTACTTCTTCTGACAGTAAATGTACACCAATCATGTGTATCCAATATACTACTTGTTCTGACTGAATCTACTACTTGTTCCTACTGACAGCAAATGTAAACCAAGCGTCTCATTCTCTACCAAATACACTACTTGTACTGACAGTAAATGTACACCAATCATATGTATCAATACACTACTTGTTCTGACTGATAGTACTTGCACACCAACCATCTGTTCCAATACACTACTGGCACTAAATATATACCAATACACTACTTATTCTGACTGATAGTACATGTACACCTAACATATTCAATTCCCAGTATCCGAAAGACCTTGGCTGATAGATCAGACATGAGTACAACCTGTGTCACAGTTTATGGCTGTTTGGTGTGTGGCAGGTGCAGAAAAGTGACATAAGTTTTTCTCACGAATGACAAACTTCTTCTCTTTCTCATAGGTGTCGGAGCTGCTTGAGTCACCCTCGGTTATGTCGCTGTTATCACATAGTGTGCATCATCTGCACCAATGTCTTTATTCTCACTGAATCTGATGGAAGCTTCACATAGGAGTAGTCATGATCAACGTTCATTGGTGCAATAATGTCATCCGTGACTACAGCAGCATTCGCGAAGTGTCGCACTTCAAATATCGTTACCGGATCGATTTGCATTTCAGCATCAGTTGTATGTGGTGCCACAGTAGTAGTAGCAGTGATGGCTCTAAAGGTGACATCCGTAATGTAAACATTGACGGCATCACCCGTAGTGCTGGATGCTTCAAAACTAGTACCTGTACTTGTACGAACCAATGGTGAATCCTTCATCTGAAAAGATTACACATACAGTGACTTGAAAATTTTACAAAATTCATCTTTTGCATAATAAAAATGAATCACAATGTGAGAAACTTTCTCTTGTATATATTATTTTTAGAATATAAGAGTGCCAGTGTCATATAGAATATATAAAGTAATCAACCACAGGGAAAAGCATTTTCCCTATGGAGCCATGTTAATTCAACCAATGGGTCTTTCACTGATCTCTTAATGTTTTTAATGAATCTGTTTGGTCAGTTTGACGAATGCCACTGGTAACATAACCAAACGCATGTAACCAAAATTGTAGCATCCTAGCTCCAAAGTGTATTATATTATCTAATCAACATTGCACTGTTTTCAATGGGCCAGGGAGGTCAAAATTCTATAAGGGGTCCAAATTCCATAACAAAATATGGACCCATAGGTATACTTTCTATGGGGTTCCTTATTTTATATCTGACACTCGATTTAGATAACATAATGCATGAATATTGTTATTGGACCAAATGCAGATCTATGCTTGTGACATCTTTACCTTATAAATGCTGCACGCACACACATACCTGCCCACACGTATATATATATATATATATATATATATATATATATATATATATATATATATATATGTATATATGTATATATGTATATATGTATATATGTAAATATATATATATAATTATTAGGTATTATACTGAAAGCATCTGCTAGATAGTATGGTGCATGGACAAAAGCCTCTCCCTACAAAAGCCCCACAGACATAAGCTTGTTTCAATTCAATTATACTGTTCATGACTGTTGCTGTAGTACACAGAGACAAGATATTGTCATGAATATACTTCAGGCATGTGGTCAATTCCATTCCGGAATTGGAACTGACCCTCAATTCCAGTTCTGGAATTGGAATTGACTTTAAAAAAAAAATTATTGGAATTTTTTTTTCTTCAAAATTTATTTTTTGGAAATTAAAATTGATTTTGTTGGAATTATTGACTTGATACTGTTAATATTTACCCTTATATTTACTTATATTACTTTTAAAATCATATTTGTCTGCTATTAGCATGTCACCCTGAATCTGGTAACAGCCAGGAAGTTGTCAACATTACAGCATAGACACTGTCTACTCTGGTATTGAAACATTGTGACCAAGAACAATATAATCAAGCATTTGCATCAAAAAGAAATACTAAGTTACTGTAACAGACAGTAAAACCAAAATCAGACCATTCAGGCCTCATTTTCTTTCTCAGTGTACAAGGTTGATTTACAGAGATTGCCAATTAAGGGCACCTGCCTGTTCATTCCCTTTGTGTGAGAGAGGAAGCCTGCCCCACTTGAATGCAGCCCCTTGTTTATCCAAGCCTAATGTCCAGCCCACAAGTTTCCCATACTAAACATGTCACTGGTCACCTGTACAATGCTGTTACATGTGGCTGTAGGGTTTGCCCTTTGTAGTAATTAAAAATGTCCCCATGGAGAATACATGTTGGAGATTAGGATGTTGAAGACTCAAACTTTCCAGTAAATTTAATGAAATATCAATGATACCACAACTGATAGCAATATAAATCTGCCTCGCTAGTATATTTGCTCCCCTCCCCGGATATCTGCCCCTTTTTTCTATGATAGTTGACAAGTGAAAATCGATTTGCAGTTTTATCATTATTACTACAATAACGTAACATTCAATGACAAGTCGAAGTCACTTTAGCCTAATACAATGGCCTATCCCCAGGAGTGTGTATGAGATGATCTTGTCACCAGTTGTCTTCCAGGTATCATTGATAGTCAGATCAGTGGTGGAAGATGGGTTCTTAGGTGATGCTTCCAAAAACAGTGGTGGACAGTAACGAGTCAGAGATCAGCTGGTTTGGAGTGCCCCTGGTATTAGCTGCCTTAGTTTTCAGGTCCTCACGGACCTTGGCAGCTTCTATCAGTGCCGTGTCACCATCATGGTTGCAGGCAGTCTTGTTGATCACATTCTGGATCTGGAGATCAGATCAGTGACCACAGCACCCTTGCATGATCAGGATCGACGCTGGCTTCACTCCCATTGAATAGTAATCTTGTTGGTCCCCCTTCTTGGTGTAGGAATGACACTCAAAACATAGCTTCTGACCTCCTCAGATGCTAGTAGTAATTTCCATGGTGAAGTTATAAGTGAATTCTGACAACTCTGGCTTGTGCATCCAGTTTTATAGGAAAATGGAGTCACTCCAACTCTCCATGGTAAATGCAATTCAAAAGAAACCTTGTTGAGATGGCTTCTTTCAAATATCCTCAATTGTCCTAACATGTCCAGGTCCTAATGATACTGGCTTCTTCCACAATTGCAATAAAGATAATCTTTTGATTACAGGATCATCTCCAACTACATAAAGTAATTTACTTGGCTGATCTGGCACAAAGAACATTAATTGCAATTAGGGTAATATATATCTTGAATTCATGTTCAGAAATAAAAAAATAATTTAAAAAAAACATTTCTTAAAAAAAACTTACAAATAATCCAGAAGCTACGGACAGGGGGCAAATGTCCAGATTTTGAATAAGGCAAGGGGCTAATGTCTGGGGGGCAAGTGACAAAGGGGCAAATGTCCGGGAGGGTGGCAAATGACCTGGACCTGATATAAACAGGGGAAACTGTTCAAAACTCAGATTAATGACCCAACTGTCCAGGGCTGTCCAAAATGTCTGGTTTTGTTAGCAAAAATCCAGGAGAGGTGTCGCAGCAGAAAGTACATGAAATGGCTGGATGCCATTTTAAAGTTTTTTTTATGGCAAACCTGATATATGTGTGTGTGTGTGCGCGCGCGCGTGCGTGTGCATGCGTGTATGTGTGCATTTAACGAACAATAATTTTTTAATCATATCTAATTAAATATGATTGTGCACACGTGACAAATAAAACTGTGTTAAAACGAATTGGATTTGAATTTTTCTTTAGCCTAGGATTTTAACAGTTGGAATTGATTTTTTGCAAGGCGGAATTAGAACTGATTTTTTGGAATTGACAAAACAGAATTGACCCCATGCTTGATATACTTCCTTCATATGTATAGCTTGTACTAATACTATTGTACTATTGTGGGTTGCCGACAGTTGCCCCCTCCCCCACCATATTCATTACAGTGTTATCAGTCGTCTTAGAATAAAATGTAATTAATACATCTCTTTATGAACTTCCAGTTATTACATGTGGGGTTTAATCTGATCAATAAAGCAAATTAATTTTATATAATTTTGCCTTATTGTCAAGTCACAAGAATTCAGACAGAAATTGTAAAGTGTCATTATAGAAAGCAGACATGTAATCTGACAGTGTTCAACTGGGTAGATGACGATGCCTTAGTTAGTTTCCTTTCCAGCTAGACATTGCATGCATTTTACTTAAATATTTAAATACTTTTAAAAAGTTTTTGTAACTGCATTTGCACTAAATCACAATGAAAGTATTTGTATATTTAAATATTTCCATAACGAATTTGAAATGTAAATAGCAACAGTAGGCTTCTGTTGCACTATAGTCTATACTGTCTTTTCGTCGTGTTTCTCCCATGCATCTAACCCCCCCCCCCCCCAGGCTTAGCCTTACGCTTGCCGCTTGCTCTCTAGGCATTTAGAACACAGGAGTATGATACTTATTATGACTGTCAATAAATAATATCAAATTATTTTCTTGAATAATTTTGCCTAGTACATACGCCATGGCCCATGTTACAAGGCTGCAGTATATCATGTAGCACTTACTGAGTTATTGTTGTTTTGAGTACGGCCACGTATTGACGGTACGGTACGTCTGATCACGTCGAAAATAAGTCAGCGGACTGGAAAACACTCGTAATTATATCAAACTATTAACACTTACTCGCACTTTATTGTATTCATACATTTCGATTTACTGTGGGTCATATATATGCTGACGTTGAAGCACAGCTGTGCTTATTAGGGTGGAACTTTATTGTAATCGTAGTGATAAGTCACAATGGTAACGGTAATCCAATTTACTAACCTGGTTTCGGCTCGTCGCTTCCTACGCATCACTCTGCCCTCTGATATCTGACGTTTCCTTGTCGCAGAATAGTCTGTAGATGCATGGTCATATGCGGAAAAAAAGATCTAAGATGGAACGGTGTTTTTGACCAAGAATGACATCTTGATGCTCACCGTCTGTCCATGCTCATCACATAGTCTTTTGTCTTGTAATCTGCATCGGAAAAGTGGTCACTCGCAGAGCCTGCGGCTGGCGGACACGGCAATTTCCGCATTTGCAGCCACCTTTTCCGCTGCAAATTCTTCCTCGGAAGTCGATCAAAAGTTTTTTCCTTGCATTTGTAGTACTAGTTGATATATCCAGGAGCCATCCAGTGCACACCAGTTTTCTTTTTATTCTATTTTCCATGCGTTTCGGCCGTGTTTGGGCTATGGTTGTTCGAGTGCTTCACCCCCCCCCCTTTAAACGGAGGCGGCAGCGCTAGAATATTTAATTTATCATTATGTAAAAATAACAGCAATATTTGTTATTTTTACATAGTGTAATTGGTCGAATAACCCAGCTACTGTTTAAAATGTGAACACAGCTTGACAAATATAAGTCTAGCATGTGAAATTATTTAACTTGTCACTGTCTAACTTGTCTGTCTGTCATTGTCCTCTGCTGGCTTAGGCCTGGACGGGTAACACACGTGGTGGTCTATATGCATGCATGTCACAGGGATGTTGACCATTGACTAATTCTAGGTTTCTAAATGGGGTATAGGCGTGCATGTATGTATATTGGGTGATATTCTGATTATTACTGATAAAGATGATTGCCATATACAGCTTCCCAGATTTGACCACTTGCAGTCATTAGCTAATACATGTATAGAACACTTTAGAAATTTTAGTTTTGATTATGTTTAGTTGTGCTACTGTTATAGTTAATATGTTATGATATTTGCAATACAAGTGCATGTATATATTGTGCATGTACTATGAGGTATTAGGTAACTGTCCCTACAGTTAAGCCAGGATCAGGTTGGTGCCATATCTCCCTTTGAATTTACAATAATGAATTGCTCTAGGAGATGGCTGGGAGAGGGCTGATCTTGATCATTCCCTAGAGACCTGTGCACTGAGCAGGGTCCAAGACTTGTTTGTAAACAACAGTGGACTGACTGCTAGGCTAGTCAGGCAATGCACATGTGAAACTGACAACATATTGTTTACTGTTGGGTTTATGCTATTATATGCTGTTAGTTTATACATGTAGAGTACTAGTATTACATTAATACCAACATACATGTATGCCAGGGAATTTATGGATAAATAATAATATAATTTTATATTGGTATTGAATAAGATAACATGTATCTCAAAGACAATATAGTGAACAGCACCAATATGTTGGAACTATGTTACTTAATAATATATGTTTATGTTAACCTTATCTTACACTGGACACTGGCTATGATATGCAACTTCTGTTTCTTCGCCATGTTCTTAGACATGTGAGGTTTGGTTTTTGATTCCGTTCATCTCCAAGAATGTCTTGAATTCATGCGCCGTGAACTGAGGTCCATTGTCGGATACAACCTCCTCCGGAAGACCATGAGAGGCAAACAACCTCCTCCGGAAGACCATGAGAGGCAAACAACCTCCTCCGGAAGACCATGAGAGGCAAACAACCTCCTCCTGAAGACCATGAGAGGCAAACAACCTCCTCCGGAAGACCATGAGAGGCAAACAACCTCCTCCAGAAGACCATGAGAGACAAACAACCTCCTCCAGAAGACCATGGGAGACAAACAACTTCCTCCAGAAGACCATGAGAGACAAACAACCTCCTCCAGAAGACCATGAGAGGCAAACAACCTCCTCCGGAAGACCATGAGAAACAAACAACCTCCTCCAGAAGACAATGAGAGGCACACAACCTCCTCCAGAAGACAATGAGAGGCACACAACCTCCTCCAGAAGACCATGAGAGGCAAACAACCTCCTCCAGAAGACCATAAGAGGCACACAACCCCCTCAGAACATCAATGGTTGTTCTCGCTTTAGTAGACCTCATTGGTACAACTTCCAACCACTTGAAATGGCTGTCAACAACGATCAGGTAGTTCACATTGTCCTTTTCTGCAATGTCCGAAGCGTCGACAGGTAAATCGTGAAGAAACGACACTTGGAAGATTCCAGGCTCCTCTGTGGGACTCTCCCGAGGCGGTGACAAGCGCGACAATGCATCGGCGTTCCCGTGATCCTCCGACGTCCGGTACTCGATCTCATAGGTGTACGCTTGTAGCATGAGTGCCCAACGTTGTATCCGTAGTGCTGCTAATGTTAGCACAACTGTCTTGGGACCTAGGATCGTCACCAACGGCTTATGGTCCGTGATCAATGTGAACCCTCTCCCGTATAGGAACTTATGGACTTTCTTAATCCCATAGATGATCGTCAACGCCTCCTTCTCTATTTGCGCATAGCTACACTCACTCGAAGATAGTGTCCTTGACGCAAAGGCGACAACACCGCACCGACTCCAACCGGTGAAGCATATGTAGCCAACAGTAATGGCTTACGGCTGTCGTAGTGAACAAACACTTGCTGTGACAATAACAGCTTGTTGTACTGTTCTATGGCCTTGTCACATTCTGGAGACCACTTCCACTTACGGTCCTTCATCAGCGGTATGTGTAGTGGACGCAACACAGTAGACATCCGGGGTACAAACTTAGCATAGTAGTTGATCAACCCCAAGTAAGAACGCAATTGCTTGATGTTACATGGTTTCTGAGCCTCTATGATCCCTTTCAGCTTCTCAGATGTCGGATGAATACCTTCCGCATCCAATCAATGACACAGATACTCCACGGATTTCTGAGTAAACGAACACTTTGCCAGATTCACGCGAACTCCACACTGTTCCAGGCGTGTGAGTACTTCATCCAGAACATTGCTTTGTTCCTGCTCCGACTCAGCCGTGATCAAGATGTCACCTAGGAAGCACATGACATGATCCATGCCCGGCAGGATCTGATCCATAAACGACTAGAAGATACTTGGAGCACTGCTTACTCCGTGTGGCGTACGCAGGTAACGATAGATTCCCTTGTGAGTGTTCACGGTCACAAAGTGTTGTGACTCGGCGTTCAGCTCAAACTTTTTGGTATGTGTGCGATAGATCCAGTTTACTGAACACTTTACCACCGGGTAGTGACGCAGAGATCTTCCACGTTGGGTAACGGGTAATGCTCCCGTTCAACATTCGGATTGATGGTTACTTTGAAGTCTCCACAGATTTAGCGTTTTAGTCTCGCTTATCCGACTCTCGCTCGCCTTCTGAATTCGCCGTGAAGAGAATAATTATCTCGGCGCATACATAATTTCCGTCACAATGAAAACCCCACTCTGTGTCCAGGCTATAGACATATATAGAACACCCGTTAGTAAAACAAGAACGCTGAGCCCTTATCAGTTGACACATGAATCCACTGGAGGCGCAGTGTTTATACAGTACAACACCCAGTCTTCATCATATATCATACCAGCATATACTAAATAACAGTTATTGAGTGTAGCAAATGTACACTACATGTCTCACTAATGTAACTGTTAAATCACTGTAATAGTAGGGGAAGGGCTGGTAAAGTGTGCCCCATAGGCGCCGATTGACCTACACTTGACATTTTGTTTAACAGAAAAGGTTAGTCTGTGTTACACTTCCCAGTTAAGTATCTTGACTACGTCTATGCATAATATTGCTACTCGATCTTATTAAATATTATAAATCAGATGTGGTTTAAAAAGACTAGTATAACATGGACCGGACAGCGTAGACAAGGCGCAGTGCCGTTGTCGTTCTTCTTTTTCTTCTTTTTCTTCGATGGTTTATCAGTTTTCGGGTGCCCTCTCTTCTTTGAACTGCTTGAGCTTGGTTGCGGGCAGGTCACCAGTTTCCCTTTGGCAGGTCTTCCCTCTCTTTGTTGCTTTCCGCACTGTAACCTGGTTAGACATGACTGTGTCTGTGTCACGTGATGGCACATCGGCGTCTTGGTCAAGAGGTGGCGCATCGGTGTCTCGGTCACCTCGTGGCGCATCAGTGTATCGGCCACGTGGTGGCGCATCGGTGTTTCGGTCAGGTGGTGGCGCATCTGTGTTTGACTTGGCTGGAGCCAAGAAAAATGCCGCTGCCCCCCCCCCAACAAAGAGGGCAATAATGGAATAGCTATGGCTATATATAAAACCTTACCATTGCTCCAACATCACAGTAGCAAATAGAAACGCGGTTTAATGATTCAACGTTGCTACCCTTCAACCCACAATTTATATCTGCAATAAAACAAAACAAAAAACCACCAACAAAAACTCCAAATGAAATCAGCCAACAGTTACTGAATAAATAGTGGTCAAAACTAATAAATGTCAACACAAGATTGTATTCACTGCGAGCTCGTCCCGCCTCGTGCTCGTCCCGCCACTGTCACCGCAACGACAACGACAAATATAGGCCAACGAGACTGGTCCCGAGCGCGGAAGCTCCTTCATATTCGCTTACAGTCTAATCTTCCGGGTTTGATTGACAATTCAGCGATCACGTAGTCGAAGTCCTTGACATTGCTCAGCTCTTGCTCGATCGACAGGAGCGCCAGACTACTCAATCGTTCTTGCCCCATGCTTGAACGAAGGTACAAAGTATGGATATGAAGTGCGCCTCGAGAATGCACACACAAAACGGTACGTGAAATTCACGCCAGTGTCACGTGTTTGAGAAATGAAATGTAAACATGCAAAGCTGATGATTGGAGCGAACGAACTCGACATCGGCTTTTGTCGATAAGTTCAGAATTCGTGTGATCCACAAAGTTTAAATATGTGCGACTTTTTTTAGTAAAACAGTCTCCTAAAGTGATGGCCCCTCCCCCAAAGTGCCACTGTGGCAATTGCGACAGTCAATTTCCATCACCTGTATTCAAATCACACATATCACCAACATTTAACAATATGTCTATCACGAGACGAACATTAAATAAACTTGAATGAAATACCGGATTCTGTACATAATAAGCGTACGGTACACATGGGCCATGGACATAATAAGCGTACGGTACACATGGGCCATGGACATAATAAGCGTACGGTACACATGGGCTATGGACATAATAAGCGTACGGTACACATGGGCCATGGACATATGTCAATGAATCTGTTCTCATAGGGTACACCAAAATGTGTTTATCTAGATAACTGTTTAGCAATATAGGTGTCATCCAGTGACTAGTGTAGAACAACTGAACAGTGGTGACAACTGTTTAACACCAGATGGCGACACTTTTTTTTTATTTGTTTCACACTAGTCAAATTACAATAATTATGGATCTTGCTGATTAAAAAGATGATGTACGCTAAGTAGGGTATGTAAGCTTAATACGGCGAATACGGTAACTTAAGTATGTTCGTTTATGAGTCGGATGTGTGATTACTCATAATTTAGTATCCAAAATCCCGAATGCCTACCCAATTAAATCACAAGAAACAAGTGGCTACAACGCATTCATAACTTTCCACTTCTAGGCACAAGCTATCCCCATAAAATGCCTATATCGTTTGTCTTCATTAACAGCGCATCAACTTTCTATGACAGATCATGAGTCTACAAGTCGTATGTCAACAGGTCACCGCGTCGAGTGTATTCAGTTATTCGCCACAGAGAAAAAAAACATGTTCTACTTGTAAATGTCAATACAACATAACAAGCACTTTGGGATGGAAACATTCAAGCCAACAGACTCTGAACTCTACACTGATGATACTTCTAGTAGACTACATGGGCTGATACTGTTAGAAGACACTGGTGCTTCACGTCTTCATACTGCGTGTGTCGAGGCTACAGTCCGCGTGTGTGTTTGTGTGCGACAGACAGGTAGGTGTAGTCTGGAAACTTAACAGTGTCAGTAGTTGTAACCTTCACGTAGTGGTTGTCAAACAGTTGTCAGAGAAAGGTACAGCTGCTAAAAGTTACATAATAGTGACAGCTCTATGTTGTTTGTGACATAATAGTGACAGCTCTATGTTGTTTGTGACATAATAGTGACAGCTCTATGTTGTTTGTGACATAATAGTGACAGCTCTATGTTGTTTGTGACATAATAGTGACAGCTCTATGTTGTTTGTGACATAATAGTGACAGCTCTATGTTGTTTGTGACATAATAGTGACAGCTCTATGTTGTTTGTGACATAATAGTGACAGCTCTATGTTGTTTGTGACATAATAGTGACAGCTCTATGTTGTTTGTGACATAATAGTGACAGCTCTATGTTGTTGTTATATGGCTTACGTAATAGTGACGGCTCTATGTTGTTGTTATAAGGCGTACGTAACAGTTGTGAGTGACAAGCTAAGAGGATACCAACTTCCTTTAGGCCCGTCCCCATGGTGTTGGAAAAGTGGGTTCGAGCGTACATAGTCAGTCGGGGATTTCTGGGAGGATTTCTGAAACTATTACAGTTAAACAAAATTCTCTCAAAAAGGGAGGTTCGTTCGAACCACGTTGACGCGGACGTATGTAATACTGTGCGTAGGTATTTCCTGTAAGTGTCCTCGAACTGTGCACTGAATGCGGTAGCATCAGTGTAATAATTGGTGTCTATGTTTTATCCCACAACTCTGATTACATGTCTCTTTTTGGCCTAAAAATGCTGCTTCGATAATACTGATGCATCATTATGAAACTACTGACCATTTGAAGGACGATTAAAAAAAATACATCTTACCACAAAATTGCAACATCTACTCAAGCTGTATTGGACACATTTCTTACAAACAACATTGTGTTTCCTTTCCAGTCAAACTCAAGTATGTCACTAAATATGTTGTTGTCCGTGGTCATCTCAGCAATGGTCATCTCTAGAGAACATCCGGTCAGGGGTGATCGCATCCTGCTAGCTGGAGCCCAGCTAACAAGCCACCTGCTAATGCTACAGGAGGTCGGACAAGCATTGTCCATTCGTGGACACAGTGTCTACCTTGTAATAGACGAAAATTACCCAAATCAAGACAGACTTCTGAAACGTGGAATCACGGCAGTGACATTTCACCACAGCGTTGAAGCCACCGCCCGCCCGATGCCGTCTGAGAGAGGAAAACGAGGCTTGATGTCAGCTATTATGCGTATGGAAACGCACGAATGGTACATCCGGATGAAACATACAATGCAGGATTGCACCAGCATGATGCTTGATGAAGCATTCATATCAAAGGTCACAGCAATAAATGTTGACATTGTTCTCTACGATGGCTTCGTGCTTTCTCCGTGTAATGTGATCCTTGCGAACTTCCTGTCCGTCCCAGCAGTGTTTGTGACATCAATGATCATGACCTGGGATGCCATGGTCCCAGTCAACCCGGCGGTCACTCCGGCAATGATATCGAGATATTCGGACAGAATGACATTCTCGCAGAGACTCGTCAATGTGGCGATTTACTTGGTTGGACGTGTGTACCGAGTCAGCGAACAGAACACGACTCTACTGAAGCGGTTTGCGCCCGAAGTCAACTCATGGCTCGAATTGCAACAACGCTCGACTCTCCTGTACATCGTCACGCGCGACTACCTCCTCGAGTGGCCCGAACCACAGATGCCGAATGTCATTTACACGCCCGGCATCACCACCCATCCTGCAGGCGGGTTGCCGCAGCAACTGAAAGAACTGATGGATGCTGCGACTGATGGTGCCATCATCTTATCATTTGGCAGCAGCACTTTTCAGTTTCCAGCAGAAATTAATAATAAATTCCTTGTTGCTTTCTCGAAGCTGAAACAAACAATAATATACCAATTTGGTGGAAGAAACACTGGTTTACCTAGTAACGTTTCAAAAAATGTACATTTGTTGCCATGGCTACCACAGAATGACCTGCTTGGCCACCCAAACACTTTACTGTTCATCACCCACTGTGGAAACAACGGTCAGTACGAGTCGCTGTATCACGGAGTGCCAATGATAGGGTTCCCAATGTTTGCTGAGCAGCATCATAATGCCTTCAGGATGGTGGAACATGGCTATGGGATTGAGATGGACTTCCTGACATTCACAGCCGATGAACTTGTGAATAACATTTACAAAGTTTTGGATGAAAAGTCATTCAAAATGGCCACACAGAAATCATCAGGTATCCTGAAATCTCGCCCAATGACAGCGCAGGACACGGCCGCCTACTGGGTGGAGCATGTACTAAAGTATGGCGGGGAACATCTCCGGACGGGTGCGATGGACATGCCGCTGTATCAGTTCCTCATGCTGGACATTCTTCTCTTTATGTTGGTTGTTTGTTTTCTCTCTGGTTACATCCTCAAGACAATATTTACAATCATTTGGCGAAAGTGTTTGAGAAAACAAAGTAAACAAAAACAACACTAAAGTATGTCTGATCTAGCGTTATACACGAGGCCCACTGTGACATATATGTTACAAATAAAACGATAATTGTTAACTAAATATCACCTACCATAACATAACATATCATGTCCCAATTAAAGTAGGCGTCTACCCTGAAATCAACATAACTGCGCATGGTTCTACGCACGATACCCCCACGCAGTCGTAACATAATGAAATCAACACAATTATACTGTCGTTTGAATCTACGTCCAGTAAGCCAAAAGGGAACATAAATGATAACTTTACTGGTAATAGAACATCCATATCAACTGAAAACATTAGAAATTATAGGTACTTCGAGTGACGCCCTCTTGCGGGTAACGTATTTTGGATTCGTTACAGAAAAATGTTGTTCCAAGATAGCAAAACCTCAATTATTGGCCGGCATTTGAAATGGCATTAGTTCTTTTGGGTCAAATTTGGGTTTTTGTAACAACGTTATCATAATATGGCATTTTGCAAGAACATTTAGTTAGGATAATGCTCTAAAGATAGCAAAACCTCAGTTATGATTGGAACTTGATGAGTTCTTTCTCCGTATATAGAGGTAAATAATAAATAGAGATAAATAAAAACTTTTACTGAAATGACTTTACTCACTGTGGGTCAACTTTGACCAAGTTTTACTGAAGTTTTACTGGTGGGTAAAAAATTGAATATTGTCGAAATTGAGTTGTGTTTATCCCTTACTTCATAAGTTATATAAAATAATTATTTTTACAAATTATTTATGTATATTTAACATATTGAGCTTTATATAATATGAACATATCAAATTACAATATTCCTGCAAGTTTTGTTTTATTTAAATAGTAAATAAATATCGTGTTACGGCTTGTTATGATATGAATTATAATGTAACAATACACACATTCGCTCAAGTACATATAAATGCACATACAACATAAACTACCCGAAACAAACATGCACACACCTCTCACACGCACGCACGCGCACGCACGCACGCACGCACGCACGCACGCACGCACGCACGCACGCACGCACGCACACACACACACACGAGATATATATATTGTTGAAAAGACCTATTGTTGAAAGCACCAAAGTAATTATTAAGGTAAATGAGGTGGCTCCTATGACAGCGACATTTTTGTCTTAATAGGAGTCACCGACTCCGTCTGTATTATATGGGTATGCATGTTATATATATATACATATATATATATATATATATATATATATATATATATATATATATATATATATATATATATATATATATATATATATATATATATATATATATATATATATATATATATACAACCAAGAACAAGAAGAATTATATTACGCACATGGGGGTCTAATAACCTTCATTCGTTTTCTTTTTCTATGACCACAGGGCATTGTCATTTCCCTGACTGCGCACGGCTTTCGCTTCACTTTCGACAATTTCGTCTGCAATTGCTGTTTGCAGAGCTTGCTCAAAGCTTCTTCCTTGGCTAAGCAATTTTCGTTACGTGCTTTCATTTCTTATCCCGCACACTAACTGGAATCGGAGCGCTTGTCCGAGAAATTCGCCAAACTCACAGGTGGACGCCAGACATCTTAGCTCCGCTATCACTACAACTGCATGTCGTCAGCGTAGACACGTACAGCTGCATGCCGTCAGCGTAGTCACGTACAGGTGCATGCCGTCAGCGTAGACACGTACAGCTGCATGTCGTCAGCGTAGACACGTACAGCTGCATGCCGTCAGCGTAGACACGTACAGCTGCATGTCGTCAGCGTAGACATGTACAGCTGCATGCCGTCAGCGTAGACACGTACAGCTGCATGTCGCCAGCGTAGATACGTACAGCTGTATATCGTCAGCGTAGACACGTACAGACAGACAGACAGACAGACAGACAAAATCGTTTATTTATCCATTTGTACATAGTATTACAGTAACTGTAATTCCTATTAATTAATATATTTAGTACAACGTGGATTTGGGAGACTCCTATTAAGACTAAAGAAGTCGCTCTCATAGGAGCCACCTTGGTACGTTTTCATTGAATTTATTGTATATTTCCGCTTGTGTAGATTAACGTTAACACGTACAGCTAGATTAATTATTTATTATTGACCATGCGTGCAAGTGTAGCAGTTAACTTCGGTGCATATGCATACATAGCTTTTTATAATAATTTTTTTAGCATAAGATATATATCCCTGTAAGCTGTGTGTGGTCACCTTATCTTTTAATATGTCTGGAGTATTGTTGATGATATGTGGTAAATTATATTTCAGACACTTTTTTGCAAATTCGTGTTGTGTTCTAAATGTGTGTATTTTGTTGTGTTTACGCGTGAAATGATTATGTATGTGTGTATTCTGGTTTATCGGCCAGCTTTGTAAGTATGCTGGTAATTGTTTGTGTATGAATTTATAATAAAATCGTAGTATCTGTACTTTAAGTAAGTCTTCAACCTTTAGAACAGAGAGGCTTTTAAATAATGGTTCCGTATGTGAGTTATATTTGGTTACAGATATTATTCTAATTGCTTTCTTCTGTAATTTTATTATCCTATTACACTGATAGCCCCAAATCATTAGGCAGTAATTTATGTGGGGTAATATTAATGAATTATACAGTATAATTCTGATACTTTTTGGTAAGACATGCTTCAATTTGTTTATAATTCCGATTGTCCTAGAACACTTATTTGCTATTTTCTCAATGTGTTTATTCCAATTTAAATGTGTGTCTAATATTAAACCTAAGAAGTTGAAATGTTGGACTCTTTCAATGTTTACACCCTCTATTGTTAGTGTTGGTACTGTTACCTTTTTGTTTGGCATTTGAAAAATCATATATTTAGTTTTGTTGATATTTAATGTTAATTTATTTAATTTTAACCATTCTGCTATGTTGTGTAGTTCTGTATTTATCATATGTTCAGTATTTGGATTGTTTGTACCATTTGTAAAAGACCCGAGCGTACTTACTAGAGTACAGCTGCATGTCGTCAGCGTAGACATGTGCAGCGAGATGATGTCGTCTCATTATATCGCCAAATGGCTTTGTGTATAGCTTTGGTCACAGTACCGAACCCTGAGGAAAACCGAATTGTAGTGGAGCGGCTTTAGACAATTTGCCATCCATGATGACGTCATCCAAGATGACGGGTTGACAACTGTGCTTATACAGGCAGGACTTCAACCAGATGAGCGCGACCTCTGGGATGCCTAACGTGTTTTCAGACGATCTAGAAGTATTATATGATCGATCGTGTCAAATGCCACCGACAAGTCTAAGGGTATAAAAGGGCGCCGACCGACGCACCGTTGAGTGCGCTGACGATGTCGCTTTGTACTTTTAGTAGCGTTGTTTCCGTAGAATGCTGCAGTGTAAGTTGTTTGCTCAAAGATTTCGCTCGCGGCTCGCATCAACAACTTTCTCCAGTATTTTGGAGACGGACGTCAAATGTTATATCGGGCGGTAATGTTTGAGGATGTTCTGATCTAGATTCGTCTTCTTTAACCGCCGTCGAATATGTAGTATTACATTGAATATCGGTTGTAGTTCGTGTTCGCACGCTTTTAATAGCCAAGTCGATAACGGGTCGAGCTAACACGTTTGATCTTGTGAGGACATGAGTATTTCTTCTTCTGTCGCTGGAGCGAATGAGGTGTTGAAGTGTCATTGGTTCCCGTGATCGTTGTCATCTCAGTGTTTCTGTTAGAACACACTTAATCACGGATGGTTGAGATCTTTGTGGTAAAGAAATCGCCAAACTAAATGTGTAAAGGGAATGTGTCCCTAATTTGGCTAATATTGAAGCAAGTAAAATTTTGTGAGAGGTTTATTTCTGGACTACAGGAAAGCATTTGATCTAATTAATCATGATATATTAATCGATAAACTGGTCAAAGTGGAATTACCAGCACATCTAGTCCGATGGATGGCAGCGTTTCTCTTAGACCGTGAGCAGCGAGTTAAGATCGGGGACGCTGTATCAAGACCAGGCTACCCTAATGGAGGCGTTCCCCAGGGAACTTTGTCTGGACCAAAAGACTTTTTGATCTATATTAATGATTTACGAACATCTTACCCTATCTACAAATATATAGATGACAGCACAATGTTTTAAATATGCAACCAAAGCAGAGTATCTGTCTTTCAGGATTCAGCTAACATTATTGCGCAGTGGTCTAACGATAATGATATGCGCATTGATACAAGACAAAATAAATGGTTATATGTTTCTGAAAAGATAGAACGTATGTTGAATCTCTGCCGTATATTGATATAAACGGGACTGATATTGAAAGAGTTACTCAAGCAAAAGTTCTCGGTGTAACTATATCATCTGATTTAAGTTGGAATGCACATGTAGATGAAATAGTTGCAAAGACAAGGAAAATGGTGTATATGATCCATCACTTGAAACGTGCTGGAATCAATTAAATCGATTTGGTTAGAATTGATGCAACTGTGATCAGACCAATCGTTGAATATGCTTGTCCGGTATAGCACACGAACTTCCCTAAATACTTATCGGACAATGTCGAGATAATCCAAAAACGGTGTCTCAAAACTATATTTCCTGGTTTTATCTACGATGATACTCTGCAGATGGTAAACATACCAACGCTGCACGACAGGCGCAGTGCGATATGTAAAGAGTATTTCGGTAGAATGAGGCGCGGTGATCACAAACTGAATAAGCTACTGCCGGACACTCGAATGGTTTCATATGCTCTAAGATCATTTAACGAGCTACCCTTTCCAATGGCCAACACAAATCGCCACAAAAACTCGTTAATGCCATGGTGTTTGGTACACTGTCAAAACACTTAAATAGTTTATCGGGTATGTTTTATTATACAATTGTAATATCTAAAGTAATGTATTTATTTTCATTTTAATGTAATTTAATTATGTTGAATAGAATGAACTGTATTAATGTAATTATAATGATACAGTCAGTTTTAATATAAAGTGCCTCCTACTCAGTGGGTTGAGTTCACGGTTCATTTTAGTGAATGTATATAAATGTAATTAAATTTAATTTAATTGCATTACTGTTATTACGTACACAATGTGCAATAATTATTTTAACGTAGTTTCATAACAGAATTATACTTGCGTGGCTTTGTGTATTTTATTGTGACTGTATATGTAAAATCCAACTGAAAAGTTGCCAATAATAAACTGATTTTGAGTCTGATGTTTATGATGTAGCGCCGCTACATGGTAATTAAGGTCCCTCTTCCGAAGGGTGAGGAGAGCGGGAAGAAGGGACGATGGTCGGGCAGGAAGAAGCGAGAAAGCCGTGAGTTCTTGGTTAGGGATTTGGTACGCTTTGTCTGCGTCTGTCATACGGTAGCGGCACAGCGACAATATCCGACCGTGTTGACGAGTCGTGTGGTTAGTTAACCCTCTGGTTTCGTCTGCCTCCTTGGAGGCGACGCCAATGAAACTGTGTCTACGCAACGACACATAGGGCTTGGCGTCAGGGATACTGCGTGTGTTTCTTTGCGCGTTTTCCTTCCAAGCCCCCATTCGTGTAGTAGGGGGGTCAAACCACGGTTACGAATGCAGCATAAAATAGGCAAATTAATCGGTTTCGAAAATATTAGTTGTCAATAATTATGAGAACGTTCTGCTTCCTTGTATATATAGCAACGCTATGAAATGAGTTATGCATTCCTTTATGTATAACGGTCACTGTATTAAAGCACATGCCAAAATAAGATAACCGGTTATAAGAACGAATATCGGTAATGTGTTAATCGTGTTTGACTGAAATATGACGTTCTGTGTCATTCTTAACAGTGAGGTTAATATTGTGAACTTGTTCTGATGACAACACTATTAGTAATTACATTTTATCACATAGGCACACGAACATTATCATAATAAATCTTTTTTTTGTAATTGTAAATGACCGATTGAGAGTGTACACTATAAAACGGTATGTGAAATTCACGTGTTTGAGAAATGAAATGTAGGCATGCACATTTGGTGATTGGAGCGAACGAACTCGAGATCGACTTTTTTCGATATGTTCAGAATTCGTGTGATCCACAATCCATAAATATGTGTGACTTTTTTTGTAAAATAGTCTCCTAAAAATGCCACTGGAGGCAAGTGTAAATGTCAACACAACATAACAAGCACTTTGGGCTGGAAAATTCCTCGCCAACAAACTTTGAACTCTACACTGATGACATTTATAGTATTTACTATTAGGCGACACTGGTGCTTCACGTCTTCAGAGTGCGTGTGTCGAGGCTACAGTCCGCGTGTGTGTTTGCGTGCGACAGACAGGTAGGTGTAGTCTGGAAACTTAACAGTGTCAGTAATTGTAATCATCACGTAGTAGTTGTCAAACAGTTGTCTGAGAAAAGTACATCTGCTAAAAGTGAGAGAATAGTGACAGCTCTATGTTGTTGTTATAAGGCTTACATAATAGTGACAGCTCTATGTTGTTGTCATAAGGCTTACATAATAGTGACAGCTCTATGTTGTTGTTATAAGGCTTACATAATAGTGACAGCTCTATGTTGTTGTCATAAGGCTTACATAATAGTGACAGCTCTATGTTGGTTGTGTCATAAGGCTTACGTAAGAGTTGGAGTGAAAAAATATATCAACTTCTCGTCCTCATGGGCGCACACAAACAACCGGGGATTTCTGGGAGGATTTCTGAAAATGTTACACTTAAACACAGTTCTCTCAAAAAAGGGGTTCTTTCGAATCCCCAAACTCCCCTCCCCGCGAAATCAGGCATGTTCTTTTTTCTGTGACAATGGTGTTCATGATTGTATCAAACTGAAGAGCCACATTTCTGTCGCTGCCAGTTTCTTCAGTATTTGTTTATTTTTATAGTCCATTTTTCACACCCCAAATAATAATGTGGACCACACGCAGCATTTGGGATTCTTATTAAGTTTCAGTTTAAACAGTTTCAAATTTTTACTAGTCCATGAATAAAACAAATATGCCTATCAAAATTTAAATAAAGTATGGTGATTACAATAGAAATAAAATAATGGTGCCTTTTCATTGTTTTAATTTTTATCATATATTCCAGCAATAATATGAAAAGAAATATTTCAGAATGTAATTATGTTTACCTAAAAGGCCCCATTATATTGAAGATAAAGCAAGACATATACCAAATGTCATTGCAATATAGTTTATTATAAGAAAGTTGAGAAAACTATTGATAAAGATGGCCGCCGTGAATGTTTTCATTCGGGTACCTCTGCCAGAGAATATGATTGAACGCTTTATTCTGATTTTGTGTTAGTCCTGGCATACATCCTTGCAGCAATGCCGCTTTAGACAAACGGTCAGATGATGGCATCATACGCTGTAGGCACTCAGTTGGCAAGTGATCAGTGTCCAAGTACGTATCAATGTATAACCACACCAGCTGTCATCATGGCAGAATTTGTAATGCTCCACTGGATTTGTATGCTGTACAGAGTGATGCAGCACAGCTTGGGTATCCTTCTGCATCGTTGCACCATCTTGCTGTCACTCGGTAGCATCTGCGGTGGTGATCGTGCTTTTCATCATCGCATTCCGATGATAGTATGTGAGCTTTTTGATTCGGCGCTGGACGTGAATCCACATTTCGCCCATGTTCCATCAATGGTGACTACCACATCAATCGTTGAGTTTTCGTTGAGTCCTTGGTACACCTCAATTGTCTTCGCTGTCTGTCTTATTTACATAATGTTTTATTTACACATAGCAAATGTTAGTGAATTTTTTTTACTACAATATTAAAAAAAACTTGTGTTTGGTGGGCAGCACCTGTCTCACACCATCTGTAATACCAAAATGTTTAGACAAATTGCATGACCATCTTACACGCCTAATGTGATTACAAATTTTAGAATACAGATACAAGTAGTAGACATTAAGATATGCTTTTATACTTAAGATATACTTATATAATTAAGATGTATTCTTTTATGAAGCAAACAAGCAATGTTCATTTTTGTTTTGCTGTGGCATGAATCTATGGATATATTATTTATATATAATTAAATATCATTTGAATGCATTGCAAAAAATAAATAATATAGTATATAATCACTAAATAAAACCATGCTTGCAATTTTGTCAAGAAGTGGAACATCTGTGAAGCGAATGCAAACAAAAGTAAACATAAAATAAATGAGCTGTTGTTGATATTCAACTAAAATATCTAATTTAATTATTTACGTTGTAGGAAATTTTTTTCTTAAATCAAAAAAACGTTATAATGGTCGCCCATGTGAAAAATAATTGTGGTCTAAACCCACTAGTTGCACCGTCAGTTATAGTGGCGCCGCCAAGCGTACTTCCTGTGAACTTCACACATCTCGAAGCTTAGGCTAACGATGTTTGGTTTTTGTTAATTTTGATAGTTTATTATACAGCAAGTGTATTTTTTTGGATCACGTGGCAGGTTGCGTGAGTATATATATGGAGAAGCTTGGCGCCAGTAGGGGACCGTTTTCATGGTTGCTTGGGGTGCGGGGCTAAACTGCAAAACTATCCAATGACAATGTGGAGGCCAAATCTCCTGCCTCGGCTCTGAGATGATGACTGATATCTCGTTTTACGATTAATGCTGACATTTAGTGGATACATAAAAACGAATTATCGTGGCTACTATCTGGCTATTTTAAAGTGAGAAAATTTCAATATTTACGGTGTAAAAAGATGATGAATGCTATGCTACTCCTGTGCTACCCGGTACTTCCGGTTTTATATACTCTGGAGTCCACTGGCGACCCGGCTGTTTTGATGCCTGTGTAAAGAATAGGATCATTATATTTTGTTTTTGGGTGTACTCAAAGAACTGACGCCAGTGTAAATTTGTCTGGTTTCAGACCGATAAAAACATGTTAAAAATGTGTGAGAAGCTCTATGTATAAGAATGTTCACGGTAATCGCTTGAGAGTTATTTACAACTGGATACCATGTATTATAGATCGCGCACTGCCGGCATAGCAAAATCTATATACATAGCAAATCTGTTTACTTTATTCAAAACAGTCCGTTTGGAGGCATGAACTTTGTGGGCTTATATTTTAAGACTTTTCGACTGATTCCACATGCCTAAATGAGCAGGTTTAGTATGTTTTAAAATCTGAAGCGAGGTCCGATATTTAAATAATTATTTCAGGGACAATTAATTGAGAAATTAAATTTCTGACTCTTCAAGGTTGTCTGACACAGTTGTTCCTTCTGATCAACAAACATTGTAATTAGAATAAGCATTGTTTATTTATAAGCTCTTATGATTGTATAAACTAAGTATTTTACTGTGTCATTATTGACAATAATATTAAAATTGATGCTGAAACAATTGTATTACATGAATTACGAATTATTAGGTTCTGCTGTGACTGTATCTGGTGGGTCATAGTTACAGATGGAGACCACCATTATTAGAGTCCACAGTATATTACAGCACAAAAAACAAGGTATAGAAAATAATTAAATATATAGCTTCAATGCTGTTCACTGTAAATTATGTAACATGTTCTGCAAAATCCATTCCCGTTGACTAGTACACAATAAATTGTAATAACTATACCTTCCATGCTGTTAAATGTACAATCACTTACAAGGTAACTTTTTTGCACATGCATTCCTCTTCCTCGATTTTGGCAATGAAGTTATTTGAACCTATATGTTTACTGTAAAACCCACAAGACACAATTCTTTTAAATAGTTCATACAGTGTTCACACACTATAAAAATGTGAAACATATTTGAGATGGTGGCTCTACTAACATCAACATGCTCAGTGAAGTCCAAATCCCTGCAGCCGAGGCAGAACTTCAGTATAATCAGCAAAAACTGGTCTTGAAATTACAACTTTCAAATATGGAAGCGAAGAGCAGCATCAGGAATAATTAACCAATTCATATGTATTTACAGAAACACTGACACAAGTTGTGGTGTGAGAGATACTATTCTGTTGTGTCATCTATGAATATAATATAAAGACAAATGAGAATGCATCGAAAATCATTATCTTCAACGCCTTCTTTACACAGTATTAGTTGATTTAACATGTTACTTAAATGAATCAATAGCTTTGTAATAAATTGTATATATGTATTTTATGAATGGCCAGTTTTGATATATTGAATGCGTGGCACACGTTCGCACGCAGGCACGCACGCACGCACGCACGCACGCACGCACGCACGCACGCATGCACGCACGCACGCACACTCATACACTTTGATTCATTATTAAACATGCAAGTAAACACCATTTGTATTACAGTACTGTCACATATAAGTGATTGGACATTTAACAGTGTGGATGGTATATTTATAACAATTTATAGTGTAAAAATCAATGGGAATGCCATTATTACCTTTTGCAGAACAGGTTACATAATATACAGTAAACAGCATTGAAACTATATATTTTATTATTTTCTATTCACTGTCCTTTATGCTGTAATATACTATGGACTTTAATAATGGTGGTGTCCTTCCATCTATGACAATAACACATCAAATTCAGTCACAGCAGAAAACAGAAAATATAATCCTATTCTTTACACTGGACTCCAGAGCTAAAACTAGGTCACGAGACTTACGTTCCGTATTCGGGGTTGCTATGTTTGACAACAAACCAAAGTAGATCACGCATGCGCACAAGCGCGTAGGGCAGAACAACATCAACAAACAGCGTGCTAACCCTGCTTGTTCGTAGGTTATGTGAATTACTCTTCACTAATGTAAACTATGTCTGTTTTTGGAGTCGATGGAAATAAATACGAGGTTCATGTATTTATGATATTTACAATACATTTACTTCTCATGTGTTGGCCTTTTCCATACTCAGTATAATGGTAAAGAGGTAGCATACTAAGTTTTAAATTTTTTCAAATAGGCTAGAAATAAAAAATTCTCGAGACCCAGCCGAGCTCCCAGGCGGAACAAAATCTGGTAGCCTGCAGATTGACATAGAACATTTCCCATTTTCTCATTCACAAGTGGTACACATTTTTCGTTTCATAGTGTACATTTTGAAACAGTGAATTGTGCATCTAAGTTAACAATTTGAGGGCATTCTGGTGCAAATTGAATGCGATAATCGAATTAGACCGTGAAAATGAGCACCAACAGCAGACCGCTCTGTGTATCGGGTGTCCCTCTGGCGATGTATTTCTGCCCTACAAACAAACCGCCACGTGCTTTTAATATATTCATGACGTCAAATGGCAACCCCGAATTGGCAGACTGTTTTTCAATTATTGTTTTTTAAGTAAATGCATGCTTAAATAACACAATAACACAAGTGAAACTCTTTAGTATTTATCAAATTATAATACTACAGAAGAAACAACATGAGTCAGTTTTGTTTAATCAACCAGTATCCTAACATTAAGTGTGTATGTATGCATGAATATATGTATGCATGCGTGTATGCACGTATGTACGTACCCACGTTTTGTGGTAAGATGTATTTTTTTATAATTCTTCAAATGGTAAGTAGTTTCATAATCATGCATCAGTATTATCGAAGCAGCACCAATCATTACACTGATAGTTCTGCATGCAGTGCATTGTTCGAGGACACATACAGAAAATACGCACGCACGCACACACGTACGATGCAATGCTGTGGATGCATATTTTCTGTATGTATCTTCGAACTATGCACTTAATGCAGAATCATCAGTGTAATGATTGGTGCAGCTTCGATAATACTGATACATAAATATGAAACTACTGACCATTTGAAGGAAGATTAAAAGAAATACATCTTACCACAAAACTGCAATAATCTGCAGTCTTAGAGACATTTCTTGCAAACAACTTTGTGCTTCCTTTCCAGACAAACTCAAGTATGTCACTAAATATGTTGTTGTCCGTGGTCATCTCAGCACTGGTCATCTCTAGTGGACATCCGGTCACGGCTGACCGCATCCTGCTAGCTGGAACACAGATAGTTAGTCACCATCTAATACTACAGGAGGTCGGTCAAGCATTGTCCATTCGTGGACACAGTGTCTACCTTGTAATAGACGAAAGTTACCCAAATCAAGACAGACTTCTGAAACGTGGAATCACGGCAGTAACATTTCGCCACAGCGTTGAAGCCACCGTCCCCCCGTTTTGGTCTGAGAGAGGAAAACGAGACTTGATGTCAGATATTATGCGCAGGGAAATACCCGGCACTTACGTCCTGATGAAACATACAATGCAGGATTGCACCAGCATGATGCTTGATGAAGCATTCATATCAAAGGTGACAGCAATAAATGTTGACATTGTTCTCTACGATGGCTTCGTATTTTCTCCGTGTAATGTCATCCTTGCGCACTTCCTGTCTGTCCCAGCAGTGTTTCTTACATCAATAATCATGGCCTGGGATGCCATGGTCCCAGTCAACCCGGCGGTCACTCCGACAATGTCATCGAGATATTCGGACAGAATGACATTCTCGCAGAGACTCGTCAATGTGGCGATTTACTTGGTTGGACGTGTGTACCGAGTCAGCGAACAGAACACGACTCTACTGAAGCGGTTTGCGCCCGAAGTCAACTCATGGCTCGAATTGCAACAACGCTCGACTCTCCTGTACATCGTCACGCGCGACTACCTCCTCGAGTGGCCCGAACCACAGATGCCGAATGTCATTTACACGCCCGGCATCACCACCCATCCTGCAGGCGTGTTGCCGCAGCAACTGAAGGAACTGATGGATGCTGCGACTGATGGTGCCATCATCTTATCATTTGGCAGCGTCACTGATAAGTTTCCAGCAGAAATTAATAATAAATTCCTTGTTGCTTTCTCGCAGCTGAAGCAAACAATAATATTCAAGTTTGGTGGAAGAAACATGGGTTTACCTAATAACGTTTCAAAAAATGTACATTTGTTGCCATGGCTACCACAGAATGACCTGCTTGGCCACCCAAACACTTTGCTGTTCATCACCCACTGTGGAAACAACGGTCAGTACGAGTCGCTGTATCACGGAGTGCCAATGATAGGGTTCCCAATGTTTGCCGAGCAGCATCATAATGCCTTCAGGATGGTGGAACATGGCTATGGGATTGAGATGGACTTCCTGACATTCACAGCCGATGAACTAGTGAATAACATTTACAAAGTTTTGGATGAAAAGTCATTAAAAATGGCCACGCAGAAAGCATCAGACATCCTGAAATCTCGCCCAATGACAGCGCAGGACACGGCCGCCTACTGGGTGGAGCATGTACTAAAGTATGGAGGGGAACATCTCCGGACTGGTGCGATGGACATGCCGCTGTATCAGTTCCTCATGTTGGACATTCTTCTCTTTATGTTGGTTGTTTGTTTTCTCTCTGGTTACATCCTCAAGACAATATTTACAATCATTTGGCGAAAGTGTTTGACAAAACAAAGTAAACAAAAACAACACTAAAGTATGTCTGATCTAGTGCTATACACGAGGTCCACTGTGACATATAATATGTTACAATGCAAACGGTAATTGTTAACTAAATATCACCTAACATTACATAAAATGTCATGTCCAAATTAAAGTAGGCCTCTATACTGAAATCAACCTAACTGCGCGTCGGTCTACTCACGATACTCCCACGATACTCCCACGATAGACTCCCACGATACTCCCACGATACTCCCACGATACTCCCACGCAGTCGTAACATCATGAAATCAGCACACACATTATACTCGAAACTACGTCCATAAAGCGAACAGTAAATACTAATGATACATTTATTGGTAAAAGAATATGTATAAAAACTGAAAACATTATAAATTAAACGTACTTCGAATGACGTCATCTTGCTGGTAACGTATGTTGTAGATTCGTTACATAAAAATTTAGTTCGAAGTGTGATTTCAAGATAGCAAAACCTGAATTGTTGGCCGGCACTTGAAATGACATTACTTCTTGTGGGTCAAATTTGGGTGTAGATAAATTTATTTTAATTTTGCTACTTACTATTTCAAATATTTGCATATGACCCTTAACTTGTTTTGTCTTTTTATAGAGACGAATGAAAATTTTAGCCAGTTTTACTGAAGTGACATTATTCCTAGTGGGTCAAATATTTAATAGTGTCGAAATGTAACTAAAATGTGGTTTTCCGTTACTTCACACACTATACAACTATATCCAATTATGATATTGCAAGTTTTATATTTGCGTGGTAAATAAATCTCGTGTTATGACTGATTGTGATCAGAACACAGTATTTTGTCTCATGTCTTACCCCCGGGATGAAGTCATAGACAAATAATATAAATTCGACTGTTCGCCAATGAACAAAACTAACTCGTCTTGTACGATTTTAGACAAACTCGTAAGATTTAAGACAAACCCGTAAGCAGACCGCACACGAATAAGTTAATACTTAAACAATTGTTCAGATAATTATATGAAATCCACAATTTCGTTATTACTACGTTTTTACACAATATTGTTAGCAAGAAAGTGGATTTGCTAAAACAACATTGCTAAAACAGAAATGTGTTAATTGGATAACGGTGATTTATGTTATTTGTGTAATATCAGAAAAACTACAGTAAATACAGAGGTGAATATTAAGGTTCATTCAAGTGTTTTCTTTTGTTTTATGTTTTCACATCTTCTTATGGAAAATAGAAAAAAAATCAGTTTAAGCAGTATATTTGAAGTTGCTAAGATAGAATATGTTTGTTAATTAAGTAAATAAACAATGCTGTGCACGCACGCACGCACGCACGCACGCACGCACGCACGCACGCACGCACGCACGCACATGCATTGCCGACACGAAACGGTTATTTCTTCCATAAATATACTGTGACAGTATTAGCTACAACGAAGAAGACGAAATGTCTGATATGCCTGCTGGGTCATAATTAACTTATCGCCAGAGGTCGAGTCCCTTCTCATATGAGCTGGCCCGGCACCGAATGTCCGACCCAGTAGACTCTGGACCACGCAGTGCTACAGTGCCGATGTTGTAACGGATTTCCACCAGCCCGGGCAACACAAAACTGTTGGAGACTAATAACACTTAGGCCTTCTACAGGTATGTATTTTCAAAATATCTTTGCCTAATTGTTTGCAGAATATTGTTTGTAGAAAGCTTGAAATAGTTGGACTGCTCTACGCATTTGCATCAAATGTGACAGTAAATTACTTCTTGACATGTTTCTGCCGCGGTCTTCAGAATGTGGAGATGCGATTTCTTGAGAGAGCGCCAAATATCCAGATTCCATATTAAATACCGATGCCTTGATTTATTTTTATTTATTTTCCCTTTTCTATGTGCACTCGAGATTGAACCGCGGCACTATGTATTTGCCTTCTTTGTCTTGTCTTGTATGCCTACTACATTCACCCTCGAACTGTCCGTGGATTATTGTTAAAGCGGTCCCCGCAATTAGAGTCTAAGCTAGCCTACTGCCGGTCAGATTTTCACACCGACCATCTCAGCACAACATTTAGGAGTCAGTTTGATAGTAATTTTAATTTTAGACAGCACATTTCACAAACTTGTTGCTGCTTTTATCACATTCGTGATCTTCATCGTATTCGCCGATATATGTCTCTTGCTGTCGCCAAAACCATTGCAATTGCTCTTGTTAGCACTAGACTTGACTATTGCAATTCCATTTGTCATAATATTGCTATCAAGGACATCTTGTAACTTCAACGTGTGCAACATTGTTTGGCCAGGGTAGTTACCCGGTCTCTTCGTCTCTCTCACTCAGCACCACTTCTTAAATCATTGGATTGGCTCCCCGTCCGACATCGCATTATTTTTAAGATTTGTACAATTACCTGTCAAGCACTTTCATCCAAGCAACCAGCATATTTACATTCACTGCTCACGCCTGCAAGATAGCCCACACAGCATCGATCATCTAATTCTAATCTACTTTTTGTTCCCAGTGTTAAGACAAATGTCGGAACTAGAGCTTTTTCAGTTGCTGCAACGATTCTGTGCAACTTACGCTCTGTTAATGTTAAGTCTGTAGGAAATATAACAACATTTTGCCGTACACCTATTTAAACTTGCTTATCCTCCATAGCTCCCCCAGCGTACCAATCCAACTGTTTACAACTGGAACTACTTATCGATTATGAACTGCTAAACCCCTTTTGTTTTGGTGCGCTGCCGAGCTTGGGTTTCCCGAGGATTTTAGCGCAATAGAAGTGTTTTACATATTATTATTATAAGAGTTTCTAAAACATAACACTTTGTAACTACAATTAAGAGTATCACGCCAGTTGTTTACTAGGAAACCTTGTTGAACAAATACCATCTTAATTTCATGGGCCGATAACCCTCACGAGTGTCATAGTCTAGCAAAATTCAATCACCAAATAAAAATATATTTGTATACACCTGTTCCTATACTTGCCAATAGGATATGGCCTACAGCACGGGATACTTTCGGTCCGTGACACCGGCATCACTTAATACGTCACGTGTTGTCTAGGTTGCCCGTTAGAACTGCGCATGCGCTTATCGGTCGTGCTGGTTGACATGTCAGCTCTCAGTTAATCGGAGATATGATCGGAATACCCCACTCCTATAACATATTCGGAGTAAAACCACTGGCGTGATATTCTTGATTTTAGTTGCACATGGTTAGTTTTTATTGTTACATTTAGGTGCATAACCCCCAAACAATGACTTCGCTTTAACACAAGAGTGCATATGTTTGTTAAAGTTATTGACAGAATTGACTTCGATCGTTAGATCGGGTAACTACCGAAACTGAGTAGCCTCGGTGCGATCGCTAAAAGTGTGCTTACGTCTTTTCCCGGGTAGTTTCGGTTTGGCCGAACCGAAATTAATTTAATAGTTGATCCGGTGATTTCATCAAAATCGAACAACAAATTTGTACACATGAACTAGCGAGTCGTAATCGATACTAAATAGGTTCGATTTTCACGAAGTGAGTATGAAATCAGACGAGCGAGCAATGGACTTGATGAGGCCCTACCCACTTCAAGTGGTGTTCCTCAGAGTTCTGTTCTTGGACCATTACTTTTTACTCTTTACACTACTCCACTCAGCTCAGTTATTTAAATGGATTCATCTCAACGGCGAGACTTAAATGTTCGTAACGTAACTTCCCACCTCCCCGACGCGTTAACAATCGATTCGTCCAGCTATTGTGCATATCGTTGTTGCGGGAGAGTCCATTGCGTATCGGGAGGATAGGCAATGTACAAGGCTGTATTTATTGACCTGAGTAAACAATGTCGAGGCCAGCGATAAGTACGATTATTGTCCGTCACGCAACGGTCAATACCGCGAGCATGACCGGACAGGCGACTGGTCAGTCGTGAAGTGACTGCACATCGAGCAGCGTTCTCCTGGCGTCCTTGCCTGCCGTCACCGTCGGCTGAATTGTACTTCACCGGGGATATGTAAGTGAAAGCAATACATAATACACTTGTACATCAGCATCAATAGCTTTAGAGAACATTAAATTAGAAACCACACAGGACGTTCCGGGCGTTTGTTATCTATTGTTTATGTAAGAATGTTATCCTCCATGAGGTCATTGTATGAATGTTAAACAAGAGGTTATCTTTAGGTGATTCTCGCAAAGACGACAGTTCCACCGACAAAATGAATATAACAGCACAATATGGCACTGCAGCTCAACCGTAGTTTAAAATTACTCAAGCAATAAAATAATGATGAATCATGTGGAGAAGAGATACTAAAACAAGGGTTGTTAATTAGGCTTGGTAGATAGAGAAACATAATTGTCCCAAGGCCTTGGTCGTTATTTGGACATGTTAGAAAAACGTATTCCACGCGACCGGCGTCACTTGCCAAACATAACAATGTATAGGCCCCTATATGCATGGGTTCTTGTAGGAACGTCGACGTATTTCCTGGATTGAACATGGCCGTAGCATATCGCCAACTAACGCTCTATTCATGTCTACCTACGAACAGCTTGCAATTTGTGCGTGGTCACATATTGTGAACTAACAAATATATATATATATATATATATATATATATATATATATATATATGTTGTTCGACATGTAAACAAGTAAAAGGAACTGATATTGTAAAACAGTTACCTTGTCCTCTAAGTGTTGTAGGCTTCACACCCGGACACGTTCGCGTAAACTTGTTCATTCGACGTCCCGGCGACGCATTCAATAACGCTGTAATTAGTGCGCCAACGCCATACGTTCGCACAATGTCATCACATTTATGGCCAAGTAATCATTTATACAACCGAGTGAACTGGGGCGACTTGGAATTAACGAAACAGCCCAATCTTCAAAACGAGAGCAGGAGTAAACAATTGACGGTTATAATTAACCCAAACTCTTTCGCTGATGTGTTGTTTTCAACTAAATTGTTTCTTATTGCATAATAAATTCCGCTGTGCGAATTTCTTGCGGTAATTGAGACCGTTTCTGTAAAGGCATAATGTGTAATATTATCTTGACGATAACATAAAGGTTTCAGATGTTGATATTTGCGGTCGGCACAGCTAGCTTTAAATGAGTTAGTTACTATAGTCAGCGGGGAACCCGGGGTTCTCGCACACGTAGTTTGTGCTGCTTACTTGGTCAATACGATTGAACGGTTTGACAGGAGCCAGCAGTGTTCTCCCTGTCCCCACCGTATTTGCTGTTTAACGCATTTCATCATATTTTAACTCAAAGTGTATCGGTTGTTTTGTTTATGACACTGTTATGCTTTCTGTGGATGCAAATATTTATTTATTGGCCAAACCATTCCCCCTATAAAGTCGTGAGTGTTTTTTTTGTAATAAAACACATACTAAGGTAAATCGTAACCCTTTAGCCATATTAAATTGGATTGTTGTTACTGCTCCGTCCACTGACATTACTCAAAATCACGTTGTGCCATTCATCATCCCTCTGTGGGTGCAGGTGATGGTTTCCTGGGCAAACATCCCTAGCCTGTAACGGTGCGAGTGCCTTTTTGTCAACAGTGACGTACAATACCAGCGAACATAGAAATATGCCAAGTGGCTTAAAATAACGAGAGGTAATGTCAATAGATGTCACCGTAGCAGCAAAACCAATTCAATTCGGTTAAAGAGTTACAATTTTATTTTAATGTGTATATTTTGACAAAATAGGCATTCGCGACTTTACAGGGGAATGTTCCAGGAAAACAATATCTGCACCAATAGATATATACTAAATGTCTTACAATTACCATGGTTAATGTCAATAAATGCTATAATAGCAAAAAAAAAACCAATATAATTTGGATGATGGGATACAATTGTATTTTACTGTGTACATTTGGACAAAACTGGATCTCGCGATTTTACAGTGGAGGAATGTTTTGACCAGAAAATCAATACCTGCTCCTACAGAGAGATGACAAATGGCTTAACATTACTAGGATTAATGTCAATATTATTGAGCCGAAGGAGGCCATGGCCCAATGCTCCCCCCATAAATACGCCAATGTATGTACGTTATATATATATATATATATATATATATATATATATATATATATATATATATATATATATATATATATATATATATATATATATATATATATATATATTATATAATGTACATAACATATATAACGTTACATGGTAGCATGGTAAACTAATGGGTTTGCCTAAACTAAGCTTGGCCCACCATTTGTCCAACCCCCCCCCCGAGATCCTAGATACGCCATTGCTGACGTACCTGACTACTAGGCCTGTCACGGTTGTGGATTAGTCGTACCCTGGGCCTGGGCCGGTGCAGACGACTTTAACATGCCCTAGCCTAGTCCACATGAACTTTTGTAGCGGCACAACATAACCTTTTCAGCGGCAACATCCGCCCCGAGGCTGAATCACCCATCATAAATAGCCTAGCCTTCAGCGACCGCCTGGTAGCGCGTTGTCTGCTGTGGGTTGGTCCGTGCAACACGACCAGACAGTGTTGTCAAAACGTTGTATTTCGTCTGGTCTCGTCGCAAAGCTACGGCAATGGCTTCGTGGCTGAGACGAAAGTTAAGGTCCCTCTTCCGATGGGGAAGGAGAGCGGGAAGAAGGGACGATGGACGGGCGGGAACAAGCGAGAAAGCCGTGAGTTCTGGGTTTGGGATTTGGCCCGCTTTGTCTGCGTTTGTGATATATTATGGTAGTGACGCAGCGAGAATATCCGACCGTGCTTAACGAGTCGTGTAGTTAGTTAACCCTCTGGTTTCGTCAGCCACCTTGGAGGCGACACCAATGAGAGTGTGTCTACGCTACGACGTATAGGGCGTGGCGTCAGGAATACTAGTTGTGTTTCTTTGGCGTATTGTACGCTATGACGACCGCAGCTGCACATTTAACGAAAATACAATAGCAATAAATCACGCAGGCCTGGATCCAGGCCCCAATCAATCGCGGGCAAATGCAACTCTATATTTATCACTGAGCTATTTATATGAACGTAAAATGTGATAGCAAATATTGCATCGGTCAGATTCCCGGCCTAGATCTGGCCCCCATATATTATACTGTGTCAACATTAATTAACCTATCAACCGGTACCCAGATCGACTGACACTAAAACGGGGCTGGTACCCGTCCCAACTGGGTTCCAATAGGGCCTACATCTGTTAGTATATACGCGAGTAAATTTAGAGAACTATTTATAACAAACACACACTAAAGTTGCTCTCATTGCGGAAATATTCCAGCCAAAGGTCACAGTCCTACGTACACACACGACACAGGCTGTGCACTTTAACAACTTCCTCGATCAATGACGTCGCGCAGCTTAATTACCTGCATTCACCACCTCTGATTGACCACTGTCCACGCACGGACCTTCCAAGCCCCCGTGTAGTAGGGGGTGAGACCACATTCGTGTAGTAGGGGGTGAGACCACATTCGTGTTGTAAGGGGTGAGACCACATTCGTGTAGTATGGGGTGAGACCACATTCGTGTAGTAGGGGCGATACCACATTCGTGTAGTAGGGGATGAGACCACATTCGTGTAGTAGGGGGTGAGACGACATTCGTGTTGTAGGGGGTGAGACGACATTCGTGTAGTAGGGGGTGAGACGACATTCGTGTAGTAGGGGATGAGACCACATTCATGTAGTAGAGGATGAGACGACATTCGTGTAGTAGGGGATGAGACCACACTCGTGTAGACCATGTTCGTGTAGTAGGGGGGTGAGACCACATTCGTATAGTATGGGGTGATACCACATTCGTGTAGTAGGGATGATACCACATTCGTGTAGTAGGGGGTGAGACCACATTCGTGTTGTAAGGGGTGAGACCACATTCGTGTAGTAGGGGGTGAGACCACATTCGTGTAGTAGGGGCGAGACCACATTCGTGTAGTAGGGGATGAGACGACATTCGTGTTGTAGGGGGTGAGACGACATTCGTGTAGTAGGGGGTGAGACGACATTCGTGTAGTAGGGGATGAGACCACATTCATGTAGTAGGGGATGAGACCACATTCGTGTAGTAGGGGATGAGACCACATTCGTGTAGTAGGGGATGAGACCACACTCGTGTAGACCATGTTCGTGTAGTAGGGGGGTGAGACCACATTCGTATAGTATGGGGTGATACCACATTCGTGTAGTAGGGATGATACCACATTCGTGTAGTATGGGGTGAGACCACATTCGTGTTGTAGGGGGTAAGACCACATTCGTGTTGTAGGGGGTGATACCACATTCGTGTAGTGGGGGTGATACCACATTCGTGTAGTATGGGGTGAGACCACAGTCGTGTTGTAGGGGGTGATACCACATTCGTGTAGTGGGGGTGATACCACATTCGTGCAGTATGGGATGAGGCCACATTCGTGTAGTGGGGGTAAGACCACATTCGTGTTGTATGGGGTGATACCACAATCGTGCAGTAACGGGTGAGATCACATGCGTATAATAGGGGGTGAGACCACATCCGTGTAGTAGGGGGTGAGACCACATTCGTGTAGTAGGGGATCAGATCACAGTTACGAATGTACCCTAAAATACGCAAGCAATTTTCTCGAGAGAAAAATTACAGCAATTGCCGATTTAACGAAAAATAAAAAATAAATATTTAATTAATGGAACATTAAAAAATCGCCAGTAAAAAAATCAGTAGTGTCCCGTCCCCTGTTAATAGCCACTTCTAGTACAATGACCATATTTCACACTTACGCCCAGTGAGCCACGTGACGCTCTATATTATATCACGTTGCGCGTTGAAAGTCTGCCACGATGCATTCGTGTGCTAACACGTGTCGCTGCAATTACTGCAACGGAGTATCAGTGACAACAGGTTGTCTAGCGACAGTGATAACAACTATATCAAGTCACTACAAAAACGTGACAACACCTCCGATACCACGGTGCTGATCTAGGTCAATTAAGTTGTCGCTACAACCACCCCACCCACCTCATCGACTTCCATCGATATCGACCGACGCATGTTATATGTCAATAGTGATATCTGTAGAGTTGGCTATATCACTATTTGTGTAAATCAGCCTAGTGGGCGTGCTAGGATGGACACATTCCACACGGCCAGTGAGACCTTGTGACCTTTGGTAATCCTTTTGAAACTACAATAATAATACATTGTGTCAGTGTTATGCTAAAAGTTAAGATTTTAATAGATAGATGTTGTACAAATAACAGCGAACTAAATAAGTTATGATAATTTAACAACTCAAAGCTGAAACCCTATCGTGTAACAATGGAGACACCAACATGATACACAATTCGATCTATAATTTTGTTATTAAGAAAAACAGAACTATGACTATATTATTATGTCTTGTGTTGTCGCCTTTTATTATTTTAACTTAGGAACCAATGTAATTTTTATTATTAAAATGGGCTTTGATGCACGTTAAATTATCCACCGACTATGGCGCCAGCACAGCGTGACATCACTCAGTCCCCAGTTTGACACATTTTGATCGCAGATAGTAAACATTAACTACTTTTAGCTTAGGTTTGCAACTGAATGAAGATAAATCACTCTTTCGGTCTTATATTATGATCCGGAAGATAATAATTTGTATACGTACTTTTTTAAAACATAGCCATGCTACAAATGCATTTTATGTTTTAATTTGCGTTCCCTGGGCAACGGTCGTCTAATTCCGTTTCGTGTCCTTGTTAAGGAAAATGCCTAAGATGTGAACAAATCCTTTGTCTAAGCTAACGTAAAGCTAACACATCAACGAGGACGAAGTCTAAGACATGTTTTGCAAGTATGGCAACTGACTCATATGACGTCAACACTGACTATGTTAAATCAAATGTGACAATTTCGCATTGCAAATCTGACGCATCGCCATTCGGCAGTGAGGATGTCTGACTTCATGTAAACAACTCATACGTAAACAAACATAATTTATAACGCGTCATTTATTTACAACAATGGTTACTGTGGTGCCAAATTAGATATGTTTCGTAGTTTTAACGTTGCGTATTTAACCGTGCACACAACATCAAAGATATACATATAATTACCTGAGAAGTTCGTATTTAAAAAAATGGTCAGTATTGCGTTAATTTGCACGAAATCTAAACTAAATGTCGGACGACTGGTGACAAAACCTCACGTGTCTAGGCCCTCCTGCACAAAACAATCGTCCACATGTTGGTCCAGCCTGCTCCGGCCACAGGTCCAAAGTACAAAGACGACCAACGTTGACCACAACCATCTCGAGTGGACATACGGACAAACTGTCACGGGTCTCGAGTCTCGACACTGCACTTAGCTCGGATCACGAGTTGTTGACAAAGGCACGTGACGCTGCAAAAAGACCCTGTTGTGGACTTTATAGCGACGTCGAATGAAAAAGTGGGAGTTTTGTCGCACGATATAGACCCGAGGACCAGCGAGTTTGTGACAGTGTCCACGGGAAGGTCTAGGCAAGTCAGGCTGGCCAAGGAGCGTTGTTGTGCAGATATTACTCCCGACTGACAGGTAGTGTCCGAAGGCGTAATTGTGTGGCACATTAAAAGCATCAATATTAATGTCGGCTATCACGCAATATTTAATCTAGATCGTTTTATAATCTAGATCGTGTGTTTGTGTTGTTGTTTACCTAACCAATGGTATTGTTAAAGCGAAATGGTTATCAGAAGATATGTTTATGTTGCTTATAAAACATAATGTGGTTGCTATAAGACCAAACATAATTTGGCACAATGGTGTACGTTAATAAGTAAGTACGTTAATAAGTAAGTAAGTAAATAAGTAAGTACGTTAATAAGTAAATAAGTAAGTGCATTTTTGGTTTATTATATTATTGTCCAGTCACTCCATTTAATAGTATGGCACTTACAAGTTCGCATCGGTTTGTTATTGCGTGAACAGGCTGGCTGGCAATTATAGATTTTTAATGAGTTTACGATACAGCCGGCACTAGTGTGCAAGTATGTGAGCACCATTGATTCGTTGACTGCCAGCTGCCTCTCGATCAATTCTTGTTGCCAACTGGCGCTGTTTGCTGTGGCCCTGGACTGAACAGTTAAATTGACAAAGTTGATTATTCTAACCAATAGAAGTATAAATGTGAACTAAAGCATCATTGCCGATGTAATCTATTTAGAAACGAAACCAATCGAATTTCTTAACGGAATGGCCATGGGCGGTTAATACACTTTAGCATCGCGTTTCAACGCGATAACACTGCATTGACGGAAGGAAACCTTTTCAAACATGTCGTACATGTCCAGCGTCAACCATGGTGACGTCCACACCATCCGTTCTATCTGGCGCTATTTTCCTACTTATAAACGCCATCGGCCACTCCGAGTACGTATTTTCGTTGTGCGGCGGCCTTGCTTATCCTATGTTACGTAAGGCTCGTTTACACGAGCGATTAAATGTCTCATTGATCGGCCGACATGCACCGTGTCGCGTGACAAAGGATCTAATTGTAGTATTCTACACAATGCGAGTTGCGACTAGCACCAAGAGCGTTTATGAAATGTTAGGACGAGTGCTACATCTCTCGATCGTGAATGCGGTGTAAATAAAAATTCCGTTTTAGTTTACCGTGTGATTTGTGTCAATATAATCGATGTTGGTTCGAATGCTTCGTATCAACTGAAAACAAAGTTTGCTCTTATTTGGTGAGTTAACTTGACAGTCAATGTCATTGGTTTCCCAGACTTCGGGCATTCAATCATATTGGTCACAGTGGAAAGTGCACTTTGATTCCAAGCTCTCTTGTGCGTGAGGCCAATGATTGTGTTATTACAATTGTGTCGCTGGAATTTGACTGACTCAATTAACAATCAACGAGCAGTGCGACTGACAGGTGTGGCACGCATCGTCACATTTCATCAAAGCTCTTGTCGCGAGTCGAAAGCTGCGCCTCGCATTGGCTAGTACACATAAGTTAGTTGCGTTTTGGCATGAGATGCGGTGCATGTCGGCAGACCAATCGACAAACTAATAGGTCGTGTTAACGGGCCTCAGCATCCCTTGCAGGATAATATTTTATTTTAATACCCGTTCAGCGTAAACAGTACGTTTTCTCACGTAAACTTGGTTGACCTTTTAATTAAACAATTACCTTGTAATAATAATTTAACGATTGTTATTTGTCGGCGTAAATGTTGCAGCGTCCTCCGCAAAAACCAGCAAAGCCGATGTCGAACGAGAAGTTCATCGAGAGCTGCCTGCGCGCGCACAATGATTACCGGAAACACCACGGTGCGGCGCCACTGAAGCACACGAAGGCGATATCGGCCGTGTCGCAGAAATGGGCTGAGCACCTGGCTAACACCAACACGTTCGAACACAGCAACAACCGCAAGTACAAGGGCGGCTCACTCGGTGAAAACATCGCCATGAAATGGACGTCCGCTGGCGGAGACTACACTGGTGAGACAACTGGTCGCTAGGCGGCGCACAATCGCAGGGAGTGTGTCGTTGCATGGCTGCATATACGTCGTATTATATATAATATAATAATAACACAGATGGCCAACTGCAATTGATGTCACGATTCAATAATAATTATAGTGCTGTTAGTTCTGCGAGCGTCCTTCGCCATTGTCATTAGTCCTAGCCCAACTTACAGACGGGTTAACCTTAACCGACATAAAGAAGACCTAGCCCAACTTACAGACGGGTTAGTCTCCACCGGAAGTAATGAAGACCTAGCCCAAGTTACAGACGGGTTAGTCTCCACCGGAAGTAACGAAGGCCTAGCCCAACTTACAGACGGGTTAGTCTCCACCGGAAGTAATGAAGACCTAGCCCAAGTTACAGACGGGTTAGTCTCCACCGGAAGTAACGAAGGCCTAGCCCAACTTACAGACGGGTTAGTCTCCACCGGAAGTAACGAAGACCTAGCCCAAGTTACAGACGGGTTAGTCTCCACCGGAAGTAACGAAGGCCTAGCCCAACTTACAGACGGATTAACTTTCACCGGAAGTAACGAAGATCTAGCCCAACTTACAGACGGGTTAGTCTCCACCGGAAGTAACGAAGACCTAGCCCAAGTTACAGACGGGTTAGTCTCCACCGGAAGTAACGAAGACCTAGCCCAAGTTACAGACGGGTTAGTCTCCACCGGAAGTAACGAAGGCCTAGCCCAACTTACAGACGGATTAACTTTCACCGGAAGTAACGAAGACCTAGCCCAACTTACAGACGGGTTAGTCTCCACCGGAAGTAACGAAGGCCTTGCCCAACTTACAGACGGATTAACTTTCACCGGAAGTAACGAAGATCTAGCCCAACTTACAGACGGGTTAGTCTCCACCGGAAGTAACGAAGGCCTAGCCCAAATTACAGACGGATTAACTTTCACCGGAAGTAACGAAGACCTAGCCCAAGTTACAGACGGGTTAGTCTCCACCGGAAGTAACGAAGGCCTAGCCCAACTTACAGACGGGTTAGTCTTCACCGGAAGTAACGAAGACCTAGCCCAACTCACAGACGGGTTAGTCTCCACCGGAAGTAACGAAGGCCTAGCCCAACTCACAGACGGGTTAGTCTCCACCGGAAGTAACGAAGACCTTGCCCAACTTACAGACGGGTTAGTCTCCACCGGAAGTAACGAAGGCCTAGGCCAACGTACAGACGCGTTAGTCTCCACCGGAAGTAACGAAGGCGTAGCCCAACTTACAGACGGTTTAGCCTCCACCGGAAGAAAAATCATAGCCTATCTTGTCTCGTACATGACATCAACGCGATAATCTAAGGGATGGCTGCCAATGTAACTGTTGTCTAGACGCTCACACGAATACGATGTCTACAATATTTTGCGTAATTCAAATGTTCCGATATTGTTATCAAATGAGTTTTGCGAACTTAGAAACAAGCGAATGCTTGGTTTAGTTTGTATAAGTTTGTGTTGTGTAAACTAACTTTGGGGTCGGAGATATTTAATGACGGGGAAACTTCAATCGAAATACAAAGTGTACATGTCGCTGGTATTGTTGTATTAGACGTGATTTCGTGTACGCAGGCGAAGAGGCGACATCCCAGTGGTACAACGAGATCAACAAATACGACTTCAAACGTCACGCGGGGGGAGGCACAGGTGAGACAGGGTACGATGTGTCGCCGGTCTTAAAGTTACCGTTCACCATCGAGATCAACCATTCGAGTAGAACGACGAGTAGAACATCAAGAAACGCAACATTTATTCGCATTAACAATATCCCATAAGACGTGCAAACATCAGTAGGAATCAGTATGTATAGTAAGATATCATGATATTGTTCGAACTGATATACGGATTAATTGTGCAGAACAAATCCGAGCTCGGATACAATTATCCGCGGGCCACTCAATCCACTCGAGTTCGTGATTTAGTTTCGAACACTTGAGATTGTTCGGATCAACATTTACACACAGCGACACATACATATGTGACAGTGTCGCTACGAGCTGCTCAGATTATGTCCTGTTTAAACACGTCATGTAAACATTACAAATCGGCATTTTCCGTACAGGTCATTTCACCCAAGTCGTTTGGAAGGGAAGCCAAGAGCTGGGAGTGGGAAGGGCGCAAGGAAAGGACGGGAAATGGATCGTCGTCGCCAACTATTTCCCAGCTGGGAATGTCATTGGCCACCATCCCGAGAATGTGTTCCCTCCTAGCGGTGGCAAGCCTGCAGCAGCGCGTAAGTTTTGTCATCGTCTTCCGATATTGTTATTTCGTACCTATTGCTATCTATCCACACTCGCCCGTCCTTCCTTCTTTTTCCTCCTTCCCTCTCGTCCTCTTTCCGTATCTCAACCTCTCTCCCTCTAAGTCTTTCTTACCATCCGTTCCATTGATCACTCTTTGTCTCTACCGATATCTCCCCTCCCTCTCCCTACTTATTTAAGACGTTACAATTACTAACGTATGAAAATCGCGCTTACTCCTCGTGAAGTTCCGTGCTCGCAGATGGAACAAATTGCAACAATGCTGAATAGGAAACGATGCTAAAAAGTTGCAATTTCTGTCGATGCTTCCAGAATCGCGCCCTGCCAGCGGGGACAAGAAGAAGCCGACTGCAACCCCCGGGGTGTCAGGCAATGCCCCGACCCGTATCATTGTCCCCGCCCAGCCGACCGGCAGCAGGATGGCGAATAACTCGCCTCAGATGCACCTCACCCGGGTGACGACACACACCCCACCGCAGCGCGTCAGCAGGGTGACAACCCACACCCCAGAACTGTTCCCCTCCTTCCACGTCGACACGTCGTCGCCCTTCCACTCGAAGACGAAGGTGAAGACAACGGTCCGTACGGCAGACATGACGTCATCGGATATGACGTCATCGGGCGGCGTGACATCATACAAGAAGACGACGGTCGTCACGGAGACGCGCGTGGACGGCGACGGCAAGAAGACGCTGGTGAAGCGGGAGGTGGTGTCAGGCGACGGGGACTGGCCGACCGGTCGGAGCGGTAGTGGCCTCACGGGTCGCATGGTGGTCCGGACGAAAGTCGTACGTCATTGAACGAAGGCGGTGTGACGTCACACTGGGACAGTGCAACCAAAGAATCCATTCTCACTGCGACTAGGTGGCCAGCTTGTTTCGTCCGAGAACAGCCACTCGCGTTACTGGTCGGGAAGTTGTTTGACGTGTAAATACTAAATAATATATTATCCAACGCTAGCATAACACTATCATTATAACATTTCTAATAATTGTACCATAGTTTATCATCACGTATTAACTTTCCCAGTATAACGCCTACACTCCCACAAATCACGGGGGAACGAGAACATGTTCCCTGACGAAACTAGCTCGCCACCTAGTGAGATTGGATAACTGGAAATAGGGCCCGCTATGATCAGTATTTAACAACGTGGAAAATGACTTTGACACCGTCATTTCACAAACACACACGCAAACACATGCACGCAAGTATATATATTGTGTGCAAAGTTAGCCGTCAGTCAAATGCAATGTGTAAATACAACACGGCAGACATTTTAGTGAAGCAGTACATGTACTGCATGACACCAGAAACGGTTTTACTTTCTGGAGAAAAGCCAAATATTATATGCCTACAGCTGTTGCAACATACACGTCATATATGGAACCCCTCCCACTAAACTTTAGTGGGGTCGGTTGTTAATGACAGTGTATTGAGTTTAAAATGTTAATATTACGCGTTACATTTTCGCCCCGTTAATGGTAGATTTAATCTAAATATATAGAGCGTTGCTTTCATTTCACAAGCACTTGTTGATTGGATATACTATTTTCACTAGTTATTTTAAGATATAAATTCCAGTTTCACCCATATAAAGCACTTTTCTGTTTGTTCTCCTACATAAACACCGGGTAACAGGGTAAATGTTGTAACGATAGGATAGTGTTGATTACACTGTAACATTCCTGTGTACTATTGACTTTACAAACACTGCTAATAGTTTCACAAGTAATATAATCAGAACAGGCGTCACATTCAGTCGAAGCGAATGTCATAGATGTGTCTTTCTCTTGTTTGCGTGAAATTAAATTGTCATCCTTGTCGACTTGTTTATATTAAATATTTCATGTAATCCTACTTCTGTTTCGTTCAATGTTTTGAAAGTGGAAAGTGGAACCCTTCGAACCCCACAAAGGGTGTTCAAGTATACCTATTTGTTACCTGTGCCAACAGTATCACAGCAACGGCGTATTCGTTGGCACCGGAACAGCCGGGAACAATTTCGTAAACCACTTCGGATCAATTGTGCTACAAACTGCAAATGCAGTCTCCTAACAAACACGTAAACCTATCTATACGCCCGTCATTATTTGTGCAACTATGTGTTTTGCTAAACTACCCTATTTCTCATAAAATGAACCACACCTGAATGGAACTTTCATGTTTACACATACCGTGATAAGTAAATTTCCATCTTACTGAAATTGTTGCCCATTTTACTGTGAATCATATATGACGTACTAGACCAAAGCCAAGCTGTAAGACAAGTTGGAGTCAATCAAACTGGTTGGGGCACCGTCCTCGGTTTGTAAGATAAAAATGTTACGAATGTTTGAGAATTAAATGTAAATAGGCCATCCGCCCCAAAACATTCCATTTCTGCCGGACAGATAATGGTCAAAGTGTATATAAGATGTGGTAACATATTTTGGCGGTGAAGATGTTAGAATAAATATAATGTATACTATATAACATGGTTTCACGATAAACACGACCAGGCGGTGTATACTTACACCTAATTACGCTACGGTTTAGAAGATTGAAACTGATTTCTGATCATATCGTGTGCAGCAAAATCAACAGACTCGTCAGATTAGCAAATAAGCTGGCGTCGGATTAGCATTAATCCTTTATGACAGTAATCGTAATAATTAATTACGACCCATTGCAGCGGCCAAAGGCGTATACATCAGGTCACCCCGGTCTAAATACTCAGTTATTTACTAATTACGATACAATTCAAGACGTAAACACGACTGAACCAGGGAGACTCATAAAAGTATGCACTTAATTGGGGCGTTTGACCTTTTATAAATGTATTGTTTTCTAAATAACTATCGATTAACTACTTTGTCTAATTCGTTAGACATTTTGTTGTTGTCCTGGATACTCGAGAGGAATGTGTGTCATTAGCGTTGTCATCGCACAAATATACTCTACCACCACAGACCACGTGTGCGGGAAAATTGACAATCTTCCCCCGCCGGTCGTTTGGAACATATCCACACAGGCATCATGCCCCTGTCATGTGAGGATATGCCCCAGTCGTGTGAGGATATGCCCCAGTCGTGTGAGGATATGCCCCAGTGCATTACGTTAAGTTATATAACGTTACGGCATGATGTGGATGTTACTAGAATATATATTTCATTTGGTTTACCCAATCATTTACGTGATATATGAAATACGCCTTAGGCTTATGTGGATACTCGTCAGCTAACCCATGTTTCATTATGGAGGGGTGTGACAGGAACCCAGGGGGTGTGACAGGAACCAGGGGGTGTGACAGGAGCCAGGGGGTACTCAAAACACTGCGTTAACGTGCGTTGTATACAGAAAACACACCCACAAAACGTGGAATTTGTTTCAAGGATGGAACACTAAATGTATTGAGTTGCCTCCCCACCCACCAAAATGGTGGGAGGTGGGATTTTGAGATGGGGTGTGCTAAATGTATAAAAAGATAGTTTATATGGGTTAAATGTATAAAAAGATAGTTTATATGGGTTAAGTGTTCGTGTATCTTGAAATGTATAATGATGTTTTTTTTTTTATGTCATTTTGGTTTTCTTCGTCGCATATCTTTCCGTGTGCGCTGTAATTCAGAGAGACCAATATCACGCATCCACTTCTCCAAATTTAGGTCATTGTATTATATAAACTACAGCTGGTTGTGTTTATATTATTTATATAAGGGCATTTGACCCCCAAATAATCTTTATGGATATACCTAACAAGCTATAAAATGTTCGACAGCCTTTACCATTGCAGTTTGTATTCTGCTCTGTAGTAAAGGCCTGAAATACGTGAAATATGTTCGCACATACCTGTGCGGATATGCCCCAGTACTCTGGGGCAAATCCGCACACCAGTGATCAATACATTTTTATAATATATACGTTTTTCTTAGTGGAGTTTAAGTTTGATAATTGGTAGTGGTAAAGTACTAAATATTCAGGTTAACAAGGCAAAACCTTACCCTTCTGGCATAAACAGTTCATTAATTATAATAACACATTATACCTTATAATGTGTGCAGACATGCCCCGCCTTCCCCTACTTACTTATCCTCTTCGCACCCTAGTTGGTACATAAGGTCACCCAGTAACTTCACCCTAGCTGGTGCATAAGGTCACTCAGTAACTTCACCCTAGTTGGTACATAAGGTCACCCAGTAACTTCACCCTAGTTGGTACATAAGGTCACTCAGTAACTTCACCCTAGTTGGTACATAAGGTCACCCAGTAACTTCACCCTAGCTGGTGCATAAGGTCACTCAGTAACTTCACCCTAGTTGGTACATAAGGTCACCCAGTAACTTCACCCTAGTTGGTGCATAAGGTCACCCAGTAACTTCACCCTAGTTGGTGCATAAGGTCACCCAGTAACTTCACTCTAGTTGGTGCATAAGGTCACCCAGTAACTTCACCCTAGCTGGTGCATAAGGTCACCCAGTAACTTCACCCTAGTTGGTACATAAGGTCACCCAGTAACTTCACCCTAGTTGGTACATAAGGTCACTCAGTAACTTCACCCTAGTTGGTGCATAAGGTCACCCAGTAACTTCACCCTAGTTGGTACATAAGGTCACCCAGTAACTTCACCCTAGTTGGTGCATAAGGTCACCCAGTAACTTCACCCTACTTGGTACATAAGGTCACCCAGTAACTTCACTCTAGTTGGTACATAAGGTCACCCAGTAACTTCACCCTAGTTGGTGCATAAGGTCACCCAGTAACTTCACCCTACTTGGTACATAAGGCCACTCAGTAACTTCACCCTAGTTGGTACATAAGGTCACCCAGTACCTTCACCCTACTTGGTACGTAAGGTCACCCAGTAACTTCACCCTAGTTGGTACATAAGGTCACCCAGTAACTTCACCCTAGTTGGTGCATAAGGTCACCCAGTAACTTCACTCTAGTTGGTGCATAAGGTCACCCAGTAACTTCACCCTAGTTGGTACATAAGGTCACCCAGTAACTTCACTCTAGTTGGTACATAAGGTCACCCAGTAACTTCACCCTAGTTGGTGCATAAGGTCACCCAGTAACTTCACCCTAGTTGGTGCATAAGGTCACCCAGTAACTTCACCCTAGTTGGTGCATAAGGTCACCCAGTAACTTCACCCTAGTTGGTGCATAAGGTCACCCAGTAACTTCACCCTACTTGGTACATAAGGTCACCCAGTAACTTCACCCTACTTGGTACATAAGGTCACCCAGTAACTTCACCCTACTTGGTACATAAGGTCACCCAGTAACTTCCGTCATTTTGTGTGATCTCTAGCTATATTCTCTATCATCTTCCAAGAATTCTGTCTGATTTTCTCTCTGCTTCCGCAGTCTTCCACACGTTGGTTTTGGTCTTCCTCTCTTCCCATTACCTGCAGGGCTTAGCTTAGTGTTCTTTTTCTGTTGTTACTTCCGCCACTTCTAAGTGTGTGGCTATTCCATTTCAATTCTGCATTGCTTTCAAAGAAACATTATCAACAAACTGTGTCAACGTTTCCAGAGACCCAACAGTATGCACCTAGCCGGTCTCGCAGAGGCAAAGTGACACGATTAAGATGTTCCAGCATAGATAATATGATAATGTGTAGTTATATTATTTTCCAATGGTACTGCTTGGATAGTGATATCATTTCAACATGGAGCTGCTGTCTCAGTTGCTTGGATAGTGATATCATTTCAACATCGAACTGTTGTCTCAGTTGCTTGGATAGTGATATCATTTCAACATGGAGCTGCTGTCTCAGTTGCTTGGATAGTGATATCATTTCAACATGGAGCTGTTGTCTCAGTTGCTTGGATAGTGATATCATTTCAACATGGAGCTGCTGTCTCAGTTGCTTGGATAGTGATATCATTTCAACATGGAGCTGTTGTCTCAGTTGCTTGGATAGTGATATCATTTCAACATGGAGCTGCTGTCTCAGTTGCTTGGATAGTGATATCATTTCAACATGGAGCTGTTGTCTCAGTTGCTTGGATAGTGATATCATTTCAACATGGAGCTGCTGTCTCAGTTGCTTGGATAGTGACATCATTTCAACATGGAGCTGCTGTCTCAGTTGCTTGGATAGTGATATCATTTCAACATGGAGCTGCTGTCTCAGTTGCTTGGATAGTGACATCATTTCAACATGGAGCTGCTGTCTCAGTTGCTTGGATAGTGACATCATTTCAACATGGAGCTGCTGTCTCAGTTGCTTGGATAGTGACATCATTTCAACATGGAGCTGCTGTCTCAGTTGCTTGGATAGTGACATCATTTCAACATGGAGCTGCTGTCTCAGTTGCTTGGACAGTGACATCATTTCAACATGGAGCTGCTGTCTCAGTTGCTTGGACAGTGATATCATTTCAACATGGAGCTGCTGTCTCAGTTGCTTGGACAGTGACATCATTTCAACATGGAGCTGCTGTCTCAGTTGCTTGGACAGTGATATCATTTCAACATGGAGCTGCTGTCTCAGTTGCTTGGATAGTGATATCATTTCAACATGGAGCTGCTGTCTCAGTTGCTTGGACAGTGATATCATTTCAACATGGAGCTGCTGTCTCAGTTGCTTGGACAGTGATATCATTTCAACATGGAGCTGCTGTCTCAGTTGCTTGGATAGTGATATCATTTCAACATGGAGCTGCTGTCTCAGTTGCTTGGACAGTGATATCATTTCAACATGGAGCTGCTGTCTCAGTTGCTTGGACAGTGATATCATTTCAACATGGAGCTGCTGTCTCAGTTGCTTGGATAATGATATCATTTCAACATGGAGCTGCTGTCTCAGTTGCTTGGACAGTGATATCATTTCAACATGGAGCTGCTGTCTCAGTTGCTTGGATAGTGATATCATTTCAACATGGAGCTGCTGTCTCAGTTGCTTGGATAGTGATATCATTTCAACATGGAGCTGCTGTCTCAGTTGCTTGGATAGTGATATCATTTCAACATGGAGCTGCTGTCTCAGTTGCTTGGATAGTGATATCATTTCAACATGGAGCTGCTGTCTCAGTTGCTTGGATAGTGATATCATTTCAACATGGAGCTGCTGTCTCAGTTGCTACACAACGCATACAGAAAGGATACAGAAACACTATGAGCCTAAACATCAGATCACCAATCGTTTTTTTAAACATTTTGTTCTCGCCAGAAACGTGTTGGTGCTATTGTTAATGTACAAGTCAGACATATTGAATAGTAGCCAAATTACTAATTACACTGCAACTTTAAAATTGATATATTTATTTTATTGATGTACTGTTTTCTTATTAGTACCATGTCAACAATCTGTCCTCATTTTAATGTTCAAGGATGACCAGTTGACTTTGAGACATATTAACTGTACCCGCCTTATATGCATACATGATTTCTCAGTAGTATTTGTTTCAAAAATACAAATATAAAGATTACATAACTGTAATTAATACAGACTCAAGCATTCAGTGAAAAATAAGTTTAGCTAGCCATGTGAAGTCCGACTATCTGACAGTGGCAGGTAGTTCGTAGACGAGATTGCACCAGAAGGGAACTGCTGTTCCACAAGTTGGCGCTGCCTTTGCAGCCTCTGTTGTGCCACCAGGGGGCGACAGTAGTCAATGTTTTCAAGGATCGCCTCGAGATTCCAGTGTTTCCGAAGAAGTGCATGTGTCAGCGTAAAATGGCCGTAGCGGATTCGACGCACCAGTTTACAAACTGCAGACGCTTTCATTTCCAAGCCTAGTTCATGCACAAGTTCAGCGAGGTAGTCGCTGTGTTCATTGATGGCATGAACCTCTGCAACAAGAGATGTTCACAACAAGTAAGGCTACGCAAACACATTTATCTGAATGTGTACCATCATTTTAAACAGTAACACAGTATGGCTAGTATTTCCTTTTTCCTATAACTCAAACCCAAATGTTTAATTTTCACATATTTCAAAAAGCAACTTTTTTGTAAGTCAACCATTTTGAGTTTGCATAATCCCAACAGTCATTCAGATACTTCAGATTCAACATTTCATGAGAAAAGGCTGACGTCCATTCAAATGTTACAGACTCTAAGAAATGTCAGTGTAGAATATATAGCCATGCTGTTTTGTAGCTCATATTTTCAAGATGTTTTGAATATATTGCAGCAGATGAGTAATGACAATCTTAAACAACAAGTTTTGAGATTTATTATTTGAAAATATATGAGGAAATGTAGCAGTTATGAAATATAATTTGTTTACAAACATTATCATGAAGATTTTTATGACACGTTCTTTGCTCAACAACATGAAATATTTGCAAAAGGCACATTACGCTAAACTAAACACCACTACAGAGCACCACTTTAAATTTGAGCCGTGTCAAATGTAATGTGTTGCAAGAAAACATGGTAAAATATAGAGAAAAACAAAATACACATGAACCTGATTAATATCCAAAGCACAATATATTATCATAATTATGTCATCACAACAACTGCGAATGACTTTGCGACTGACCTAGGGTGAAGTCTGGGGGATCAAATTCTATGCACTTCATGCCGTAAATGACCGGTCCAGCTTCATGGTTCTTTGGCCGTATTAACCCTGTCTTGGCCATCTCATATGCCTCCTGACTCTGCAGATCCACTTCTGCTGCCCTAGATGTAAAACATCACATTTGAAAATTCATAAAAGTTGTCACTAATATGACAAGATGTGCCGCTGCTTGGGTTTCCATGGATATGAAAAGATGTGCCGCTGCTTGGGTTTCCATGGATATGACAAGATGTGCCACTGCTTGGGTTTCCAGGGATATGACAAAATGTGCTGCTGCTTGGGTTTCCAGGGATATGACAAGATGTGCCGCTGCTTGGGTTTCCAGGGATATGACAAGATGTGCCACTGCTTGGGTTTCCATGGATATGACAAGATGTGCCGCTGCTTGGGTTTCCAGGGATAAGACAAGATGTGCCGCTGCTTGTGTTTCCAGGGCTATGACAAGATTTGCCGCTGCTTGGGTTTCCAGGGATATGACAAGATGTGCAGCTGCTTGGGTTTCCAGGGATATGACAAGATGTGCAGCTGCTTGGGTTTCCAGGGATAAGACAAGATGTGCCGCTGCTTGGGTTTCCAGGGATATGACAAGATGTGCAGCTGCTTGGGTTTCCAGGGATATGACAAGATGTGCCGCTGCTTGGGTTTCCAGGGATATGACAAGATGTGCCGCTGCTTGGGTTTCCAGGGATAAGACAAGATGTGCCGCTGCTTGGGTTTCCAGGGATTTGGGTGAAGTGCCTGAATTATTATTAATATCAATACACTCTGACGTGAACTGTACTCTAAAGAGTGGACAGTGCAAACACGTGTGACATTATCTAATCTAACATTTGCATTACGATAATCAAACCATGCAATTGTTTATCTGTTAAGCACTGACTTTAGGTCATTCTGTTTCAGAGTATGATAATGTGACTGTTTATTACGTTCCTGAATGCAAATATAAATAAATGTCAGCTTGCCTATTTACCATATGATGACAAAATTGTAGGATAAATTTGGTTTGTGACTGCAAACGTGCTCTGAACAGACCATAAAAATAATGAATTACTATTATAAATATTGTTTATTAATCTATTTATGAATTGTAGTGAGTACTTTTACAATGTCAGGCAGCACTTACTGGTACATGTGTCTCTGGTGTCCGGCCTGCATGGCAGCAATCACTTTGTCAATCTTCCCGTGAGTAACATGGTCTACAGCACAACCAAACTTGAAACAGTAACGCCCAGCATACACTGATGACTTGAAACAGTAACGCCCAGCATACACTGATGACTTGAAACAGTAACGCCCAGCATACACTGATGACTTGAAACAGTCACGCCCAGCATACACTGATGACTTGAAACAGTAACGCCCAGCATACACTGACGACTTGAAACAGTAACGCCCAGCATACACTGACGACTTGAAACAGTAACGCCCAGCATACACTGACGACTTGAAACAGTAACGCCCAGCATACACTGACGACTTGAAACAGTAACGCCCAGCATACACTGATGACTTGAAACAGTAACGCCCAGCATACACTGACGACTTGAAACAGTAACGCCCAGCATACACTGACGACTTGAAACAGTAACGCCCAGCATACACTGATGACTTGAAACAGTAACGCCCAGCATACACTGACGACTTGAAACAGTAACGCCCAGCATACACTGACGACTTGAAACAGTAACGCCCAGCATACACTGAAGACTTGAAACAGTAACGCCCAGCATACACTGACGACTTGAAACAGTAACGCCCAGCATACACTGACGACTTGAAACAGTAACGCCCAGCATACACTGACGACTTGCTTGTTTTCTCTTCCAATGTGCATATGACAATGTGTAAAATACTGTTTTGTGGACTATAACCATTGTCATGGAGGTCTTTTATGCTTTTGTGATGAAGTCTTAATTAGTTTATTTATATATTGTAACAGACTTTTAGTTTGTATGCGCAGTGATTGGCGTAAGCCAGAAACTGGCGCATCAAAGAATTTTTATTTATTTATTTGTTCAACGCAACTGTCGCAGACAGTCGAGTCATCAGTGTGAGCGGAAAAAGCATCTACAACGCCCGGTCACCAACTCATTAAGACTCAAATTCAGCCTGCGTCCGGGAGTCTTATCCGATTTGAAAATTGAATCAGGAACCCGATTAGTCGCCAGTGTATGAGGCCCTGGGTCAGTGACTCAAAGCCCAGTCACAAGTGTGAGCAGTTCTTATAAAGCCATTCAATTGTTGGCAACCCATTAGTCAATAACAGCGCAGCTTTTGTCGCATGACACATAATCAAGGGTCCGTTTCAAATCCTGTGGCTATGCTCATAGCTGCATAGTGAGCTGTAAGATGGCGACGTGTTAAAATGTGACTGAATCAGAGACGGCAGAAATGTGGCATTCGGAATCAAATATATTGGGCAGCATTCGCAAGAAATTGTGATAAACTTTTTCCTTGTGCTCACAAAGAACTCGTGCTCATGAAGAACCTGGAATGAGGTTCTGGAAAGCCCCCTGCTCGTCCCTCTCCTTTATTTGGGGTGCAACCCATATTCGTCCTTTTCTGCAATGTTTCTGCTTCTCTCTACCCAATCTAAGAGAAAGCATGTCTATTGATGCGTTTTTGAGACAGGTGCCATTCCTGCTGCATCGTCTCACCATTATCAACACACAAGACGCTCCCCATATTTATATACACAGGGATCATACCGGCATATACACAATTATGACCCAAAGTAACCATGAGAGGATGCGCATGCATGCAGTTCGCATCACCAGGATTATGACAGGCTACTGACAGTCAAGTTGTCAGTGTGCGAGGCAATCATCGTAAGTTTTGTAGTGTCCGACCCCAGGAAACAGCTATTATTACAACTGGACTGTCACAGCTTAATGAGTCATGTAGTGTGTGGAGGCTTTAAAGCTAAGTACTGCCGTTGCAGAAATATTATAATATTATCTATCAGCCTAGCAATACACCATCAATTTTGGGTTGTCAACCCTGTTGAAGCTAAAACAATGTGAGTCAATGTAAAAAATCACTCGTGTCATATCAAGCCTCAAACATCTGGTACTGAGAACAATTATTGCAACAGTACAAAAGTGCTTATCTGCAGAAGTGTGTGACTGTACAACTACTTGCAGTTGTACCCAATCCACACTACTTACGGTATGTTGTTTTCTCTACAATGCGGCCAGTGTTTCTAAAATCTTGGGTGGCTGTTCCAAGCTGGCCCACCACATGGTACACCTGCAACATTAAAATACAATAAAATACTTGAAACTGATTTGGTAATTTATATGAAATTGGAGTTTTTCACTTGTAGTGTTTAATATTGGTTGATTTTTAAATAAATAAGTTCCTTAAAATATTTGTTGGTCATCATATTTATGGTTGTCACAGTCACAGGTTTAAACTGTCAAAGACACCCTACTTACCCAGACTTTTACTTACCCGCACATACTGCGCTGCAGCTATGGCTGACAGGAGACCTCGACTTGCACCTATTCCCATCACTACAAACAGAAGTCAACATTACTTAGATTGCTGATGTTTAACTGGAAGAGGCTGTTATTTCACAAGAGAAACATCAACATTATGTGACGGTCAGGCTTACCCACTTGTTTCTCAATCTTCCAAGAAGTTCACAACAAACACTGGATATTAAAGGTTAAAATGATGTACACATTACTATATTAGCAATACATCGTGTGTGTAGTTTAGTTGACTATTAATGTAATATTATGTACACAATTTTTAATATTGATCCAAGATGCAGGTATATCATGTTATAGTGCTTAGGGGTTTCGCAAAGCACCCAACATTTTTTAAAAAGCATTCATTCCCTAAAGGGAGGGTGGTATCTCTGGTATGAAACATGTTTGGGTTTGTGTTGCACTTACCAACTACCCCTGATGCATCATGTTCCAACCGACTGACGTAACGCACAGTAAAGTCCTCATCAATGTATCGAGGTCCAACAACTACAACATGGTGACAAACTGCAATTATGAAACTTGTTGAATAACATCCATGCTTGACCATCACTTGAATTATATATGTACAGTGAAACCGCAGGGATTATGCATTATGCCCATTATGGATAGTTGTCCATTATGGAGAATTTGATTAAGTGGACACTCACTAGGTGGTGTCATTATAATTTGTTACGGTGGCTAGTTGGTACTGTCGTGCACGTACAAAGCTACAGTTAATAAAACAATAAAAATGTCATTAGTTACACAGCGTTACTGCATTCCACTGCATGGAAACCAGGTGGCCTATGGGGCCCATGATTGGTCCCATGTAATCACCATTTCCTTGAGACTTGACCACTCGACGAACAAATGATTTGACCGCCGAGTGACATAATTGAATGTTAAATAAAAAAATGGCTTTACCAGCAGGTATACTAATATTAAAAACACCTAAACATAAAGAACAGCATGAGACAAAACAATAAAAAAATGTTTTAATATTACTAAAAATAAATACAACGATCACTACTTTGCAAGTAAACTATAAACAAATGTAACCCTTCAATCAAACAACCAGCTGTCAAGTGTTGGGTATCTCTGTGAATGTATCTAATATCTGGACATGAAATAATATTAATACAATATCTTTGATGCACACATACCCAAAGGATGATCAGCTAGATCAGGCACAGTAATTGGAATGGGCAGACCCGATGATGAATTGTTCTCTTGAAACACAACCCGGGGTCTGACAGGACGACATGGCAGTGCGTTGAAGTCTACAGAAGACAGCTACATGTGAACACAAGCTTCACATGACTAAAGGCAGCATGACACAGAAGTGATTGTGAATTTATAATTATTTCTGAATGACAACGATTACATGTACTGGTACTTTTATTCATAATATGATCAATACGAATTAGTGTGAGCAGATTTTATTATTTTAAGTTAAATTCTGCACCTTTTCATCAACAATGTTTCAGCAACATATATAACACTTACAGTAAACATCCACTGTAACTCTGTAATATAATTGAATGATTGAACATGTTTGGTTCTGATGTGGGTCACAATATATTTTAGCTTAGTACACATCCAGGACTGCTTTCATTACCTTTGACCAAGTTTGTTTTGATGGCACTGACCACCTGTTTCATCGATCGACCAGCAGGTTTGTAAATACAGAAGACTCCACTGAGAGCCCTGAATGCTGCCACGGCATGCTCCGCCATGACACAATGGCAGAAGGCAACACACCTACAGAGAAGCACAAGTCACATTACTTTGACTGAAAGTCTGATATGATTATGTAAGCATGCAGCAGAGCTGAAACTACAGGGCAACTTTTGGGTAAGAGACTAATGCAAATCTAAATTACCTTATGCACTCTGCATTAATTTAAAAGTATCATACTATAACAGGTAAAAGCATGAAATATGGAAATACTGGAAATTGTAATTGCAGCTGAAATTTATTGCAGACCTGCCACATTTCCCATATTCAATACGGATTCGTTGTATGAATGTTTTAATATGGATTTAACAAGATTTGCCATCCAAGCCAAAGGCCCAGATGGCAAGTGGACAAGGAAGCCATTGGCTTATCGAGAGTCCAACAATGTTCATCTACTTATAGCCCGCCCTCCTGAGATATGTCAACCTTGTTTTTAAACATATTCACGCTGCTAGCAGTTACACAATCTGTAGACAATTTGTTCCATTCATTTATTGTCCTCTGTGAGAACGAGTGCTTCCTGATGTCCAATCTACATTGATCCTTTACTAATTTTACCTCATGTCCTCTAGTTCTGCTATCCCTCTTGAGTGAGAAAAACATATTTCTATCAATATTTTCATACCCATTCAATATCTTAAAAACTTCAATCTGATCTCCTCTTAACCTCGTTGTCTCTAGAGTTGTTAAACCACATTCTTTCAGGCGTTCTTCATAACTAAGGTCTCTCAGTTCTGGAATCATTTTAGTTGCTCTCCTTTGTATGCGTTCAAGCGTATCTATATCCTTCTTACGATATGGTCTCCATGCTTGTATACAGTATTCTAAATGAGGTCTAACTATTGCTTTATAAAGAGGTATAATTAACTTTTTTCCCTTGTATGTTATGTTTCTTCTAATCAATCCAAGAATTTGATTACCCTTTGAAGCTGCAATACCACACTGCTCTGAAACTTTCATATCAGCGCTTATTGTAACTCCTAAGTCCTTTTCTTTTACAGTAGTACCCAGAACAGTATCTCCCATTTTATAGTTTACATTCAAGTTTCTATGTCCTGTATGTAGGCATTTACATTTCCCAAAATTGAACAACATCTGCCATTTCTCAGACCATTTCACTAATCTGTCTAGATCGTTTTGTAAATGTTGTTTATCACCATCAGTATTAACCTTTCTAAACAGTTTTGTGTCATCCGCAAATTTCAGTACGTTACTTGTTATACTGTCGTCCAAGTCACTGATATAAATTAAGAATAATATAGGTCCTAATACTGATCCTTGAGGTACCCCACTCAAAACCGATTTCCAATTTGAAACTTCTCCATCTACTACAACTCGTTGTCTTCTGTCAGTCAGCCATTGTTCTATCCAGTCAGTTATGCTATCCCCGATACCATGGGCTTTTAATTTAAGTAGTAATCTTTGATGTGGCACTTTGTCAAAAGCTTTCTGAAAATCTAAGTAGATAATATCTACTGGCGATCCCACGTCTATCCACTTAGTGATTTCTTCCAAAAAACATAACATATTTGTTAAGCATGACCTCGCTTTAAGGAATCCATGTTGAGATGAATTTAATAATTTATGCTTAACGAGGAAGTCCACCATATGGTCTTTAATTAACCTTTCTAATAATTTACAAATCACTGACGTTAAACTAACTGGTCTGTAATTCTCTGACTTATTTCTCGAACCTTTTTTAAATAATGGTATGATGTTTGCTTCTTTCCATTCAAACGGAACAACTCCCTCTTTTAATGACAAGTTGAATACTCTTGGTTTAAATGGAAAAAAATCACAATAAACTACCTAATTTTTTATCTTCTTGTGCTCATCTGACAAGTATAACATTAAATGACAATTCGATGAGCAAATATGCTATATTTCTACTTCAATTGCTTTGATGCTGTGCAGATTTCCGACAAAACCTAGAGGCTAGATGGTTTTGTTTTATGTACAGGTATAATTGATGGTGACACTTGATTGGAATATGAATGCAATACGCCGGTTAACCAATGAAAAATGCCATACCGATGATACGATACGGTTTTGTATGGGCTATAATTATGGATATAGTAGGCATAGCCTTTAATTTTTTATACAGAATTGAGAATTCCATGTAAACATCGGATTTCTACCAAACATGTGCCAACCAGGTCTGTTATTGTCCGACTTTTCCTTGTAGCTGCTAAATCAAATGGGGCCAAACCACAAAATGAGTCAGGATATTATAAGGAAACTAATGTTGAACACTACTGTTGACACTGCGGTGGCTACGAAAGTTTCACAACTGACCCCCGCAAGTGCGACTGTCACTTATTATCGCCGACGGAACGTGAGTAGCAGCATGGGGGAGATGTATGCCAAGTGGCAAACAAGACCTTGGGGGCCTAACACAATATTATAGGAATATTTAAATATATGACACTTTAATGCTGCCCACCTACTGTCACTGCTGGTGACCTTTTAAATGTGGACTGACAGGCAAGCTTTATTTAGAAACATCTATCGTACGACGTAATCTCGCTAGGTGGCTAATTCTGTTTTTCTCATAATATTATTATTTAGGTTAGTTCCACCGTGTGGCGCCACTGTTGTAACGAAGGCGCCACGTTTCACGTCGGATAGCTGCATAAAGTCCGGAGACACCTCTTCCGATCAAACTCAGCATAATGATTTTGTTGTGCATTTTTGAAATATCCTCATTGACATAGTTGTGTGACAACATTTTGATATAGTTCCAACTAAAACCAGTACTGTGCCCCAAATCCGCAAATGTGCCTTTTCAAATACGACGATGAACCCGGACAGAAGGTGAAGCTAAAAGCCAGGTTAACAGCTCATGGACATGGGCCAGGTGGAATATTGGTACAAAAAATGGAACCAAAATGGTTGGTACTGGTGCTTAGAGGTGCCAAAACTACGATAAAAATGTATGATGGACATTTCAATTCGGTAGCTTAAGCCCGCTATGAGTAATTTTCACTTTTGTGGACTGGCACGAATTCTTGAAGAGGCAATAAGTCATATAGCATATAACTACTTGAAACTTCACTTTTGATCCAAAATGACGGCTGGTATTGCTTTTTTGACACGTACGTGTTTAACCACACATACCCACAATTTTAAGTATTGTTACTTACGTATGTGAAGATATAGGGTTTTAAAGCCTGGACTCTCTATGCCTATGGTAAAAGTTGTCTTGGAGTCATTGTTACAACTGCAGCGTTCTGACATTACATCGCGAATAGTTTGAAAGTTTATCTGTTTCTTCTACACACATGTACTGGTTTAAACAGGTGAATGTGATGTGGTAAGCGGATCGCGTGGATGCTACGATGCAAAAAAGCGCAAATGCGCTCAATTGCCCGGATAACCACCATCAAGAATAAGAGGACGATTAACTGAGTATCTGGCCCTGCTTCGCCCCAGCAGTGGAGATCTTGCAGCGTTCTGCATGTCCTATGTTGATCTTGTGGTGCGTGGTAATGTAGCGGTCAGATCGTCGGGCTCTCAATCGAGAGAATCCGGGTTCGAATCCTCTTGTCGCCGTTTCGAAACTTTGGCAATTTCGTTGTTGCCACAGTTCACTCAGCTGTATTGATGAGTACCTGGCTACGTACAGAGATGGATATCTGAACGAATATTCTTCTCGCAACGATTGCAGCCAGGGGTGAAGTGTAAAGCGCTTTGAGCAGTCACTAGGACTGGATACTGCGCTATATAACAACGTACCTTTTTTGTACAGCTCCTGTTGGCACTGATCCGACCATCGAAGGAAGGAAATTGGCTACTGCATCTCCGTTCTATTCGCTTGCTCATTCCATGGTGCTTTGAACACGATAGGCAAAACAATGTTAGATTTCTGCCTATATATTATGTAGAAAGGACAAGGTTGCCAGAAGACAATCCAGGCGTCTTTGAGTACTTCCAGAATGGGGTTTTTGTATCCAGGTTTGTCGACCACACCCCTTTTGGCCGAATGCCTGTTAATCAGACCGTAGAGGAGACAAGTCAACAAGGATACACATACTTCTGGAGGGACCCAGGGGTTCAGCCTCAAACCTTCACAGTTAGCAAATATTACCTCACTGTCGAGCACCGTAGCACGTGTCTGAAGAATCTGCGTGACATGATCGAACTAGTGTTTTTGTTTCAGCGATGCTGATTTACAACCTTTATGTATCAGAAGGGACGATGGTGATACGGATTCAGTTGCTCACATTCTAGAAAACCAGTGGACCAACCAATTCAACAGCAACCCGCCTGATATTGTAAGCCTTTCAACAAGCATTGCGGCTCCATTGGATGTTGTCCATGACCTACTAAGCGTTCAGGACAAAGGTGAAATGGCACAGAGAGAAAGACTGTGGACAGGAGGGATTAAACAGTTTCATGACCGCATTCCAAGAAAGGAACTGAAAACATTCAGTAGTGTCAAGAAGCAACCGAAATCCAACACTATTATCAACAAAGATACTATCCTGAAGGCTGATAACTGATTGTTTGGTCACAAGGTACTGATAGCAATTAGCAGAAATCTCAAAGTGCAAGAAGTACTAAATCATCTCCTTGTCCCCTGGTCTCTTGCCGTGACGGGACAATGAGAAAGACCAACACAGCTGTTTTGGCCAGAGCCACCATCCGCCTGCATCAATGATGGCATGAGTCTAATTCAGAAGATGCATGGTGAAAACGGCATTTTTGCTGAACTGCATGAACAGGTGTTCAGGGAAAGCTGGATGTGAAAGTGAAAGAATTGATGTCATATTTGACGCATACAAAGATGTATCAATCAAATCAGCTGAAAGGATGCAAAGAGGGTCTGATGAAGGTGTGGTGTTTGCCAACATATCATCCCTGGTCACAGAATCAAGCAGTGGGTTCTTTTGCTATTTTGCGCTTCAAGCAAAGCCAAACTGTTCCAGTTCATGGTGGAATACTGGGAGAGGCCACACATGAGGGAAAAGCTGGAAGGCAAGGTATTATATGTGACATGTGAGGTATTTCAAGCTCACAGCAGAAAGGTCAGACGAGAGGTGAATGAGCGGAAGACGTTACAAGAGGAGGCAGACACTCGCCTGTTGTATGCAAAGCAAGCCGCTGCAGACTATGATTCAATCATAATTTTCGCAGACGACACAGACGTGTTGATTATTAGCATGGCTGTTAAAGCTCGTATCGACCGTAACCTTTACGTGAAGTACGACACAAGAGTCTGGACAACAATACTCTGTCAAGAAAATGTGTGCAGCAGTTGAACAAGGAACATGTGCTGCTCTGTTTGGAATGTAGGCATTTACAGGGTGTGACACAGTGGATGCATTCTCAGGACAATGCAAACTGAAGACCCTGAAACTGCTCCTTCAGAACACAACATTCCAGCTAGGATATGACCTTGGGCAGCGATGACATCTTTCCGATTATATATTTCAAGTGTTCCAGCCACCCACCTGTCGCTTGTAACCCAGCAAGGGCGTCAATTTGTGATGTCAACTACATTTTCCGAGCCAAGAGGTGGGTGTTGAGCCTGACCAGTTCTGGTTTTGGTTACTATCAGGGCGAGTTGATAGTAACCAATTGGTCAAATTTCAGGTCATGGCCCATAAACTTACATGGTATATGCTACAAGCCTAAGCAACCCACACTGCATGTTTTCAATCCCACATGGCGTGCAGTAATAAAGATATGATTTGCAGTATGTGTGATGTTGCACATATATCTAGAACAACTTTACTAATCAGTCTGTATACGCTGTACACTTTTTATGCTCATGCACAATTTGTATATTATGATTTACGAGTCGTCTAAAAACTATTACTGTAAATTGTGTTTTTCGCGCACGTGTACAATCCACATTTTCTCAATATTAAAAAAATATTAATGCGTGACAATTAATCGGATTGTTTAGATTTTTATACAGACACAAGCAATAATTCAATTGGATGTAACATACTGTGGCTGTAGCCAATACATTTAACACATAAGACAACTGTTACAGAAATTAAAGCTTTAATAGATGTAATATTTGTTATTTCAAAGTTAATACAAACCTGGGCGGTATACAAGCAATATAACTAATACATGAATATATTGGTTATTATATCACAACACAATTATACAATATGAACTCCATTGTGGGTACTTCATTGTTATATCATGACCAATGAAAATTCAACCGAAAAATGTTTTGGTTACGTACAACTGATTTGGTTACATACATCCAAAATAAAAGTCTAATTGCTGTGCAATGTTATGATGTCGCAACATCTTTTGTAATATCAAGACCAACACACATATAATATGTTATCAACCAATGACAAATCCCTGAATAATGCCTAAACATTGAGCAAATATTCATAATTCAACAGCTCATTGTAATTAAAACATCCAAAACGATGTGATCAGAAAAACACAATAGATCACCAATAATGGAAAAACTGGTGCAAACATTAGTTGGTTCCAGGACAATAAAGAATGCTATGGTACTTGTATATTGCATAGACACCCGAGTGATAAAATACAGGCACCAACAGCAAGTGTAAATGGTACACGGGCACTTCTGAAGTATTCACCTTCACAATGCAATTGGTGCTTTGTTGCTTCCCAAGTCTTTGCTCATACAATTGGACCTCAAACCTCATTCATGAATTTCTACAAGTGAATGCTGTCTATTTCCCCATAGAGCAGTTACACCCGAGACAGTCAGTCTCAAGACAGACACAATTCTGACAATAACCAGCATGGTCAATTATTTAAAGGCAAGAAAACATCCTGAAACGTTTGTTTTGTTACACATATATTTCATATATTTAATTAAAATGTTTAAAGTGATCTATACAGAAACTCAACTACTGTCAGTAGATAGTGAGCAAAGACATTTAATGTCAAGAATATTCTAAAATATTCTTGTTTGTGTTATGGTTGATTAATGGGGGGGGGTAACAGCCCTGGGCCCCGACACCACTTGGTACACGAGCCTCTAGAAGAACCAGTGTTGTATGTCTGGTGGTACCACAGTGACCGGCACTTGAGAATGGTGTATGACGTACTCGCTAACACTCCCAAGCACGGAGCGTCGGATTACACCAAAACCACGCGTGCCCATCACGATCATGTTGGCGTTGTACTTCTTGGCTGCCTCGACAACAAGTTCGCCTGGCTTGCCGACTTCAAAGTGAACATCACCCTTGATGTTGAGCTCACCCAGTCTCTTCTCGTACTTCTCAATGAGACCCTTGCCTTCCTGACGTGCATGTTCCATCATCTCTGCCCACGACTCAGCTGTTGGAAATCAAACATACTTTAATAATAAAACTTCCATAGCACCCAAGTAATCAAGGACCCAAACTCAGAGGTGATATCATGAACAAGGATGCACAAAAGTCATGATGATGATATCATCAGAGCAAGGGACTGCCAAGGATATGGGGAATGCAATCAAACATGTCTTGAGATTTTTGAGATTCCAAGGTAGCTATGGTTTCAGATGATTTTAACATGATGGGGAATTTGTTCCAGATTTTGGGTGCAGCTACAAAGAAAGTGAGCTATCCTAGGTTAAGCTTTAGTTAGTTTCAGGAACAAAAAGGATACATCATAGTAACATACATTGACACTATTGTATTCCTGTCAATACCTATAAATAGATTACACATTGCATATCATAATATTTTAAAATTATTTCTTGGTTTATCTAAATATGAAAGTACCAGTTTTTTATGCACTCTGTTTGATTGACAGTGTTGTCAATCTGTAATTAGAAACTTAGCATATAGATTTATGAGTAGATTAGATAGTTCATCTAATTATATTATAAGGGATATATTAGTCACTGGCTTGCGTTTTTCATCAAGAATTTGCAAACATTGGTACAAGCTGTTATATATGTGACAAAAACAAGTGTATATAACTGTTTATTGCAGCTCATTACTTTGTATTATTTAAATGTCTGCTTTTATTTTGTGCAATAACATATGAAACTCAGATCGCATGTATTATGATGTATATATATATATATATATATATATATATATATATATAGTGTAATTATAATCGATCAATTTGCAACACCACAAGCTGGTATCTTGAAAATAAACACACTGGTAATCTCTAGTCTTGCAAGTCAACAGTAGTGGAAATGAGATATTGCAAAAAGTACAGATTTGTTTGTATTAGGATGAATAAGGCTTGTCTACTCACACTTGAATGAGTGTTCAGCCAGCATTGGTGAAGTGAGATGGGCTTCCTGGCAATGCAGAATCTCCACTTTATTTTCTGGCTTGTGTACATGCTTCATATACCCTGTAAACAAAGCACATACATCGGGTCTTTTTTGGTATATGTTGCAAATACAGGAAATAGCGCATTTTCATGAAATGTCAACATCACTGTTAGTTAATCACAAATCGAGAACATCTTCTCTTAATTCTGTAACCAATTATTTTGTTACTGGAACTGATTAAAAATATTAAGTCATCGAAGAAATAAGGAAATTTTTAAGAGTTGAAACTATATACGCCAGGTTGGCATGTAACGAAGTAAAAGTACTTTGTTACAATACTTGAGTAGTTATTTCAAGTAATTGGCATGTAACGAAGTAGAATTTTGACTAAATACTTTTACTTGTAACGAAGTAGTTTTATTTAAAGTAATGCGACTTTTTACTTCATTATTTTTATTTACTTCGCAATATATATTCGTTACATTTGTAGCGAAACCGCTGCTGCCAGTGGCACTCCATCGTCAATGACATTTCATAAACTGTGCATAGTCGCCAGGCCAAAAGCTATTAATATCATCCAATCGCATGCCAGTTTGCGATCATATTTGCATACAAACCTCTCTTTGGGAAATCGACGCAACCATTGTTTTATATATACGTCAGTGAATGAAGTCTGCTAAACATTGGCATAGGTTAGGTCAAGGCTGTTGACATAAAATGCCACACCGAGCGCACAACGCTTGAACACCATCTCAAACCATGATGCAAATGTCTCCATTGCACCATATAAACTATTAATCAGTAAGTTTCCAATATGTGTTATAAATATTAAATTTTGCAATTTCTACAATGCATTGACAATCCCCATACACTGACACAATTCTGATATTCATGAGCGAACGCGCATCGCCATCGAACTTCAGCAATTTTCGCCCTTTGTCAGCCTTACCACCTTGCGTCAGCATTAAATAGCATTTTTCTTTCAAGAATAAAATTCATATTGAGATGTTTAATAAATTCATAATAATGATTACTCTACAGTAAAGAATTGGTACTCTGCCATATTGGCAGCATCTTTTCCCAGCAATGGCTTATTGAAGCTGACCCATAATAATCATGCACAGGGCCAGTGGCCTTGACAAGGCACACTTTTAATTGCAATTAGCAACAACATTCCTCTGTTGCACTGGTCTGTCTTCTGATCAATTCTAGCCCCAGCTGGTACCAGGTAACCAACACAGCTAGTTGCTAAAGCCTATTGTTTCAATGTTTGTGTGAGCTGATAAGACATGTCTGGGAAGACATGAGAAGGTGGGAGTTCACAAGCCAGATGGCTATGCTAGGCATCAAATGTCTTTGTTAATTTTACTATGGACAGTGCTAGGTGGTATTACCTCTGACCAGAGAGGCTACTACTACTACTGGACTGACCCTTTACCTACTCAGATACAATCACACCTGCCTATACATATCCTGTTTTACAATTTGGCTCCTCCCATACCCCAGATGAGCATGTCGATAAAAAGACAAATTGTGCCTCATCATTAATTAAGTTATGTATTTAACTGAAATCATTTGATGTTGTGAGCTCTCATTAATGATAATGTAATTTTCCAAGCATCCAAGTGAGCACCCCATGTCCAAGGGTGGCAGACCTACTAACCAGCTAAGGCTGTCTGGGAACACTTTGTTATAAGCAGAGTGGTTGCAAAACAGTTGCCAGATGCAAGTTTTGTCATTTATATAATATTACTCATGATTTTGTTGTTATTTCTGAGTGTTGTACTTTTACTTCAAGTACTTTTGAAAAGTACTTTTACTTTTTACTCAAGTACTTTTTTTACAAAGTTACTTTTACTCAAGTAGTTTTTAGGTGAATTACTTCTATTTTTATTCAAGTAGAAAAAATTAAAGTAATTCAGTCAACCATAATTATATGTCTTTTAAATAGACAAATCTTACAGAAACAGTATGACAAAATGTTTAATTATATCGCAATATTTAAGTAGTAACACGGATTTGTGCCAGTGTGCCTAGAGATGCGTGGCCAAGCGAAGCCGAAGGTCAGGGACAGGGTCTAGGACTATATCCAACATGACAACATACACAACCTACACAGAAAGGCAGTTTCCGACTGTTTGCTAGCGTCTACCGGAATGACGACAGTGTTTGCACGGTTGTTGTTGTCGGGTTGCAACTGTTTCTTGCGCCCTAGAGGAGGAGGTTCCTCTGGTTGTGACTGCCCAACTCCCATGTTTCGAAGCCTCCGTCGTCTGTTCACCTTTGCCCGCTGAGCGTAGTGACCGTGGTAGTGACTGGCCACAAGCTCTGCGTTGGCGTTTAGCTCTGATCGGACCCCCGATCTATAACGTAAACGACATCTTATACACGTCTATGGTTTAGGGTATTTGTTTTGACGTTTATCGTGCGGTGTGTAGGTGCGTGTATGAAATGGCGACAGATTTTTTGCATGGCCATATACTGAACACATAAAATGTAAATAAAAACCAACACAGACATCAGTAGGAGAAATAACCTTGGATTGATTAGGAAAAATATAACATTTATTATAAGAAAACAGAGCTAATTATTTATTAATTTCTCATTTCACTTACACTTACAAATAATGAGCATTTGTAAGGCTAGAGATAAGCATTTTATAGTTTGCCCATATCTTAACCCAGTTTTTATATCTATTCTGTTTTTTAAAATGTTAGTAGAGTATGCAGATATAATATCATTGGACAAGGAATTCCATTCATCCACCACCCTTTGACTGAAAAATCGGCGTCTGCATAGCTTCATACACTGTTTGTTTAATTTTTTACTGTGGCCTCTAAGGTTATTTAGATTAATGTTAAAAAACTGATCTGGGTCTATGTTCTCTTTCCCAGTTAACAACTTAAAAGTTTCAATTAAATCTCCTCGTAATCTCCGTTCTTCAAGTCTATAAAGTTTTAGTTGTGTTAATCTTTCCTCATATATAAATTCCTTTAATCCTATTACCAGTGTTGTTGCCCTGCGCTGTACTTTCTCAAGCATTAAAATATCTTTTGCATAATAAGGTGACCATGCCTGTACGCAATATTCTAGATGTGGTCTAATATAAGTATTATAAACAATGTTGAATGTTTCTTGGCCAAAGAGAATAAATGCTCTCTTTACAGAACGCAAAACCACCATAGCTTGTTGGGTTGCTGCAACAACTTGTTTCTCCCATTTAAAATTATTTTAAATCCAGACACCTAGATCCTTCTCTTGAACTGTTTCTGCTAAAATGATATTATTATTTTCGGTTGTCATGGTGTACTCGAATTTTGGATTGTCTTTGCCTATGTGATCCTTTTACACTTACTAGTGTTGAACGTTAGGCACCATCTATTACTCCACTCATTTAAATTATCTAAATCAGCTTGTAAGATTTCACAGTCAGATTTGTTTTTTAATGTTCTGAATATTTTGGTGTATCGTCAGCAAACATTTTTACATTACTACTTACTGTCTCTGGTATATCATTTACATAAATTAAGAAGACAATAAACAAATGGAACAGATGGTTATGTAAATGCTAGCAATGTGAATATGTTTAGAAAAAATTATAAATGTGAATATATGTAAAAAATAAAAATGATAAATATCTCAGAAGAGTGGGTTACACATAGATGAAAAATGGTTGGACTCTAGATAAGTCAATGGCTTTCTTATCCATTTGCCATCTGGGTTATTTTGTTTTGGATGGATGCTTAGATTTGTCATAATGGATAGGTACTATAAGATACACATGCAATGGAACCAAGGTGGGCCTGTCCCACCCGATACTTTCGGCAGGGGGCTTGAGTATACTTTGCCCCCCAACATTTGCTAAAATCAAGGCAGACTTGGTGGGGCACGTGACACTCAACTCCATCCGAGGCCATGGCTCGCAACCAGGCTTGTTAACAAATGCAAATGCATTTGAATGTGCATTCAAATGCTTCCATAAAATTGTAAATGCATTTGCATTTGATTGCATACCTTAAACATTTGCATGCGACCCACAAACATTTGATTTGTCAAATGCACAATCAAATGCATGTGTAATTCTTTGAATAATTACTATTGTTAGATTCACTTTTACAAGTTCACAACATGCCATTGAAAAAAAGTGCTCTGTAGTGAGCATTATCCTCAGCAGATTATGAAATCTTTGTCTGACCTGTGAATCCACTTTCACAATGTGCTCCATAGGTCAATTGGTCAATGCCTGATCTGTTATTCATACAACTTGAAAAGACCAACTGGTCTATAAGTTGATGGCTTCAGAGATTACCTGTTCAATGAAACAAATCAAACAATGCTGGCAAAAGACTCCCTTGTGTTGTGTTTTTGCTGTTGGGGTGAGTTGGGTGGCAGCTCATTGGGGGAGTAAACATTAGCAATACTAGCCCTGAATATTTACAGCCAGAGAGAGTGATTAGTGGTAGCTGTAATTATCCACCAGGTTATCTTCCCAGTGACCCCACCAGTGGACAGTCTATTGTCTTGGGTTCCCCTTTCATTCTGGCCAACCTGAATGATTCGCTTTCATTCCCAGTAAACTGTCAATTGTCTATTCCTCCCATTTCCACCACCTCTGCAGGCCTGGACTGTGTGACTCAGTGTATGACTCTACATACATGTTCATGTAGTGGGACTGGTATGTAGTGGTGATACTTAGTGGTTACATAATGTACTACTGTATTTATTAAATAAATTAATAATGTGTTTGTATACATTACGTTGCATTTTCTCCAAATAAAACAAAATGTTAATATAAACCCAAAACATATAAAAATAATTCAATTGCAAACGTGTAACCAAAACATTTGCATGCATTCAAGGAAAATGGCATTTGCATTCCCATTTGAATCAAGTGAAACATTTGCAGTCAAATGAGTTGACAGGAATTTGTTAACAAGCCTGCTCGCAACCAATGACTTCATACCTCTCAATAATCAACAACTTCCGATGCCTATGAGACCAATTTGAGTTTTTGTGATTCTTTAACAAATATGTTTTTTTGTATGTGGAATGATATTTTATGCTAAAATATGACACAATGAAAACAGATGGTTTTCTCAAAAACGAAAATATCAGGTAGTTGTATCTGTAAACCAACTATTATAAAATAAAAGGCCTAATTGTAATTCACAGTTGGAAATTCATTTATTAAAAACACCTATGTTAACAAGCATGCATGCATGCATGCATGCACGCACGCACGCACGCACGCACGCACGCACGCACGCACGCACGCACGCACGCATAGGGATGGTTTAATAAACAGACGGAAGATATGTGAAGGGCAATAACAGGATCCAGATGCACAACCACAAAACCACAATACATGATGCACATAACTACAAGATACTTGTAGGTATGTCACTGTCAGACAACCATGATGCACATAACTACAAGATACTTGTAGGTATGTCACTGTCAGACAACCATGATGCACATAACTACAAGATACTTGTAGGTATGTCACTGCCAGACAACCATGATGCACATAACTACAAGATACTTGTAGGTATGTCACTGTCAGACAACCATGATGCACATAACTACAAGATACTTGTAGGTATGTCACTGTCAGACAACCATGATGCACATAACTACAAGATACTTGTAGGTATGTCACTGTCAGACAACCATGATGCACATAACTACAAGATACTTGTAGGTATGTCACTGTCAGACAACCATGATGCACATAACTACAAGATACTTGTAGGTATGTCACTGTCAGACAACCATGATGCACATAACTACAAGATACTTGTAGGTATGTCACTGTCAGACAACCATGATGCACATAACTACAAGATACTTGTAGGTATGTCACTGTCAGACAACCATGATGCAAATAACTACAAGATACTTGTAGGTATGTCACTGTCAGACAACCATGATGCACATAACTACAAGATACTTGTAGGTATGTCACTGTCAGACAACCATGATGCAAATAACTACAAGATACTTGTAGGTATGTCACTGTCAGACAACCATGATGCACATAACTACAAGATACTTGTAGGTATGTCACTGTCAGACAACCATGATGCAAATAACTACAAGATACTTGTAGGTATGTCACTGTCAGACAACCATGATGCACATACTCATGTTGCCATCACTTTTATAGAATATTCAGTAAAGAAATGTACATTTTCAACACACAAACACACATTTAAATCAATAAAACAAATAATATCAATGGCAACACACTTTCCATAACAGAAGAATGCCAAACAATAACACACAATATATTATTGAGCTCTGCCATACCATCCGACTTGCAAGATAGAAAGTGACATGTTTTTTATGACAATGACAATTCCATGGAGAATGGGTCTTGAAATATTATAATAGCACTGCTATATTCAGACCCATTGTCTAGTGTTTGCATGGTCTCCATTGGGCTTAGCAATACTATATTGAGACCCTTTCTCTAGTGTTTGGATGGTCTCCAGGACTATTTCTCTGAGATTCATATCAATTCATCAGCAATAAATAATGTTGTTTATGAACAAGTATTTCATGAAGTATTAATCATTCTGGCAAGAAACAATTACAGAAACTTGAGTGTCGGTGTTGGCATCAGTGTATCAGCTTTATAGTGAATTGAGTTGCTGGTCTGCCATTACGTGTTTAGCTTGATTTGCTTTATCTGGGTGTTTTGATTGTTATTCCATTGACAGTACTGAAACGTTTTTATGTCTCAATGTTTTCAATAGTTAGTATTTGCTATTCCTCAGTTGCCTTCAATTGATCATAGCCCACACCGCATACAACTGGTTTCTGTCAGGGATGGCAATAATAACACTGTAGTTTTATCAGAACTTTCCTTAGTCTATTATGAAGCGGTATGCCCATGGTGAATATTTTAACATGTATGGTTTATTTAAATGCTTTTTATCACAGATAACAAACTGTCTGTTTTGGAAAAAACCTGCAGCCAGCTATCGAAAACAGAGCCCTTTCGACTGCAAGCATTGTGCAGTGAATTAGGTGTAAACAAGGAACACTAAATTTCTTTTAGCAAAACTTTCTATGAAACACCAGTAAGGTACGAGTTATTTTCAGCAGCACACACAACAGTATATAAACATTTCTGAACAGTCTTGAAAATATCATAATACAGGTATTAGAAGGACAGAGATTACAATGTGTTTGGCAAATTCGGTTATATATACATAATAAAACACATACACATGTACAAGAGGAAGACCGAGACTGAGGTGGGAGGACTGAAGAGAGATTTTGTGGGAGTGGGGGGGAGTGGAGAATGAGAACGAGGGATAGGGGGAGTGAAGATGGTTGGTGGAGACAGCAGTAATAATAAAAATATACTTTTTTGTACTACAATGTGTACAATTCAGTTAAAACAATGTTTACTGGGTACATAAATAGAGAGCAATGAGAGAGCAGTGAAATGGGACTAGTGACGAAGGAGAAACAAAAATCAACAACCAGTATTTGTGCCAGCCTCACCCTGGACTACAGGGACAGAGGAGAGCAACAAACAATACATAACATTGCCGCATAACATACCGTGTACATTTGACACAGTAGAAGACACATTTGGTGAATTGTGGTAGAAATATAACAAGTGGAACAGAGTCTGGTTGAGTAGTTTCTTCAACAGAACAAGCTGCCATGAAACCTGATTTCCCACCATTGAAACAGGCCATAAAACATTATATCCACTGAAGATTGTCCAATTAAGAAAAAACATGATACCCATGTTGCCATGACAACTTGAAAAATGCTGTTGTTACAATCATACTGTCACTGCTGTATGGTCTCTGTTATTGATTGTTGTGTTGTCATGGCAACACAAATCACTTGGATGCTGTTCAGAAACAGTCTGGCTGTTGCTGTGAGTACCAGTTGGGTAGTACCCTCCCCACAGCCGCTTCCTCTTGAGAAAACGAGTAGGAATACTGCAAACAGCCAATTACACTTCTAATTGATTGACACTGTCATGGTTTCAAATTTATAATATATAATGTAAGCAGGCATAAAATGAGATGTCAATCAAATTTAACGACACACACACAGGCGCACACGCGCTTAATTGATTGACACTCTCATGATTTCAAATTTATAAATAATGTAAGCAGGCATAAAATGTCAATTAAATTTAACTACACACACACAGGCACACACACACAGGCACATGCGCACTCACACATGCACACACGCACGCACGCACGCACGCACGCACGCACGCACGCACGCACGCACGCACGCACGCACGCACGCACGCACGCACGCACGCACGCACGCACGCACGCACGCACGCACACACACACACACACACACACACACACACACACACACACACAATATATATTCAAAGGAATTAAAAATAAATTAAAACAAACAAATCATAACAAAATATTTTTTTTCCTGACTAATATCAACTTACTTCATTGTCTAGGTCAACGTTTGATCTATAGGATACTGTAGGTACACTGATCTACAAGAAAACCTCCATTAGTTCATTTCATGATCCAAGCTTTTGTTGAAGTTGAGAAGAAAAAGGAAAGAAAGAACAAACCAGAAATTTTAGTAATACTATCTTAAATTAGACTTCACCTAAATGTGTGTTTAAAGGGTATAAATTTACAAAATATTACATCAATAAATTATTATCAAACACTAAATAAATAAAAATAAGAGAAGCATATAAGAGATGAAGTTTGAATATATATATATATATATATCATACATCTAAAGAGAAAATTCCCCATTATCATGGTAATGCATCAACTTTGCAATGCTAAGTTATTAATTATTATCGTACATGCATAGATTAAAAACTGTTGTGCATATTAATTAGCCAGCCACTGTCCACTCGCCATCTGGGTGTGATGCTTTGGATGGCAATCTTAATAAATCTTGTGAATTCATTAATCAAAACTTTACATGTCACTTACCTTATGGGCTTTTTCTAGCTCGACAAGGATATTGTCCAATTCAAATGGAACATCTTTCAGTGCTGTAATCGTACAAACAGACTAAGGTATGTGTCACTCACAAATTAAAACATTCAGTGGCAAACAATCATTTGTATGTTGTTTCCAGAGCAGGAAAATTTAACTGCATAGAACTTAGCAGCCAGCTAAGCTCGCACAGAATTATCCTTTGCTAATTCAAGTTAAATATATTAAATAGGCTGCACAAACCAAAGGCAGTGGTGGTAGGCTCTCGCTATAGGGAACATGTTGGGACTTAGCCAAACTATTCCATATATCTGATGTTCCTTACGCCCACGGGTATAGAAAACAGTGCAGGTCAGAATGTGGATCTAAAAGTTGTTCCTTTTAACCGGATGTTTGTTACATCGGGAGTCGTTATAGCGAGAGGCCACTGTCGCACAAACAAAGAAGCTTGTTATAATTTTATAATACAATATCATAGTTTGACAAAGTTAGTTATAAATTTGCCTTCAGCGCTAACAGAAAGTGTTCATGTACCAAAAAGGAAATGGTACAAGCCACATTGCTACAGCAACACTTGTAGTGCCACTTCTTCGCTAAACTCACGGTTTTCCTTGCTAACACTCTGGCGATGTTGCATGGGTGGCGCAAATGACGTGTTGTAAGGCGGACTTGGTGACATGGTATTGTAGCTGGTACTTGGTGTCACCAGGCCAGATGAATACATCGATAAGCCACTGACCAAGGACTGCTGACTTGTTGCTGTGTGATAGCTGCACAGACCAGACACAACTAGGTGAGAATGATGGACTCTAAAACTATGGCACTCACTGCACGAGAAATCTTAGGAACAAAAGGACTTTATCCAATAAACCAGTGCAGTGCCTTTCTAAGCAGAAACATACAATCTTAGTTTTGTTTCTTAAAGCCTTCCTGAAAATTAAAAACAATGCACCTCAATAGAAAATATATGCAGTCACCCAAAACTGATGGACGTGACTGGAACCACAATGCTTAAATATTGTTCTGGCTTTTTTAGAAGTTGAGGCAGAACTGGCCTGTGTGAACAGCATATTAGTCAAGAGCTGATTCTCTCAATTCTGATTTACATTTACAAATGCCAACCAATCACTGCGTGTTCTTTCTAATTCCCTTCCCAACCAGATCCAATAATTTAATAAAAATGCATTATAACAGGCAAGTTCTAGAACGCCCCCAAATTCTCTATAATCAGTGTAACCTCTTCACTGATGCTGTGACTCTATCATTATAATTGATTATAATCAAAGGAATATTTTTTATTTCAGGGTGCCGATTTCAATTATAACTAGAATTCTGGCATACACACATAAAATTATATTTAATAAATAAACAATTACTGGTGTCTTTACCAGGTACACGATATATTGAAATGTCTATTTTTCTGGGCAGCAGAACATCATTGTTTAATTTTGTAATGGATTTGATCATTAACTTTTAAAAGTTACAAGAGAGGAGCATTACTTGTAAGGGTCGTAATACTGAGACATAGAGGGTTGTCGAGGCACCCCCTTATTCCAGCCAGGCTGCATAGACAGGTGCTGCATTGCTGGCAGTGGCTGCTTCCGCTGTGCCAGGTGTAGCGGGGATGGCAGCTGCTCGACAGGCAGTGGACTGGGCAACACACTGCCTATCCTCACGCATATTGTCATTCCATTCAGCTCACTGCGGTGGGGAAGAAGGAAAGTGATAATTAAGGTGTACCAATAGGCCAAGTAAAAAAGAACATGTTTCTCGTCTGGACTTTTTTAAGGAAGAGGGAGGCCCTTATTTATTATTTAATATGATTTTTTTGCAATTTTGTTCTTGAAGATGGCCACTGTGTAGAAGGCACATAGTATCATAGCCATAGTCGCCCCACAACATAGAGCTACACACTGTAGGATACAGAGCATGAATTGAAAGCCTAACTATACTGTGTAGAAGGCACATAGTATCACAGCCATAGTTGCCCCACAACATAGAGCTACACACTGTAGGATACATAAAGCATGAATTGAAAGCCTAACAGTACTGTGTAGAAGGCACATAGTATCACAGCCATAGTTGCCCCACAACATAGAGCTACACACTGTAGGATACATAAAGCATGAATTGAAAGTCTAACAGAACTTCACACGACAAGGTTTGAACCGGGATTTTTCACAGCACTGAAAAATGTTTTAAAATAATCTTTTTTCAATACAAAATAGTAAATGGAGGCGGCAGCCAAAAAGGAACCAGATGGGGGCGAGAAACATGTTTTTACTTTACCTTATTGAACCAGTGCTCAGCCACTGACAGCCAGTGAAACCGTTTCATATTAAAACAACAATGTTAACCAAACACCTGAACATAATGATTATTCTGATTTATTTTTAAAGGCCTAAATTTGGAAAAAAAATAGTTGCACCATGAAACAATGGCAAAGTACTATTTTAACACACTGCATTAATGCACAGTACTACAGACATCTACAGTACTTTACAGGTGCCAAATTGTCAGACAAGCTGGTTAATATGTACATGGTTGGATATGTATTTTTACGGATGACTTGGGTTGTGAGTGATGAAATAGCACCTACCTTGGCCCTTTAACAGTGAAGTCTTTAGGGATGCTTCTCTTTTCACTCAACATGATCACTTCACAAACGGCAGTTTGCACCGAGTTTCTAGGCTTCATCTTAACACAGATTACCTTTTTCTTTGTTGCTTTCTCTCCTGCAGAAAACATCTCATTTCCAGCATCTGCTTCACGAGCTATTATATACACCACTAATGTTTCTCTAGGAATATTTTTATACACAGCCTGTTTATGTATTCGGTAGCCAACTTCAAGTGTGTTTAAAACCTTTGTATACTACTAAATTAACAATCAAATGAGCATAGATGTTAAGAAACCAAACCAGGTAATGATATCTTAAGCAAACGGAACAAATAAAACGAATGTTATATGTAATCAATGTCGATAAATTAACGAGGTCTGTGTCGAATGCATGGTGACATTATATTAAATAAATCAACATTGTGTTGTTTGACATTTCCACAAATTAATAATTTATGACATCAAATTTCAATCAGATACAACTATTATTAAATAAGCACAACAAAGTTAATTCTTGACCACACAACAATAGTAACATTCGGACAGATATTTCTCACATGTAAACAAATCCATCATTTTGTTGTGTTCGTTATTGTACATTTTGTTTAGTTTCATAAAAATTACAATATGTTTTCATAAATTTAAACCTGCACATTTAAAAGTTATTTAATCTAAGGCTACTGAAATAATTACTTAGACGTTTCATATTTTTGTCAAATTCGCTGCCTGTATAACTTTAAGAATTCAGGTAAGTTGGTTAGATGTTACCTGGACTTACCATTGTCACGAGTGAATTGAATCATTGTGTAGCCGGTTGGTGGCACGTCCTTCTCCCCAATTAACATGATGTCCACAAGTATCTTGTCAGCATCACTCTGAGAGGCAGCACAAAGTCATAGAATCACTTGTTATTCCCATTTCCTCTTGTACATCAGCAGATTTGAGTCTACATTATGGGATAGTATTAACATGTCTGTTGACAAAATGTATGTGTTTATAGTATGATATACATATTTATGGTATTTGCAATTGCGTTTATGCATTGAAAATCAACAGTATATGTACTGACATACCCAGTATTCATGTTGCACGTTCCTGCAGTAGCAAAGAAAGCGGTCTGTGTGCGCACCAAAGAAGCTCACTGGCCACAGGTTACAACTGTCATGTGTATCATGTGTTGTATATAGCTGAAACAGAAATAGCACCCATCAGGATGACTAAACGACATCCACTGAAAATGTATGATCAATATAATGTTTTCATGATGAGACTTGTATATGTGAATTCAATTATTTTTCCGTTTTAAGGGGATATATTATATTATTTTTTAAATTGTTTTTTCTGTGTTTATCAAATTCTTGATATGTACCAATGTACCAAAATATGCAGAAATTAAATAAAGCTGCTCTAAGGTATATGTTATTTTTGGGCGTTGAGTTCACATACTTTTATTTTTATATGGAATTGGTATTTTATAATTGGAATTTTTGAGGTGCAATTGGAATTTGTAATAGATGCTACCTGGAATAACTTGTGGCACCTCTGGTGCATAATTAACAATAACATAAAGGTGAAATAGCGTGATATTGTCAATGGAAATACAACATAATTTGCGCTCTGAAACAATCATGTATCATGGCCATGGTCAATCGCATCAATCGATGCTAGCGTTGTGATTTCATTTTAATATCAGTAAGCATTATTTTTGGTCTCTAATTTGAAGTACAAGTTGTACTTCCATCGACAATTGATCCGGTGATGCAACTGCATTTATAAACGCCCTCCGTCCAAGGTTGCTTGATTTAAATCACTAAAAAAAATCATTGATTTATGATTTTTTTTACTTCCGATTTTTTTAATCGCTGATTTATATGAATTTAACACAAATAATTGTTTACAAGCATCGACAAAGTTTTGTGTGTTTTTTTAATACAAAACCACAAAGTGCGCACATTTGTGTAGCTGTATTGACACCAGATAGCCTGATAGTCAAATATTTTATGACATTGTGTATACCAGATTTTTAAAAAAATCAAATAAATAAAAAAATCCGATTTAAATTAAAAAAAATCTTATTTTTTTTATTTAAAAAATCATGATTTTTTCAACCCTGCCTCCGTCTATAGTGATCAAAAACATGACACGACTATTGGTGTGTAACTGGAATTGATATACAATTTTTAATTGTTCAGTTTTCTTTAACCAATATCTTTGTTTTCTATTTCACATTTGAACAATTCTGCAACCTTATTATATGATTGCCTTTTCACCAAAATATAGCTTGTGTCATTCTAATGTCATGTCATGTGTGTGTGTGTGTGTGTGTGTGTGTGTGTGTGTGTGTGTGTGTGTGTGTGTATATATATATATATATATATATATATATATATATATATATATATAGCATGTCATCTTCATGTAACAATAACAATAAATATTACGCTTACGACATCGTAACCTGTCGGGCATGAAGCCGTACGAGACACGACGCAGAGACCAGTTATTGGCCGATCACGACCTGGTCGTGACATAATGGACGACTTAACGCATCTTGGATGCAGCCAGCACCAGCAATGCTGAAAGATAATTCAGGGTGATGAGTATGACAGTCCTACTTCTGTTGTACTATGCCAGGATGCCTATGCCTCTAAATGGCTTTAAAGGCAAATGAACATTTCACTGCCAATGCCGAAGGTGTGATACAATTAATGTTTTAAATTAATTCTATAATGTGTTATCTTCCTTGCATGAAAGGTTTTATTTATTTCAACAAATAAAAGTAGGTAAATTATTCAAAACTTTAACTGTATAATTATATTACTACCTTATTTAGGCTTATAAATCTAATTACTGAGTTTGAGCACGCAGACTTGTCCTATGCTGTGGCTATTATTATGAACCTTCAGACTGGGCCCGCCCAGCCTTATGCAGAATCGTCTGCCCCATTGGCATTACTACACAGAATAGCAAAAGCCAGATAGAAAAAATTGTATGGCAATTGACTTTGCCTAGCCCAGCTCCAGCCCAGGTAATACATATTAAATAGGCGCACTCCAACCTATGAACCAATCAGCAAAACGGTTTATAAATACGACAAAGGAGATTACACGAAAATGGAAGACTTACTAAACATAGACTGGGAGGCAGAATTTTCTAATCACCAGGGAAATGTCCAAGCCCAATGGGATATCCTTATGTCTAAACTTAGACAAGCAGAAGAACAATGCATTCCAAAGAAGAGAACATCACAAAGAGCCAGAAAGTACCCAGTGCCACTTGATGTGATAACCCGAGCCAAAATCAAGAGGAAAAATAGATTGTGGAAAAAATTCCTTCTAACTAAAGATGTCCAAAATTACCAGGAATTTTGCCGACTTCGAAATCAAGTCAGGAGACTGACAAGAAAGGCACAAAAGCAATATGAAAAGGATATCATTAACCAAATAAAACAGAATCCCAAGAAGTTCTGGCAGTATGCCCAGGCAAAAATGGCGACAAGAATGGGAATACCCAACTTGATAAAAAGCGAAGATGACAAAGATGACCTGACAAAGTCTGACTTGGAAAAAGCACAGGTGCTGGCTGACTACTTCTCCTCAGTATTTACAAGAGAACCAGAAGGCGAAACTCCAGAGGAACCAATAAGAAGTTCCAAGACAATCAAACTTTGTACTATCAACCCATCGACAGTGGCATCAAAATTAAAGAAACTAAAGACATTCAAATCACCAGGACCAGATGGTCTCCATCCTCGTGTCCTACACGAATTGGCGAACTGTATCAGTACTCCACTATCCATCATATTTAACACATCACTGACAACAAGCGTGTTACCCACAGACTGGAAAACAGCAAACGTGTCCGCAATTCACAAGAAAGGCAACAAAAATCAAGCGCAGAACTACAGGCTAGTCAGTCTAACTAGTAGGAAAAATATTAGAGCAAATAATCAGAGACGATGTCACGGAACACATGAAAGATTATGACCTGTTGAGTGACAAACAATTTGGTTTTATTAAGGGTCGCCCCACAGTTCTCCAACTACTAAAAGTACTTGACTCCTGGACCGAGACATCATCGACTTATAGGGAAACTCCAGAGCTATGGTATCAAGGGAAAATTCTAGACTGGGTTGCAGCTATGCTGTCCCACAGAGGTCAACGCGTTAGAGTTAACAACTCATTCTCATCTTGGCAGGAGGTCACCAGTGGTATACCACAAGGATCAGTGATTGGCCCTCTGCTATTTGTGATCTTTATAAATGATTTACCAGAAGTTATTAAGAGCTCTGAGCTATTCCTATTCGCAGACGATATGAAGCTCTTCCATGCAATCTACACTGAAGAGGACTGCACAAGTTTGCAACAAGATCTAATCCTTGCCGAACAATGGACAAACACATCACTCTTAAAATTTCACCCAAATAAATGCAGCCACACGAGAATCGGACTATCAAACATAAGAAATGACGGATACACACTGGGACCTGAACACATAACAATTATAAGCACAGACAAGGTGAAAGATATCGGAGTCACTTTCGATTCATCGCTTAACTTTGAGGCACATGTCAGAAAAAATAAATAAAGCCAATTCGCTTATGGGGATAATTCGCCGAAGTTTCGATCACATGGATGAGCAGTGTTTTTCTACAAGTCTCTAATCCGCCCACATATCGAATATGCTAATCAAATATGGTCTCCACACCTAATGACCTAAAGAAGCATATCACATCTCTTGAAAAAGTTCAACGTAGAGCAACCAAATTAATTCCTGGTTTTAAAGACATTGAGTATAAAGAACGTCTACAGAAACTGAAATTACCAACTTTAGCATACCATCGCCTCAGAGGAGACATGATTGAACTATATAAAATCCTAACAGAGAAATATGATGCAGCTGTCTCATCCAATTTTGTGACATTGAGGGTCAATGAATTAGATACGAGAGGGCACCACCTAAAAATATTTAAAAAAAGATGTAGATTAAACATAAAAAAACTCATTTATACACCGATGCACAGATATATGGAACAGCCTCCCACAGTCTGTGGTAGGGGCTCCATCGGTACAGTCATTTGAGAGGAAAATAGACAAGTTGTGGAAAAATCATCCAATCAAGCTAGATTACACTGCCCCACCCCTATCCTGGAAACCGTCAGACGCATGCGCTCAATCTGAACTGACGACAAACGCGAGAGCTGGCATAAGAGGCAGTACAGCCTAATAGCCAGAAGAAGACCTGTAAGAACCTGTAACTTGTAAGTATATGTTAGAAAACAACATACAACACTCAAAGTCTCAATAGTGTAATACAGTGTGCATATTACGATGAACACACATGTATCACATATATTTTACGGCACCTTTCTTGCGTTTACATATATACAACAATAGTTATACAAAATAACGCAAAAAAATTGTGTACCTGGTATTGGCTAAATAAAATCAAACGAACTTCCAAGTCCCGCGAACTTTTAATTTCCGCTTCCGGTTGCGAACTCCACATCATGCAAAACTGCAGAAAGTCAGACGTCAAAACGTAGCTACTGAAAAGGCAATTGTCGGTGGTGAGGAGTGAAACTTGAATTTGCGATTGCAGTATATCCTCAGCAAGTTTGTTGTGTCTTACTAAAACAATATTTGAACTCGGTAGACTATTGTTAGCATGAAAGTAGTTGCTTTGTTGCTTAATTCAGGATTTGTTTGCCGTATTTACCAAGCCCAAAGGACCGCGTCTGGCATCCGCCAGTTACTAGTTTTATACGAATTGCGTAGTCGTTGCAGTATCACGTAAATTCAATAACTCGACCAATGTCTAACCAGGTGTGACAATCTCAAACACGTTTCACAATCTCAACCAGGAGTGACAATATCAACCACGTTTGACAATCTCACCAAGCCTCCAAGGTGTGACAATCTCAGCCAGATTTCACAATCCCAACCAGGTGTAACAATCACAACCATGTTTGATAATCTCAACCAGCCATGACAATATCAACCACGTTTGACAATCCACACCTCCCAACCAGGTGTGACAATGTCAACCAGATGTGACAATATCATGCAGGCCAGTGCTCGAAATGACCACTGACTCTTGGGGGGTCCCCTAAAAATGTTGGTCACCCCCAGAAAAAATCTTCTTTTCAGGCACCGTAACGAAACATTAGCGCCTATTTTTTTTAAAACTTGCTTGCTATCATAGCGTTTATTTGTTTGCCGTATTTACCAAGCCCAAGGACCGCGTCTGGCATCCGCCAGTTACTAGTTTTATACGAATTGCGTAGTCGTTGCAGTATCACGTAAATTCAATAACTCGACCAATGTCTAACCAGGTGTGACAATCTCAAACACGTTTCACAATCTCAACCAGGAGTGACAATATCAACCACGTTTGACAATCTCACCAAGGTGTGACAATCTCAGCCAGATTTCACAATCCCAACCAGGTGTAACAATCACAACCATGTTTGATAATCTCAACCAGCCATGACAATATCAACCACGTTTGACAATCCACACCTCCCAACCAGGTGTGACAATGTCAACCAGATGTGACAATATCATGCAGGCCAGTGCTCGAAATGACCACTGACTCTTGGGGGGTCCCCTAAAAATGTTGGTCACCCCCAGAAAAAATCTTCTTTTCAGGCACCGTAACGAAACATTAGCGCCTATTTTTTTTTAAACTTGCTTGCTATCATAGCGACCTGTAGTTATTTTTACCAACTTAGGTTGAATGCACTTGTAGGTCGCTCTGAATAAGGGCGTCTGTTAAATGACTAAATTGTAAATTGTGGTCTAAACCATTGTTTCTGGAGTAATGCGCTTGCAGACACATAGCTCTGTAATTCTGAGAAGTGAAATGCCAAGGTAAAATGTGCCTCAACTAGACACTCATTGGTGGCATTACTGCAGACACCCAACAGATGGCGCCCTTCACCACAGAACACACACTCGTCAATGATATGAGTGAAATGATTTAAGATGTTTTTAACATTTTTATTTAACTGAATGACACCAGAGTGAGCTGAATGAATCACCTAAATTACCAACATAATGATGTCGAGTCCTGCGAAAACCGTCGAGTTAATTCTTGCTGCGAGATCGATCGAGTATGAAAACCGCCGAGTTCGAAGACCGTTGAGTTGTAGCACCGACTAACCAGAGTAGCCTCACACGCAGCAACAGGTGCAACAGCGGAAGGTAATTACATCGGTACAATTGCGATAAAATGTTCGAGTCCCAAGCTTACATTTTTCCGTCGTGCCTTATGAGGGGCCCTGGACCCCCAGACCTCCCTCATTTCGAACACTGAACCAGATGTGACAATCCCAACCAGGTGTGACACTCTCAACCATATTTTACATTCCCACCGAAGTGTGACAATCTCAAACAGGTGTGACAATCTCAGTTACGTTTGAATAACCCCAACCAGGTGTGACAATGTCAACCAGATTTCACAATCCCAACAGGTGTAACAATGTCAACCAGGTTTGATAATCTCAACTAGGTATGACAATATCAACCACGTTTGACAATCTCAACGAGGTGTTACAATCTCTACCATGTGTGACAATCTCAACCAGGCATGACAACATCAGTCACAATTGACAATTTCACTCACCAATGTGTAACAATCCCAACCAGGTGTGACATTCTCAAACAGACATGACAACGCCAACAAGGTTTGACAATCCCAACCAAGTGTGACAATTTCAACCAGGTTTGACAATCCTAACCAATGTGACAATCTCAACCAGGTATGACAATCTCAACCACGATTGATAATCCCAACCAGGTGTGACAATCTCAGACATGTGTGAAAATCTCAACAGTGCATGATAATATAAACCACGTTTGAATAACCAGGTGTGACAATCTCAACCAGATTTTACAATCCCAACCATGTTTGACAATCTCAACCGGATTTGATAATCCAAACCAAGTGTGACAATCCCAATCAGTTGTGACAATGTAAACAAGGTTTGACAATCTCAACCAGGCATGACAATATCAACCACAATTTACAATCATCTCACCAAGGTGTGCCAATCTCAACCAGTTGTGACAATCTCAAACAGGTGTGACGATGTCAACCACATTTGACAACCTCAACCAGACGTCACAATGTCAGCTTCGTTTGACAATCTCACACATGTGTGACAATCTCAACCACGCATGACAATATCAGTTTGAGAATCCCAACTAGGTGTGACAGTGGGGAGCGGTGGTCTAATGGTTAGAGCACCCGCCTGTCGATCGAGATGACGGTGGTTCGATTCCACCTCCGCCGTTTCGAAGCTTGGGCAATTTCGTTCACCCCACTTTGCCCGTGTCTTTCGGAAGAGACACCAAAAGCCGTTGGTCTAAACTCCTGCGTTAGCTCAAGATTGGGCTATTTGGAGTATAACTACTTGAGACTTGAGACAATCTCAACCGGTTTAATAATCCCAACGAGGCGTGACACTAGAAACTAGTTATCATAATTTAAATCTCGTGTGACATCCCAACCAGGTAGAAAAGTCACAATGTTATCTCTCGGCCACCCGGTACAAACCTGCCTGCAGGTTTGATTGCAGTACATTCATCGCGTGATTTAAGATGTTTTTAACATTTTTATTTAACTGAATGACACCAGAGTGAGCTGAATGAATCACCTAAATTACCAACATAATGATGTCGAGTCCTGCGAAAACCGTCGAGTTAATTCTTGCTGCGAGATCGATCGAGTATGAAAACCGCCGAGTTCGAAGACCGTTGAGTTGTAGCACCGACTAACCAGAGTAGCCTCACACGCAGCAACAGGTGCAACAGCGGAAGGTAATTACATCGGTACAATTGCGATAAAATGTTCGAGTCCCAAGCTTACATTTTTCCCTCGTGCCTTATGAGGGGCCCTGGACCCCCAGACCTCCCTCATTTCGAACACTGAACCAGATGTGACAATCCCAACCAGGTGTGACACTCTCAACCATATTTTACATTCCCACCGAAGTGTGACAATCTCAAACAGGTGTGACAATCTCAGTTACGTTTGAATAACCCCAACCAGGTGTGACAATGTCAACCAGATTTCACAATCCCAACAGGTGTAACAATGTCAACCAGGTTTGATAATCTCAACTAGGTATGACAATATCAACCACGTTTGACAATCTCAACGAGGTGTTACAATCTCTACCATGTGTGACAATCTCAACCAGGCATGACAACATCAGTCACAATTGACAATTTCACTCACCAATGTGTAACAATCCCAACCAGGTGTGACATTCTCAAACAGACATGACAACGCCAACAAGGTTTGACAATCCCAACCAAGTGTGACAATTTCAACCAGGTTTGACAATCCTAACCAATGTGACAATCTCAACCAGGTATGACAATCTCAACCACGATTGATAATCCCAACCAGGTGTGACAATCTCAGACATGTGTGAAAATCTCAACAGTGCATGATAATATAAACCACGTTTGAATAACCAGGTGTGACAATCTCAACCAGATTTTACAATCCCAACCATGTTTGACAATCTCAACCGGATTTGATAATCCAAACCAAGTGTGACAATCCCAATCAGTTGTGACAATGTAAACAAGGTTTGACAATCTCAACCAGGCATGACAATATCAACCACAATTTACAATCATCTCACCAAGGTGTGCCAATCTCAACCAGTTGTGACAATCTCAAACAGGTGTGACGATGTCAACCACATTTGACAACCTCAACCAGACGTCACAATGTCAGCTTCGTTTGACAATCTCACACATGTGTGACAATCTCAACCACGCATGACAATATCAGTTTGAGAATCCCAACTAGGTGTGACAGTGGGGAGCGGTGGTCTAATGGTTAGAGCACCCGCCTGTCGATCGAGATGACGGTGGTTCGATTCCACCTCCGCCGTTTCGAAGCTTGGGCAATTTCGTTCACCCCACTTTGCCCGTGTCTTTCGGAAGAGACACCAAAAGCCGTTGGTCTAAACTCCTGCGTTAGCTCAAGATTGGGCTATTTGGAGTATAACTACTTGAGACTTGAGACAATCTCAACCGGTTTAATAATCCCAACGAGGCGTGACACTAGAAACTAGTTATCATAATTTAAATCTCGTGTGACATCCCAACCAGGTAGAAAAGTCACAATGTTATCTCTCGGCCACCCGGTACAAACCTGCCTGCAGGTTTGATTGCAGTACATTCATCGCGTGATTTAAGATGTTTTTAACATTTTTATTTAACTGAATGACACCAGAGTGAGCTGAATGAATCACCTAAATTACCAACATAATGATGTCGAGTCCTGCGAAAACCGTCGAGTTAATTCTTGCTGCGAGATCGATCGAGTATGAAAACCGCCGAGTTCGAAGACCGTTGAGTTGTAGCACCGACTAACCAGAGTAGCCTCACACGCAGCAACAGGTGCAACAGCGGAAGGTAATTACATCGGTACAATTGCGATAAAATGTTCGAGTCCCAAGCTTACATTTTTCCCTCGTGCCTTATGAGGGGCCCTGGACCCCCAGACCTCCCTCATTTCGAACACTGAACCAGATGTGACAATCCCAACCAGGTGTGACACTCTCAACCATATTTTACATTCCCACCGAAGTGTGACAATCTCAAACAGGTGTGACAATCTCAGTTACGTTTGAATAACCCCAACCAGGTGTGACAATGTCAACCAGATTTCACAATCCCAACAGGTGTAACAATGTCAACCAGGTTTGATAATCTCAACTAGGTATGACAATATCAACCACGTTTGACAATCTCAACGAGGTGTTACAATCTCTACCATGTGTGACAATCTCAACCAGGCATGACAACATCAGTCACAATTGACAATTTCACTCACCAATGTGTAACAATCCCAACCAGGTGTGACATTCTCAAACAGACATGACAACGCCAACAAGGTTTGACAATCCCAACCAAGTGTGACAATTTCAACCAGGTTTGACAATCCTAACCAATGTGACAATCTCAACCAGGTATGACAATCTCAACCACGATTGATAATCCCAACCAGGTGTGACAATCTCAGACATGTGTGAAAATCTCAACAGTGCATGATAATATAAACCACGTTTGAATAACCAGGTGTGACAATCTCAACCAGATTTTACAATCCCAACCATGTTTGACAATCTCAACCGGATTTGATAATCCAAACCAAGTGTGACAATCCCAATCAGTTGTGACAATGTAAACAAGGTTTGACAATCTCAACCAGGCATGACAATATCAACCACAATTTACAATCATCTCACCAAGGTGTGCCAATCTCAACCAGTTGTGACAATCTCAAACAGGTGTGACGATGTCAACCACATTTGACAACCTCAACCAGACGTCACAATGTCAGCTTCGTTTGACAATCTCACACATGTGTGACAATCTCAACCACGCATGACAATATCAGTTTGAGAATCCCAACTAGGTGTGACAGTGGGGAGCGGTGGTCTAATGGTTAGAGCACCCGCCTGTCGATCGAGATGACGGTGGTTCGATTCCACCTCCGCCGTTTCGAAGCTTGGGCAATTTCGTTCACCCCACTTTGCCCGTGTCTTTCGGAAGAGACACCAAAAGCCGTTGGTCTAAACTCCTGCGTTAGCTCAAGATTGGGCTGTTTGGAGTATAACTACTTGAGACTTGAGACAATCTCAACCGGTTTAATAATCCCAACGAGGCGTGACACTAGAAACTAGTTATCATAATTTAAATCTCGTGTGACATCCCAACCAGGTAGAAAAGTCACAATGTTATCTCTCGGCCACCCGGTACAAACCTGCCTGCAGGTTTGATTGCAGTACATTCATCGCGCCCAACGACCTGTAACTGCCAATCATTCTCTAGTTTCGTTCTCTTCTACACATTCTCAAATTTTTATTTCTGTTCACTCGTGTCGTCCATGTGAGCGTCGTTGGACGCGGTGGTCAGCGGTCAGAGCGCCCGACTGAGAGGACCCGGTTCAAGGCCACCTGCTGCCGTTTCCAAACTTGGGCAGTTTCGTTCACATACTTTGCCTGTGTCTTTAGGAAGATACGCTAACAGCCGTTGCATGGTTCTTTTACTTTGTCTTTAGGAAGATACACTAACAGCCGTTGCATGGTCCTTCTACTTTGTCTTTAGGAAGATACACTAACAGCCGTTGCATGGTCCTTCTACTTTGTCTTTAGGAAGATACACTAACAGCCGTTGCATGGTCCTTTTACTTTGTCTTTAGGAAGATACACCAATATACGTTGCATGGTCCTTCTACTTTGTCTTTAGGTAGGTAAAGTCATCCCCCAGGCATTACGCCTTAGGAAGCCATGAAGGCTTATATGGCCAGTGCTTAAACCTGGTTTCTGTAGTGCGAAGCAACTTAGAGTGCAGTTATACTGACTCTCCTGGACGGGACACTAGTCCATCGCAGGTACCTTCCAAACAGTGTTTGTACTCATTTGCAGCTGAGTAGACTGAGGCAAAGTAGGGTAAACGAAATTGCCTAAACGAACCGTGCCCAGTGTGGGTCTTGAACTCACAACCCTCGAATTTAGAGTCCAACACCTTAACCACTAGGCCACGGCTGCCCCCCTTGTCTTTAGGAAGATACACTAATAGCCGTTGCATGGTCCTTCTACTTTGTCTTTAGGAAGATACACTAATAGACGTTGCATGGTCCTTCTACTTTGTCTTTAGGAAGATACACTAATAGACGTTGCATGGTCCTTCTACTTTGTCTTTAGGAAGATACACTAATAGCCGTTGCATGGTCCTTCTACTTTGTCTTTAGGAAGATACACTAATAGCCGTTGCATGGTCCTTCTACTTTGTCTTTAGGAAGATACACTAATAGCCGTTGCATGGTCCTTCTACTTTATCTTTAGGAAGATACACTAATAGCCGTTGCATGGTCCTTCTACTTTGTCTTTAGGAAGATACACTAATAGACGTTGCACGGTCCTTCTACTTTGTCTTTAGGAAGAAACACTAATAGCCGTTGCACGGTCCTTCTACTTTATCTTTAGGAAGATACACTAATAGACGTTGCATGGTCCTTCTACTTAGTGTCTATGCCAGGGGAAGTAAAAGATCCCACACAGGGGGTCAGTGTGTGACGTGTCGTGGACTCACAGAGCGGCGGTCTCTATCTCTAACACACTGACTCTATCTCTAACACACTGACTCTATATCTAACACACTGACTCTATCTCCAGCGACAGGCAACCAACATTAATATTTTTATTATTAATATTAGTGTTTGCTATACAAAACGTGTTTTTTTTTTTTTAATTCCGTTTTAGACAATTTAAGCCCACTGGCGATTGGTACAAAGCCATTTCTCGGGTGGTTTGAACTATTTTTGGCAAGCAAACTAATTATTTGACTTTGTCTATTATGGGGAAGGACCTCTCGCAAGGTCACATACAGGAATTTCACCCGGTATCAGGGTTCAGCCTACTGTTTGCCATTGGCGACCATGTTAACGTTTTGCATGATTATAAGAAAACGGGACCATCAAACATTCGGAAACTTCTTACCTGCGGTTGTAATCATCTCATTGACATGCTGATCGAGTTTAGTCAAAATCTCGTACTTCTAACTTATTTAAAATGCCTAAATGTGCCATACCCGTCAACTTTTTTTTACAAATTTCTGCATGAATTACTACGCAGACGTGCCTTGTGGCGAAAAAAATTGCCAAAAATCCTTCCGCCTATTGAAATCATCTAAAAATCCACAGTTATATTGCAAACATGTTCTACCAGCAAACTTCCCAATGTGCCTGGCTCAAATGCAGTTATGTCAGATGATATGATTTTTTTAAATTACACATCTAAAATTACTGTGCCCTACATTCGTAACACACCAGGAAGTCTAACTGAGGCATGATCCATGCATCGCTTGCTAACGCATCCGTGTGCTAGTGGAGCCAGGTGGCGCGTCAGTAGGCTGAGCTCGGCTGGCAGCGCGGCAGTGCCGTCGCCATAGCGAGCGTGACGACATCAGACTCTCGCGCGGGCACCTGGAGATCGAGTGCAATCGGCTGACGAAAATAGCTTCGACGCGTGTGCATATAAACACGGCGTAGACAGCGCGGGCGCTGACCAAGTGATCGCCAACACCATGGGAGGCTACCTATCGTCGGACGTGCCTTCTGCTGCCGTGCCCGGGGGGAAGCCGACGACATACAGAGCGGGTCAGAACAACAACGAAGGCGACCAACAGACCGTCCTTATCCCTGTCGACGCCAGTAAGGAGGCCGAGATCGCTTTCGAGTGTAAGTTTTTGCTATATTGGCTCTAGACCAGCGCTAGGCGTTTGTGCCGCCGCGTGTGCTACGTGCAGATCAAGGGATATACTAGATATCGACAACATGTGTTATATATTAGCTTGTTGGTGTCTTACTTCGGTGGATGTATTCGACAACAGTATGCCCCAGGCTTTTATTCAGTCGTTTTATTACGCTGGTACGCACTGCAGTCTACTGAAACCAGTGCAGTGGCAGTGCCAAACAAACTAGCCCCATTGGCATTGGCATTGATCATTCGCGCCCAGTTAGCGGCACAAAAGGTTCCATCTCCGTTCAAAATAGGACTACAACAAAACCATCATCAGTTGAATGGTTATCTATGCAAGGGTTTCTCGTGGGCGGTGCGGATTACGGGGAATGTTTCCAGACGGCCCGACGGGGTGCTGTATAGTGACATTCGCGCGGGTACACGGATACAGACCCATCCTCTGAGCTAATGAGTGTTTTTCTTCCACGCGTCGACACGTGCGGCCGCTCTGATTGGCTGCTTGTTGGCAGTTATTCATCGAACCGTCGGAGGCAGGCAAATTATGGATGGATTTGTTCGAGTGCCGTCGTAACAAGCGAGGCCACGCCAGGTGACGCCAGCTCCTGGTCGTGCGGACTCGGTTACTCATGCATGCTTTACTGGAGGGTGGGGTGGTTGGTTAGATGTGTTTTCGTGGACACCGTTGACTGTGCATCCGGGAGGAGGAATGTGCGGGTAGTAGGAACGGGATCTAGGATTCTAGGTGATGATGGGCCGGAAGAAACCGGTATAGGCCTACACAAAGACACGTGCTTTAAGGCACGCAGGCACGCCAGTGCAAACACTACCGGTGTCACAGGCCCGAGTAGGACCGTGCCAGATGTAGGCGGTCACACAAAACTATATTCAACCTTTGACATATTGAGCTCAGATTTTACAGAAATGTGCATTAACTAGTTCTCCCTCTAACATTACGTTGTATTAATTAAGGATAAATCTCGATATCGGTCACCGGCAATGCAGGTTCCGGTGGGCGTCTGTTTCTTGCGTAACTGCGTGCGGCTGTGGGGTCGTTCACATATAAATCTATTCGCACATCTAGGCATATCATTCAATAACACGGCGCTGTGCCAGCTATAAATGCAGATATGCAGCTCTGTGAATTAAAAAGCTCCAATTACGAATATATTGATATCGTCGCTTAATTACAATTTAATTCACGCTTATAGTGATTGTGTAAGTACACATATTAATGCATGAACTCACGCACGCACTAACTCACGCAGCCATGCAATATTCATGCAAATACAGTCCGTGTAGTAATGAAAATCGGCGCTCGTAAGCTTTGACCTAGATCAACGCATTGATTGCCCGTGAGCTGTCTGTAGTGTACAAGTCAACTCGGCTTGGTCGCAGCCTGTACTGTGATAACAATTATATATTCTGCATAGCGGCAGGTAACTCGACGGGGACGGAGTGGGTTGTTATTGTTGCTCTCCTCTTTATCGCTGTACCATGGGGTGAGGCGGGCACCACTTCCGGTCGTCGATTTGTGTCCCCCTTTTTCTTCGTCACTAGTTCCGTTCAACTGCTGTCTCCATTAACCATCTGCACCCCCCCCCCCTATCCCTCGGTCTCAGTCTCCCCTCCCACTCCCGCCAAATCCTTCGTCACGCAGTCCTCCCATCTCAGTCTCGGTCTTCCTCTTCTCCTTCTACCCTCCACTCCGGGTCATAGAAGGTTAATTGACAGTAGCAGCTGATATACTACAAATGTAAGTAAGCAGTCAACAAGGAAGACCGACCAACAGTAGACCGCCTGGTGCAACGTACAGTACACCGCTTGGTCCGAAGTATAACAGTTCGTTTGGTCAAACGTACACTAGACTGTGTGGTTCAACGTACTGTAGACTGCCTGGTCCGGTGTACAACAGACTATGTGGTCTAACGTACAATAGACTGCCTAGTCCGACGTTCTACAGATAGCCTGGTCCATCGTACGTTAGGTTATCTGGTCCAACGTACAACACACTGTCTGATCCAACGTGCAGTTGAATACCTGTTTTAACGTACACTATACTGTCTGGTACAACGCGCAGTAGACTGTCTGATCCAACGCACAACACGCTGTCTGGTCAAACGCACAGCACACTGTTTGGTTCAATGTACAGTAGACTGTTTTGTGGTCCACCATACGGTAAACTGTTTGGTCCAACGTACAGCATGTCTGGGCCAACGTACACTAGTTTTTTGATCCAACATACTGTCTTGTCAAACGTGTACAGTAGATTATTTGGTCGAACATAAAGTAGACTGTCTGGTCCAATGTACAGCAAATTGTTTCGTCAAACGTACAACAGACTGTCTGATCCAGTATACAACATACTGTCCGATGAAACGTTCAACAGACTGTCATCTCCAACGTACAGTATAGTGTTTGGCCCAATGTACAGCAGACTGTCTGATCAAACGTACACGAACTGTCTGGTCAAACATACACCAGACTGTCTGATCCAATATACAACAGAATGTCTGGTCAAACGTCTTTTCCATCGTAAAACAGACTATCTTCTTCAACGTATAGTTTAATGTCTGGTCCAACGTACAAAAGACTGTCTGGTCCAGCGTACAACATACCGTCTTGTCCAACGTTCAGTATAATGTATGGTCCAACGTATAACGGACTGTATTGTCCAATGTAAAGAATAATGTCTGGTCCAGATTATCTGATCCAATATACAACATACTGTCTGGTGAGACGTACATCAGACTGCCTTTTCCAATGTACAGTAGATTGTTTGGTCCAATGTACAGCAGACAGTACGATCAAACGTACAAAAAAGTGTCTGGTCAAACGTACAAAAGACTGTTTGATCCAATATGCAACAGACTGTCTTGTCCTTCGTACAGTATAATGTTTGGTCCAACGTATAACAAACTGTGTTGTTCAACGCACAGTTTAATGTCTGGTCCCACGTACAACAAACTGTCTTGTCCTTGATATAATACTGTCTTGTCCTTGATATAATACCTGGTCCACCGTACAGTTGACTGTTTGGTCCAACGTACAGTATAATGTCTGGTCCAACGTATAATAGACTGTTTAATCGGACGCACGCACGCACGCACGCACGCACGCACGCACGCACGCACGCACGCACGAACTACGAGAAAGGAGATTCTCCTGCATGAGATGAAATTAAGGAAGGAGCGTATTGTGGAAGGACGTATTGTGGAAGGGGAATTACCTTCCTAGAATAAAGAAATATTTGACAAATGAATGTCTCAAACGTGTCATTTTATGCATTATGCAACTTGTTTATGTGAACGGATTTTCGGTGTTAGAACGCACTATTTATAACAATGCCGCCATGTTTGCATTTGCAGGGTATGTTCGCCATGTACACAGGCCGGGAAACAACGTTCGCATCATGCACTTCGCGGAGATTGAGTATCCGTCAGGGAAACACTATCCCGATTACGCCATCCCCCGTGAGTATTCCCAGCTACGCCGCCTTATCATGCAACATCAATAAAACACATTATCGGGACGTTTCTAGGAAACAATAACGCCGAAATGTCAACAGGTGCGATGGTGGTGTGCCACGTAATCACACTTACGTGTAACGCCTATATACGAATTACGTGTGAATTGATTGACCTGCCTCGGGGTGTGAATTGGTTGGTCTCTTAGTGTAGTTGTAGACTGGTGATGTCACGTCGCAGTGACGTATGCTAAAGCGGCAAGAATCTCGAATGAAATAAGTAATTAACGAGGATATTTTTGTATTTTTTTGTATGACTGCGTCGATATCGCTGTGTGGTTGACACTGATTGAAACTGCTCCAATTAATACATAACTAATTGTTTCATTCATTCGTGTATGACGGTTTGCAGTTCCGTGCACCCCCGTGTTGGTTTATTTTTGGCCCTACTAGGCGAAGCCTGCCAGAAACTATAAATTATCTGACATCCGGTTTTATTTTTAGCGGCACAGAACTGGCCATTAGGCAACGTTTTGAATTAACATGGATCTGAATTTAACAGTGATCGCAAAAAAAACGTACGTCAGCGATTAAACGCGCCTGCGACGAGTGAGTTGAACGATATTCGGAGAAAACTACGATATCGGATTCGGTTGCACCGATTTGGGTATTTATGAGGGGCGCGCATTGTTAGAACAAAGGACGCTCAGTCGAGAGTACCCTGTTTCGAATCCTCTTTCTGCCTTTTAGAAGCTTGGGCAATTTCGTTTCCTTCACGTCGCCTCAGTTCACTTAGCTGTGTACATGAGTACCCGGCTACAGAGAGTGGTGCATATGTGAACGAATAGTCTTGGCTGAATGCTTCCCAGAGAAGTAGAGTTGGCTTTGGAATGAACAGGTCTGCCAGGGAGTGAAGTGTAAATCACTTTGAGTGGCCCTAGGGACTGGATACCGCGCTATACAAGAACATACCTTTTTTTTACATTTTTATTTGGGATTGCGGTTCTTAAACAGTATATAGCAAATGATACTGTTGGGTCTTCTTCGTTTAGCCGAGATGTGGGCCGAGAAGATCGCCAAGGCAAAGACCCACTCTAACACAGTGCTGGAGAAATACAGACAGAGAGTGCAACACTTGCAGGTATGATCAGAACACTGCCATAGCTACACCATCCAGCCAAACAGTCACATGTGTAAAGCCGGTGACTCGACTTAGTATACGATACGATACGATACGATACGATACGATACGATACGATACGATACGATACGATACGATACGATACGATACGATACGATACGATACGATACGATACGATACGATACGATACGATACGATACGATACGATACGATACGATACGATACGATACGATACGATACGATACGATACGATACGATACGATACGATACGATACGATACGATACGTGTTTATCGTCCAACGAAACATTGGATAAATGTCTTCTGCTTGCTGAGTATCATAGGTAAAGACGATAAAATGTTAGGCAAACATGGTTAATAGAAGTAATGACAGTGGTACATACACGAAAGTAGTCCGTACAATATAATCACACTGCCTTTACGTACATAAGTTAGTGCCGTTTAAGACATGCGATCACATACATTATTATTAAACTGCTGTAATATGGGCAATAATAATCAATTATTAAGATATTCAACTAAATAGACACACATATAGACACTGTTCAGCCATTGGCATTGCACGTGATGAACACTTAAATCAGAGTTTGTTGAGATGACTTATCGACTGGGGAAGAAATTGTTTTTGAACCTGTTTTTTTCTGCATTTTGGACACCGGTATCGTCTTTGAGACGGAAGAAGGTCAAACTCGGTGTTCAGTGGGTGGTGGGGTCATTGGCAACTGCACGTGATTTTCTGACCATCGCGCGTTCAGTCAGCTGAAATACAGGCTGCATGGGGAGGCCGGTGATCTTGGAAGCAGTTTTTCAGATGCGGAGAAGCATATTTTTATGTGAGACAGACATAGCAGGGAAAAACAGATACTACGATATGTCAACACTGACTCTATAATATTCCTGTACAACAACAGTAGAAGTTGGAGTATACGTTAAAGTATCAACTCTGTAATAGTTCTGCTGTATCTATCCAACTAGAAGTTTGTAAACTGAATGCATCACTGTACATTGGTTGGCTCTTGTCTATCTGTGTTACAAGAACTAGGTTGGCTCGTGTCTATCTGTGTTACAAGAACTTGGTTGGCTCGTGTCTATCTGTGTTACAAGAACTTGGTTGGCTCGTGTCTATCTGTGTTACAAGAACTTGGTTGGCTCGTGTCTATCTGTGTTACAAGAACTTGGTTGGCTCGTGTCTATCTGTGTTACAAGAACTTGGTTGGCTCGTGTCTATCTGTGTTACAAGAACTTGGTTGGCTCGTGTCTATCTGTGTTACAAGAACTTGGTTGGCTCGTGTCTATCTGTGTTACAAGAACTTGGTTGGCTCGTGTCTATCTGTGTTACAAGAACTTGGTTGGCTCGTGTCTATCTGTGTTACAAGAACTTGGTTGGCTCGTGTCTATCTGTGTTACAAGAACTTGGTTGGCTCTTGTCTATCTGTGTTACAAGAACTTGGTTGGCTCGTGTCTATCTGTGTTACAAGAACTTGGATGGCTCGTGTCTATCTGTGTTACAAGAACTTGGTTGGCTCGTGTCTACCTGTGTTACAAGAACTATCTAACCTAATTGTGCACGTTACCCGAACCCCACATACTGTTTACTTGTCTTACCTTTTAAATTCAGACGTTATGTTGGCTGCCAAAGTGATAGTTTTTGCACAGCGCGGCAGTAATTGTTAACAGTGGTAATACTGCGTCACACATCATTGGTATAACACCTGGCGCAGTCTGACGCCAGTTCGATTTCTCTGGCAAGTCTCCACAAAGAAACGGTCGGGGTCCGCCTAGAAACGATGTCCATGTTACTGTTTTCACTGACTTGTTTTTTTCTCTCGGTAGATTGACGCGGAGACGAGCTTCGAGCTGGGTCGGCCCGGCCACAGCATCGTGACGCAAGCGAAGACGCTCAACGCCTCCATGATCGTGATGGGCACGCGGGGCATGGGCTTCCTTCAACGTGCCATGCTGGGCAGCGTCAGCAACTACGTCATCAGTCACACGTCGGTGCCTGTCACAGTCGTACCACGCTCGACTGAGGTTTAACCAATACAGTACACTGTATATCTAGTTATTCCCTACATCGCGGATTGTGTTAGACAAGTACTATTCTGTTATGTTTGAATAACACTGAAATGACGATAGGCGATTTAAGGCACTTTCGACTTGGTAGCGTTTACCGGAAGTGCCCAGATAGAATAGGAATATTGTGTGCACGTGACTATCTTTGTAACTATCTCGTTATATCCTCTCAAGGAAATGCCGATGAAGATTTAGCAAGGCTGAACAACGTTGCCTTCTAAAGGAGGACACCATAGATGAATTCACAATACAACCAACGAGTGACTCCCTTTTATCTACATGTGACTCACCCAATCGCGGCATGCCACGAATGTACCCGTGTTCTGAAAGACTAAAAGCGACTGCATCGAGTGGCGTTTTCGGTTTGCGTGAGTTTCCGCAGTGTGTCAGTGTGACGGTAAATGTCACGATGTTCACACGCATGTTCACACGCATGTTCACATGCATGTTCACACGCATGTTCACAAGCATGTTCACACGCATGCATAATAAGAAACGTAGTGAGGGAACGGTCGGTACCCCAGGGTACGGTAATAATAATCGTGAACGTATTGTGCGTTCTGCTCGCATAAGGAGACTTCAAACGTACACTCCCAGACATTATGTAAATATGCTATCACTGTTGGTGCATTGTAATGTTTTCTAATGTTTTCTAATGCCAAAACAGTGCGACTATCTTGTTAGTCGCACATCTTTCTCTTGTGTAATAAATATTATGACAGACACATCGTAAAACCTGTTGACAATATTGGAATAGCATCGTATCGTATGCAAGATAAATGTAGATAGTCCAAGATTGAAATTGCATTGATTGCATGGTTTATCATTTCACCGTGCATGTTTCATGTGCCATGCGCCATGCTCCATGTGTCATGTGCCATGTGTCATGCGCCATGTAGTATTATTTCTTGTTTCTTCGGCAACACGTGTTTGGTCTGCATGCAAAACAGATAATAATTAATGTTGACAAATATATTAAGGTAGCATACAATATTTATATGCGACGTGTGGCAGACTATTATACCCAACGTTAACAGCAGCATTTGCGAAGAAAAATTGTGTATGAAAACACGTATGTACACGTATGTACACGTATGTACACGTATGTATATGGTGATAGATTATTCGTTATCCCGCTATAGGCGACCAGGTTTGCATTTGTCAGTTTTATGCGCGCAATAATGATTCGAATTTTAACACATTCGAATTTTAATACATCATCGTATGCGGCCCTGCCAACAGTGACACTCATTAAGAAACCGTCTTGTCGGGAGACGATATCTCCCACTCAACCGCTTTGATTGGGAGTTGACAAGTTCGTCATTGATTGAGACGGCAGCTGCGATGATTCAGGCGTCTTGCAATCAATTCCACCGGCCTTCGGGTCGACGACATTTGGACGTGTACTTAGACATGAATCAATTGCCAAAATAATTGTCATCCCCTGTTTGACAGCGCATGCTGGGCCTCTAATTCATTTTGAAGTAATGGACGCCGACTGGAGCTTTGCATACGTAATCATAGAAGGATGTACAATTAGTTTTACGATGTATCGTTAGGATGCGAGCAAAACAATTATGTGTGGTACTGGTAACACGACCTAGTATTTGCCAAAGCCCCGATCCCGATAATTTAGATTTTTTTTGGTAATATAACGGTTGCATATTTTCTTGTTTAAATCATACTAAAAAAATCAACAAATATCCGTCCGACGAAGATGTTTATGGCCGTATCTCGTATCACGCGTATTCGCATGACACTGTTGAGTGCGTGTTCGATACATCACGTCGGTGGAGCTGTTTCCTCCATTCTGCCTATCATTAATATTTCACGCAAATCTTGTGCGACGCAGCTGCGTCTCTCGAATGTGAAAGGGCACGGGCTAGACAACGCACGCCTCCACGCACAGACATGCATGTCATTGCATGACATTGCATGGCATTGCATGGCATTGCATGCACAATCTAAACACTCGTATGGCCAGAGGTGTCTCCCCATATCAAAACTCGGTGAACATATTTGTATTTAAATCAACATATTGTGTAGCCACTTTATTGGTTGATAATACAATATCAGCACTGATCACCGAGGGCGTGTGTCGCCAGTACTCGTCACACACACGGACACCGACAAGGCAGGCTCCTTTACCTTCGTTTGCCCCACCCAAAGGGACATCGACAAGACAGACACTTCGAGCTTCGTGTGCCCCACCCAAAGGGACATCGACAAGACAGCGGCCCTGAGCTGCTTGTGTCTCCAAACAAAGGGACACTGACAAGACAGAAGCCTTGAGCTTCGTTTACCCTCACCCAGACGGGCACAAATCAGACGGTTTTAAAGATGCGCCTCACCACTGAAAGGAACACCTCGGTGTCAGTGTCACCCTCCAGAGACAACTCCCTGGTGAGGTGGGCCAACACGCAGTAGCTGCCTATTCTCCAGGGTGCATCAATCTAGTGGGATGAGTTGTGCGAAGAGGACGGAGGCGGTTGGTGAGATAATTATCTCACCGATACCCGTATTTACGAGTTGTCCACTCTGACTGACTCCGCCACAAGGAAACGGCGAAGACATCCACATCAGTGATTTTCTGTATTCGTGGTTCAATTGCGCCACCTGGGGAATGGTAATGTTTACATAATAATTATGTGTGTTCGTGAGGCTTAGCATTGCATACACACATGTTTTGGCGATTTGCCTGCAGCTTTTTGCGGCTACTTAATCGACATGCATGTTTGATGGTAAAGTTAAATTGTAGAACGTTTTTTTCTGCTTTTGCGGTGTATAGGACTGACAAAACAAAATACAGCAACGTACGTTATAATGTATAGGACTGACAAAACAAAATACAGCTACGTACGTTATAATGTATAGGACTGACAAAACAAAATACAGCTACGTACGTTATAATGTATAGGACTGACAAAACAAAATACAGCTACGTACGTTATAATGTATAGGACTGACAAAACAAAATACAGCTACGTACGTTATAATGTATAGGACTGACAAAACAAAATACAGCTACGTACGTTATAATGTATAGGACTGACAAAACAAAATACAGCTACGTACGTTATAATGCCTAAACGTAATCAACGTCATGTCAAAAAGAAATTAAGTGTTTAAAATTGTGACCTGAGTACACAAATAGTTCAACGCAAGATTGCAACCTAAGCCTACGCAATATAACGTGCGTACTAGTGCCCTGCGCGGGCCTATAATTTGAGCCAAAGCCCGGCCCGCAATTAGCAGTTAGAGTCCAGGCCAGGCCGAGGCCCGCAACAAATTTTCAAGCCCGGCCCGGCCAAGGCCCGCAAACTAGAATTTAGGCCCAGGCCCGACCAGACCGTGAATGTTTGGCCCAGGCCCGGCGCTGCCCGCAAGTTTCAGGCCCATACCCGGCCCATACCCGCGGGCCAAAGGCGGGTAAGCCCGCGGCCCGCAAGCCCGCGGCCCGCTAAGTTTAGAGAAGATAAACCTATAATCATATAAGAAAGACGAAACACAAATAAACTGTAAAACAGACTTATTGTTTTATTAAATAAAAAATAATATATGAACTTTGCATAATGTTTACTACTGAAATACTAATGTCAGTTGTTGTTTAATAGTGTCTAGCTAGTAGCTAGTACTAGCTAATAATATGTCACCCACTGGCACTGACACCCAGTGGCATTTCCAGCAGGCCTGCAGTCACTAGCCTGAGACAGATCGGGTTCAGATATGTGTGAATTAGTACAAGTGTGAATGAATCAGTACTGGGGAAATTGTAGACACTAAACAGTAGACACTAGTTAATACAATTGAAAAATATCAATTACCAACTGGGGTGGGTACTGGCACTACTGGGTAGTGGGCAGTGGCCAGTGGGCTGGTCATTCAGGCGGGCAATGTTTGTAGGGAAGACCTAGACAATAGAATGTCCACTGGTTGGGTCACAGGGTGATAAGTTGGTGGTTAATCATGGCTTGATTGCCTCTGCATATATGTCTAAAGTAAACATTTGGGGCTGGCTGCTTCCAGCCAGGTGAACTTAAGTGGACTCATATGGCGACCATTAGATTTATGCAAATATGCAGGCCAAAAATATGCAGTTTACAGAGTCTACTCCAGTCACAGTGTCTTGGAAAGCCAGTACATGTTTAAAGAATTACAATACTAAACTATGGCCATGCGACTATGCATATATTTTATATGAAATGTCTCTATTAAAAGAATGCACATTATTCAAATGATACCTTAGGTAGACCCATTGTTGAAGAGGTTAAACTGCGTTCCAAAGTATAAAGCACTAGCGTCATTCATAATTGCATGCAAAGTCTCAATTTGCAACTATATAATACTAAAGAAATAGTTTTAAGCATTCATTAACCGGAATTACAATTTATAATCAGTTTTTATTAATAATAGGCTGCGGGCCGGGCCGGGCTTGGACCTAAAGCCCGGCCCGTGCAGGGCACTAGTGCGTACACGAATCTACACTTGCAATGTTGGTCAGGTGCACGCCATGGGCGAATGTAGGAGGAATCCATCAGTTGCCCTGACAACTTATTTCGGGCGGATTTTTTTCAAACCACGTCAGAATTGTCGTGATATCACGTGGTGGCGCCCTCCCGCACTTGTTCTTGAGGACACTCCTGACATATAAATCCGGGACATTGCCAGCAGTACTAGTCTACTACACGTCCCCAGTCGTACCGACACGATTCTTGATGTCAGTGCATTTTAGTACATTTCCACTGTTGTCAGGTTGCCCTGTAGGCCTCGAAGATAATACAGGACAAAAAGATTGCCATCATCGGGGGGGGGGGGGGGGGGGGATATCTAACGGAAGATCATGCTCGAGATACGAAAGGTATTTTTTTTTTCCATCAGAGCTAACGAGGCATGTGTTATGGTAAGTTTTGTCAAGAAAGGTGAAATGCAGAAGATCCACGAAGAATTCTTGTAGTTTCTCTTGTGTTGCAGAAAAGTTCGAGGAACTAGTCTTGGATGGATTTCCGAAATATGCACAACCAAGCGTTCGATGATGCTGTGAATATGACATTGAAGGCGAATGCTGTGGCTGCTTTGATGCAAACCAATAACCCAAAAAGCGATGTAAACAAATATGTACCGAACGTGTGCATCGCGATGAGTTGCAAATGGCCAGAGCTACCTTGATTTTATCAGTGCCGAACGTATTTAATTTCTTCCCAAAGCATAGAGTTGGTGTCTGAGGAAAGTCGCACCCAGTTGATGGACCTTTGCAGATCGCGGAGAGTTCATCGTTATGAACTCTACCATGGTGGTGTAGAGGTCATGTACACGACCGCAAAGTTCAAAATAGAATTTATTGAATTTGTAAGAGAGTGGGTAATTGTATGAATTTGCATAAACATGCATTTGAGAAAACTATTTTACATCCTCTTATAAGGCCATTGCACCGTTGCAGAAAAGGTTACCTTATAATAAGGGGCGCTTACTATGCGTGCGTGCGTGTAGGTGTATATGCTCGCGTGCTCGCTCGCGCGTGCATGCATGCATGCGTGCGTACGGTTGTCCGTGCGTGGGTGCGTGCGTGCGTATCCTGTACCAAACTTGAATAACTAGAAATCCTGCCGCGTGATGTCTTTTTTGGAAAATGGACACCCTCCCCTCTTGAAGTTCTGGATCCGCCCATGCATACGTACATCAACATTGGCTAAATAATATCACACGGCCACACACAGTCACACACTAGCTGTCTCACAGTTGTGCGTGCGTGCGTGCGTGCGTGCGTGCGTGCGTGCGTGCGTGCGTGCGTGCGTGCGTGCGTGCGTGCATACATGCATGCGCGCACATGCAAGGTATATAGGCCTACACCTAAATTGACCAACCCATATTGTACATCAACATTGCGTACGTAAATTAAGCCACGCGCGTTCATATAAGGCATTAATCATGTGCGCGTAAGTATGAATGTGCATAATTCGATACGCAGCCGCAGGCAATTGGATTGGGCATCTCGAACAATACAAGCTGCGCGGCGTAATGATAGCACTCAGCTCAATTAGTATGATATTTCTTGCCGTGAGCCTCCGTAGCTCAGTGGTCAGAGCACTGGTCTTGTAAACCAGGGGTCACGAGTTCAATTCTCGTCGGGGGCTTGGTGTTTTTGTTGGTCTTTCGGCGGGAGTTTATCTCTGCTTCACGAGCGTTGCATTGCTACTCTACACTAGTAGGACGCTACACACTTTCCTCGCTCTCATAATGATATTTGTATATAATAGGATAACTTGGTAGTTCATACGTGACAGTCATAATAGCAAGTTTTACCAAATAGGTGATCGCTTTTATGAATATGGCTAGACGAAGTAGCCGCCGCGCGCGCGGTTTCTGCGATTGTTGGAAGTTAACGTTTTACATAGCGAACATTTGATTTACCATAAAAACCACTAAGAACCCTAGATATACGGGGTATTTCGGAAAAATAAAGGCGTTACGTTTCATTCGTGGGGTCGTAGAGTAATCCCTGAAAGTTTGGCGCCCGAAGTGCGAGTAGTCTAGGAGGAAAACATGAACATAACCACGTACAAACATACAAACATACAAACATACAAACATACAAACATACAAACCTACAAACCTACAAACCTACATACGCTCGACTGTAGTTAGATGGCTATTGTACGTAGTGGTGAACATAAAGGAACACAACGACGAGCTGGACACACATACACACTTCATCCTTAGAAACGCTAGAAACGCAACCACGCATAGGATTACATGGTAAATGATAGCGGCTTACTTGATTATGACAAGGACGTTTGGATGTTTAATGGTATATACTTCTATCGATCTTTATTTGAGCGAATACTAAACATATGATCGGTAGCGAAGATGATATCTTCATATTTTATAATAAACACTGACTAGTGTTTCGCGAGCAGGAATGGCGCAGTGCCTTAAATTTAGACATGCCAAGAATTAACAAGAATGGTATTACAGTACTAGAGAGACGGCTTTTGTGAAGAACAGTGATGTGATGAAAAGAACGTGACTACTTGTGTATTGTGATCTGATTAGACAGGTGCATGTTTAGCCTGGGACAAACGGGCATTGTATAGGACCCATAAAAGCTGTTTGATGCCACTTATTTTACTCCAGTTTATTAATCTTCACTCTCGTATATTGTCGACCAAGGATTTACAAAATACGTTATTATTGCAGCTACGCAATTCATCATTGTCACCATCATCATTGTCACCATCATCATCAGAACAGTCAGCATAATCATTATCATTGTTAAATGAGGGCAGATATTGCCGTGTTTGTTTCTGAACACTAGTTTGAGCACATAACTATTTATTACGCAACCATAATTATTTAAGCGTATCACTTGAAGCGTGTCACTTGAAGCGTGTCACTTGAAGCGCGTCACTGAGGCGACACGAGATGACAGCTTACGTCGTGAGCCTCCGTAGCTCAGTGGTCAGAGCACTGGTCTTGTAAACCAGGGGTCACGAGTTCAATTCTCGTCGGGGGCTTGTCGTTTTTTATGGCCTTTCGCGTAAGTATATGTTTGCCAGTCTACACTAGTCGGTCGCTATGCTATTTAATTTCCTCGCTATATTGGTAGTTTCGCGTATAGTTACGAGTGCTTGTTTGGCCGAGGACAAAGGGCATTGGATGCGACTCGTAAAATACTTATTTTTACTCCAGTTTATTAATCTTTAGTCTCGTGTATTGTTGAACAAGGACTTATAAATACGTTGACTTGCAGCTGCGCACCCTCGACTGGGCAGAGTGGCGTGGATTGATGGCGAGAGTGGTCGAAATGGCATACGTAATTGGCAACGCGCACATCCTTATCATTATCTTCACCGTCACCGTCACCGTCACCGTCACCGTCACCGTCACCGTCACCGTCACCGTCACCGTCACCGTCACCGTCACCGTCACCGTCACCGTCACCGTCACCATTATCAATGGTAAATGAGAACGGAAGTGTAATATTGCAACATTTGTTTCTGAACACTACATTGACACAGGCATTTATTATCCAACCCCAATTAAGTGTTCCGTGTTACCTCAACTGTGTTACCTCAACCGTGTTACCTCAAGCGTGTTACCTCAACCGTGTTACCTCAAGCGTGTCATTGACGCTGTGAGCCTCCGTAGCTCAGTGGTCAGAGCACTGGTCTTGTAAACCAGGGGTCACGAGTTCAATTCTCGTCGGGGGCTTGGTGTTTTTGATGCGCCTTCCGACGTTATGACTAAATACAGATTCTTATAGCGTAGACGTTTGTATGGTAAAAATAAAATATTACATTGCCATAGCAACACTGCTACCTTTTCATCTAAAGCCCATCGGCGTCCTTTTTTAGACACTAAGCGCACATTTGGTGGTTGCTTGTTGTTACCGGCAGTTAAACAAAATTGACAAAAATCTTAGACATGTCTAAGGATGCGATTGTACGAGTATTATTTTATTGTACGAGTACTATTTTATTGTACGAGACTATTTTATTGTACGAGTACTATTTTATTGTACGAGACTATTTTATTGTACGAATAATATTTTATTGTACGAGTACTATTTTATTGTACGAGTACTATTTTATTGTACGAGTACTATTTTATTGTACGAGTGCCATTTTAAAACGCTAATGATTATAGTCGTTTTGTGGCGTATTACTAAATTATGCAAGGTCTTTGTGTGCTGTTGCTAAGCAGCTGAAAGGTCTTTGTGTGTTGTTGCTAAGCAGCTGAAAGGTCTGTGTGTGCTGTTGCTAAGCAGCTGAAAGGTCTTCGTGTGCTGTTGCTAAGCAGCTGAAAGGTCTTTGTGTGTTGTTGCTAAGCAGCTGAAAGGTCTTTGTGTGCTGTTGCTAAGCAGCTGAAATGTCTTTGTGTGCTGTTGCTAAGCAGCTGAAAGGTCTGTGTGTGCTGTTGCTAAGCAGCTGAAAGGTCTTCGTGTGCTGTTGCTAAGCAGCTGAAAGGTCTTTGTGTGTTGTTGCTAAGCAGCTGAAAGGTCTTTGTGTGTTGTTGCTAAGCAGCTGAAAGGTCTTTGTGTGCTGTTGCTAAGCAGCTGGTCGCATAGACCTCGTCTATATATCCATCGCGTCTTCACAGAAACAACTACCAGGGCCAACAAAACTGGCACAAAACTGTTCCGTAATTATACACAAGCAAACAGCGTAGATAATATGGCATTTTGTAGGAGCTGAAATCTGAAAGAACCTTTCAATTCGCCACGTAATCGTGGAAAACTAATACTAATTAATGCTAATTAAGTCGGGAACTGTTTTAATGCTAGCAATAAAAAGTTTATATACAACTACAATTAAACTTGACCAGGAAATATCAGCAAAGTAATGAGTGAAGTATGAATATTATATCCACTGTCACAATCCGTTTCAAACTAACTGCGAATGAAACCTTAGCATTAGCAGAAAGTCACGCCAAAAAACACCAAGCCCCCGACGAGAATTGAACTCGTGACCCCTGGTTTACAAGACCAGTGCTCTGACCACTGAGCTACGGAGGCTCACGTCGAATTTCCGCACGCTTATTGGTCATAGACGGATCATTCAACCGTGTGAAGGAGAGAACATGTTACACGTTAAATGGTATTATGAATGGCGAGGAAAGACCAGTTCAGAGTCGAGTAAGCTTGCAACACGTGGGACGCCTCGTATGTACCACCAGGTGCAAACAATGTGATTTAAAATAGGCCCCATGTCAACCAGAAATTCAGGAGCATTCACTAAGCTCTTCGCATTGGGTGAGACAACCAGTTTTTAGTAAATTAGACAATCATTCATACACACATTTTGAAATAGTTTCTTTCCAGCTACAGTACAACTGGACTTCTCTACTGCGAAGCATTGTCTCCTGTGACCAATAGCACCTTCCGAACAGTGCTTTCAACATCAAAGATACTAAGCCGACTAAACCAGGATAGGAGAGGAAAAAAGTGCAAAAAGGGCTCCTTAAGCAAGATTTGTCAAAGTTTACCTGACAAAATGTTTTCTACGGAATCATCTTCTCCAATTATCTTACTACGTCTGTACTTATATAAATATATGGGGCCTTATTATATAAATTACTATATCTAATGGGTGTTTCAAAACACCTCCCGATTGTTAAAGCCATCATCACACATTTCGAAAGCACATTGTCCACACCCGTCCCATGCACACTACCGGTGTGCCCACGCCGCCCCTGTCCACCCCCGTCCAATGCACACTACCGGTGTGCCCACGCCACACACTATCCTCCCCCGTCCCATGCACACTACCGGTGTGCCCACACCGCACACTATCCTCCCCCGTCCCATGCACACTACCGGTGTGCCCACACCGCACACTATCCTCCCCCGTCCCATGCACACTACCGGTGTGCCCACACCGCACACTATCCTCCCCCGTCCCATGCACACTACCGGTGTGCCCACACCGCACACTATCCCCCCCGTCCCATGCACACTACCGGTGTGCCCACACCGCACACTATCCTCCCCCGTCCCATGCACACTACCGGTGTGCCCACGCCGCACACTGTCCTCCCCCGTCCCATGCACACTACCGGTGTGCCCACGCCGCACACTGTCCTCCCCCGTCCCATGCACACTACCGGTGTGCCCACGCCGCCCCTGTCCTCCCCCGTCCCATGCACACTACCGGTGTGCCCACGCCGCACACTATCCTCCCCCGTCCCATGCACACTACCGGTGTGCCCACGCCGCCCCTGTCCTCCCCCGTCCCATGCACACTACCGGTGTGCCCACGCCGCACACTATCCTCTCCCGTCCCATGCACACTACCGGTGTGCCCACGCCGCCCCTGTCCTCCCCCGTCCCATGCACACTACCGGTGTGCCCACGCCGCACACTATCCTCCCCCGTCCCATGCACACTACCGGTGTGCCCACGCCGCCCCTGTCCTCCCCCGTCCCATGCACACTACCGGTGTGCCCACGCCGCACACTGTCCTCCCCCGTCCCATGCACACTACCGGTGTGCCCACGCCGCACACTGTCCTCCCCCGTCCCATGCACACTACCGGTGTGCCCACGCCGCCCCTGTCCTCCCCCGTCCCATGCACACTACCGGTGTGCCCACGCCGCACACTATCCTCTCCCGTCCCATGCACACTACCGGTGTGCCCACGCCGCCCCTGTCCTCCCCCGTCCCATGCACACTACCGGTGTGCCCACGCCGCACACTATCCTCCCCCGTCCCATGCACACTACCGGTGTGCCCACGCCGCCCCTGTCCTCCCCCGTCCCATGCACACTACCGGTGTGCCCACGCCGCACACCGTCCACATTTTACTCATTGTTTCCATACTTTACTGTCCGAAAACAGTTCGCAGCAATACAAACATGGTGTATTATCGTTTTCTTTATTCAGGTTTTTGCTTATTATATAATTTTTTTATGCTATTGTTATTGTACTATAATACTTATTATTATTATCACAGTCTACATTGCAATTACTGGTGTATAAGCTACACCAACACCATACCGACCAAAGCGGGCCTCTGTTGGCAAATGTTGAGGAATCCGTTTTGGCAGCACAACACAGCTTCTGGTTTTTCGCCTTTTTGAATAAGACCGGTGCGTGTACATTAAACCTACATTGAAAAACAATCTGTTTGAGCTTATTTGCGTTTCGCGTTTCCGATCAACGCTCAGTAGTGTTCGCTTGTAAATTACTTAGCAGTGACACCACCAATTTCATTGTATATGATACAGTTACGCCAAGCGGGTCCGTTTTGGGCAGGGGGCCATTTTGGACAGGGGACCGTTTTGGTCGTTGTTCCCCTACCAATAGCATGCGCATTGGTGTGATGTGTCCATAGGATATTACTGTGCCATATAAATTATTACAGATTTATACACATTGTATGGACAGAGTGTGTGCCAATTATAATAGCAAACATCAAGGGTTTGGGGCATTACGCAAAAAAAGGTAATGAAAAACTAATAATTTTTGGAGCTGACATGTTTATTGGGGGACCAATAAGCCACCAGCAATTGTTAGAAGTAGTTAGTGGAAGTTTTTGAGACCTCAAGTGGCCTACATAATCACTGGACCATACATCAAAGGAACATCAAAGGCAAAACACCCTAATATCGCCCACCGCTAATGAGTGCGCGCAGCCAATCAGAGCGCGTCAGAGCGCCCCCTGGCGGTGGTAGCCGAGCGTGTGTGACGTAAGCGCCCCCTAGCGACTGGAGGAGGAACGAACATGGACCTAGTTACGTTTACCGAAGGGTCGTTAACCTAGTAAGGAGACGAACACAACCGTACGGTGCACACGTATTTTATTGAATACAACAAAGCGGCAGCAGTACAAACGAGGCGATCGTATGCGATTGGATACAACGAGCCGGGTATGACGAAGATGAAGATGAAGTCGAGGCGACTTGCGAATGGTGACCATCGCGCCAGAGGTCGCGAACTTACGGGTGTCTCCACCGCGCCAGAGGTTCGAGGACGAGCTTACGGGTGGAGCGACCACCGCGCCAGAGGCTCAGTACGATATGCGATAGTACGGTATACCCTTTTTCAGCAGGTTAATCCAATCGAACACGCGACAATCGTTAGCGACCAGATCGGTGTGGAAAGCGTTGACGATAGTTCTCATAGGAGAACCGTTACAACGAAGCATGATATAAGTGACGCAATATTGTCCGCAAACGTTAGACAGAGGACTCTGAAGTCTCGTGCTGTTATGAGTCCACTCGGAACAGTGTTTGTTCAAGAAGGTGCGGAACGCCGCGTGACGAGGTGGCAGACCGTACGAACAGAAGTATTCGCCGCGCCCGTCGGAGGACAGGTACAGCGCTATCCAATGTTCGCCCGGTTCGTCGCCGTCGTCGGTGTTGCACACGAAGGCGATCGGCAAAGCGTCAATTGTTGCAGGCAGTCCATCTCGGGGTACGACGCCGCCAAAGACGGACGCGGTGTTCGGATCCATCGCCAGTAGACGGGCGATCTGCAGGGTGTCCATCTCAGTAGTCGTAGATGACGTTGCGGTTCTTGTCGATTTCCAGCACGGACTCGAATTCGGCGTAGGCGACGACGTTCACGGTGGTCGGAAGCGCTACACGGAAATGGAATTCTATGCGCAGGTTGCCCTTTTGTACCAGATTAAAGCAGGGACCGTCGCACTGGTCGGGGGTCAGGTCGAAACCGAAGAAGGTGTAGCCGTCTCGGTACTCGTCGCGAGTCAGACCGTTCCCCTCGTCCTGCCATATCTTGCCGGTCGAGGTGAACAGGCTCGCGTAGCTCCTGGCGAAGAGGTTTTCTTCGAAGTTGGGCTGGAAGGGTTTGGCGGGTATCTGACGACCGTCCACGTACACGGAGACGAAGCTGATGGCGTTGTTCTTGGCGTGAAACGGGTTTGTGGCGTACGTGCCGTTGTAGGCGTCGTTGTCGATGCAGCACAGTAGGAGACGTTTCGGCAGGGAGCCGAGGAACAGGTTCTCGTGCGTGTGCGACAGAGCTCCCGTGGGAATGGAGTACACCTTGCATTCGACGGGTCGTAACGCATACTTGACCGAGGTCCGCTCCATAGCCATGATGTGAGCCTTCTGCACGGCCGGATTGAGGGTGGCCTTCTTGACGAAGACGGACGCGTTGACGATGGTCACCTTGTACTCGTTTTGTCCAGCAGCCATCAGCGCAAACTCGGGCTTGCTGCGCACCAGGCGTAACTTGACGTCGACACCGTTGATCAGGAATTTATCCTGCAGAAACATATCGTGGAGACGTGGAGACGACCCATCATGTCGACCACGCGACTGCCGGCTATGTACTCTTGACGAGTCACGAACCCGGGGTTAGGATCGGGTCCGGCGGCTAGCTCGGTGGCGCGCATGCGACTAGCCTTGTCCTTGTACCACAGCTGATTCGTCAGCTGCGTCGACTTGGCGTCGAATCCGTAACTCAGCAGCGTCTCTATGTAGGATCGATACGGGTACGAATTGAAGGACGAAGAGGTCACGAGCGTGCCGTTCAGGGAGAGGTTGACATTGCTGAACAGCGAATGCAACCAGTTGTTCACCGGTCCCACGGGTTCGCCCGCGTCGATAGGGTTACCGTTGGCTCGCGTCACCTTCACCTGCACGTGTAGCATCGTGTTGGCGAGATCCATGTAATCGTCTCCCGATCCGGGGATGAAGAATTCTATCGGTCCTCCAGAGTCCAGAGAGGCCATGGGTTGATGTTCCACCACGTGACTTTCGGCGATGCAGTTCTGAGTGGGGGGTACGGTAAAGAGATCCAGCTCGGTCTTGACTCCCTCGCACGACTGTCTATGCACGAACGCCATCTTTGTCGTCGAATATGTTGGCAGCGCGTTTCGGGGACGTCCGATTCTTGCGGCGTCGCTTTACTGGAGTGAATGTCGCCTTTGCGGCCGCTCGTTTTATACGTTTACCAGGGGGGGCTCGAATACTGCTCAACACGGCGTCGGTGACGCGTCGTTTGGCAGCCGTTTTTATGTTCTGGCCTGATAACACGTCGCCGGCTATGCGAACGCCGGGCTTCAACGCTCCCCTGCCCAACGCCACGGCACCTCTCTTGATGAGCGGCATGGCGCTGCGCAACAGACCGCCGAACAGACTGCCCAGTCCGTGACTTCGCTGGTACTGCGCACCGGCGAAGTAGGGCAGCGCACCGCCAGCCTGGCGCGCGTAATAATCGTTGTAATTCATCAGAACAGTCCGGGCTTGCGTCGACGAAAATGAAGCGTCACCGTCACTCTGCCGTATTCGAATGGCACGCGTCGACCCATGTCGTTCCTTATATCCACCTCGATCGAGGTGAAGTTCGAGCGCAACAGGGGCACGTAGTGCACGTTAGTGAAACGAGCGGACACCCTGTCACCGTGACGTCCGCTAATCGGAAGGGCGCGCAACAGAGGCGCGAGAGTGTCACCCACTATACGAGACTCCACGATGTCCGTGTAGAGGTAGAGGGTGTCGAACCCCTGCGTCAGGTTCACCACATCGTCGGCCTCGATGTGGAAGGGGTACGACGAGTCGGGATGGCGGGAGTCGGCGGGGAGGACGGGAGATGACGTAACCGTCGTCGGCTCGCTGGCTACGGGTTCGCGGAATCCTAACATGGACGCCACCGCGCTATGGTACGGTATGGTGAACAGGGTGTTCTCTGTCATGTGTAACGTCATTTTCTGAGTGACGGAACTATAGCTCATTTGAGCCTGTGTCTTCTCCGTCCGCATACTGTACAGTCCGTTGTTGACGTGATACATCAATGTTAACGGATCGTCGTAATACCCACACGACAACTTCGAACGTCGGGACGAGTCCGCAGCATCGATCGTGTTGAGGAAGAACCAGACATCGTTATCTGTGACGTTGTACCAAGTGTGCGGATACTGGACCTCAGCCAACCCACACTCCCACTCGCCGGTCAGATCGATGCGTTGAGGTAAGTGCGTGACGTAATGGGTCAAGGTGTTGTCGGGGTGCATCTCCATGGAAGCGTTGCTGGGCAGCGTCATGTAGAAATCAGTCGCCATTGCGTCTGAACGTGGGATTGGGCAGTAGGTAACCCAAAGAACTACTCAACAGAGCCGTCCACAGATTAGAATCGCCGTGACCTGTCGTCAGGTTGTAAATGCTTATCAGAATGACCGTGTACAAGACGACGACCTGACACAGAAACACGATCTCCTCTTTGGGACACGCTGTACCGAACAGATGACAGGGAGTGCTGTTTGGCTCGTTCGATGCAGCGTCAGTACAATCCTCGTGTTCGTCCACCTCCGTCTCCTCCTCGTCTATGGTGGTGAGGCAGGTCGGTGGTGGTGGTGTCGCGTCGTGTGTCATTTCTCGAATGCAGTGTCGTCATGTGCGCGGCTAGGCTTTATAGTTGACGAGTAGCTTGGCATCGATCCAGCTGTTGAAGTAGGAGGAATAGCCGAACCATTTCACCAAAGCTTCCTTTCGTCTACCAACTGTACGGCGTTTCAGTACCGCTTCAACACGGTACACTTTATCAAAGGGTACCGTCACCTTCTGCAGCTCCAGTTCCTAGAAGGTACCCTCCAGCACTTCGCCGAGATCGTCCCGCAAGCGATACACGGGTGGCTCGGAGGGGTGAACCTCGTGTATCGTGAACAACTCTTCGCTCCAGTTCGTCTCGTAGCCCTTTTCGAACGTGCGTTTGTACTTGCTGACACGCACGCGATCTGACACGCGCAACTTGGGCACGCCCTTACCATCGTGACCGTACAGACGTTGCCACACCTGTTCTTGGTTCTGTGCATTCACCTGTGACGGAGCCATACCGATCATGCGGTGGGGGGCATTGTTATACGATCGCATCAAGTCCGGAAGGATGTCGACGTACCGCCACGTCTGGTGTTTCGTGAAGTAGCGCCACATGCGCGTCTTCAACGTTCGGTTGAACCGTTCCACGACGGCTGCCTTCGTCTCCATGTTGTGCGTGTAGAAGTAATGGATGTCGTAACGCTTCAATAGCGCCTGAACGGATTTGTTCCGGAATTCTGTGCCTTGATCCGTCTGCAAGGTCTGGGGGCAAACGTCGACGAACGTGGATTGCAGCGCTTTTACCAACGACGCCGCGGACTTGTTCTTCATGGGAACACACCAGGCCACTTTCGAGAAGACGTCGATCATCGTGAGGAGAAAGGCCATACCGTCGTTGACGTCTTTGACCTTCGTCATGTCTACGAGATCGGCCTGCCACTGCTGAAGCATACCACCCACGATGACGCGTCGTCTCTTGAAATGACGTCTCGCTGGTTTGTGTAAGGTGTAGGCGTCCTGTGCCGACAACCATGACGTGACGGCCTTCCGTGGCAGGCGCGTGACGCGTCGCAAGCCAGCGACGCCGCCATAACTACCTACCTTCGTGGGATCGAAGTAGACCTCACTCAAGGAGCGTTCGCCCCTCTGTGCCATCAAAAGAGGTGGAGGACCGATGTGTTGACGGGGGCGGTGACGTTGACTCCGGAGTCCGACTGCTGACGAATGACGAGGAGCACGCCGACGTGAAGTAGGACACACACTATGGCACCCACAATGACAGCGGTGGAACAACAACGGTCTAGCGGAGTAACCATAGTCGGAATAACACCTGGTGTATAAGAATGTCGGCTGCAACGTCTCCCAGCACGGTAAATCCTTCGAACAATAGCGCAGCGACGATGGACCGGTACGCGTCCTGTGGATCGATGAGCATGACTGCTACGGATACGCGTCGTACCACCTTATACGGTGTTCCATCCAGCCAATGACGACGAAGCCTTGCGTGATGCGGGGGGAGGGTGGGTGGGTGGACAAGGAATGGTCCATTCGACGAGCGTGGGGGGTTCGAATAACGTCTGTGGCATAAAACTTAGGACTATACTGTGAGCAATCATGTAAAGTCCACTGATACATATGGCACCGACGATGGAACGGTACACGAGGTCCTGTGGATCGGGCGACATGACGAACACTGTGCTACGGACACGCATCGTACCATCCTATAGGTTGTCCCAACCAGCCAATGACGTCAAAGCCTTGCATCTTTCGGGGGGTGGGGTGGGCATGGTATGTTCCATTCGACGGCTCTGACGGGCGAGGGGTGTCCAACTTAGCGATCGTCGTGCACTACCTGATGCAGCACGCGGAGTAGGACTGGATCGACGAGAGGGAGTGACCGTCGGCTCCGGACGTATGTAGGCTCTTCTGGCGACGTTACCGACCAACGTCATGGGTAGGTTGATGGCACGGAGTTGTCGTGCGAATGGCTGCCAACCCGTCGGAGCGGTCTTGCTCTTACGCAACAGATCATTAACGAGATCCACCACGTTACTTCCGACAACCGGCACGCCCTCGTGTATCAGTTCACCGCGAGCGGTCCACGTGATGTCTCTCTTGAGATGCTCCATCAAACGGCTGGCTTTGGCCTGCATGGTCCTGGGTACGGTGGCCAAGACGGTGGCCTCCAGTCCGCTAATGGGAGCGCGGACTGCACCCTCCGACCCCGACCCCGGCGCCACCTCTGACTCGTTCACCGTGACCACGCGTAGCGGTTCCTTGATGCGTTTAGTGGCCAAGACGTTGTACCGCTGCAACACCTGATTATACAGTGTCACCTTGGTCCCGTCGTCTAAGTCCTGTCTATCGAGGATGGTCTTCATCTCGTCATCGAGGGCTTGCACCTTCTTGCCTAAGGTGTCGGTCGCGGGTGGGGGTGGGGGTGACCGAAGCGTGTCCAACAGGCGCGGGTCTACCAAGGCCATCTTGCGTGCGTGTTCCATGTATCTACCTTTTGGTCAGCACCTGTTGGAGCAAGGGTATCAAGACCGAACTTGCCAACGGTGCTAGGAAGGCCGATAGGAAACCGCCGCTCTGTCCCTCGCCAACCTGCGGTTGCAGCAAGATGCGTCGTCTCCTGGCAGCGACCGTTCGTCTATTAGCCAACTCGCGTAACTTCGTCCTGTATTTATTCAATCGTCGCCTCTGTAAAGCGGTCAATGGAATGTTCTTTGATAGTATGTTGTAGGCACACTCGGCTAGTGCACACAGCAGATCGGCGTCGGCGTTGGCGATGATGGCCTTTTTAATTTTGTTGTTCTTGACTCTGGCCAGAGCCTCTATGCACACGATGTGTCTCTTCACCAGGGCAGACATGATGCGAATGAAGAGACTATCCACACACTCGGTCGTTTTATACCTTCGGCAGGTACACGTACTGAACACCGTCGTCTGGAAAGATGGCCGTGCGCAGACGCATGTCCTCGGGCGTGTCCTGTTTGAGATCGACCAATAGATAACCGTACGGTACCGACGTGGCGTCTTTAAATGCCTCTTGCACGAACTTGCCGCGTCCCGGATACATCTGTCGAGCCAAGTTCGCCATCTGCGATGCGTCACGTTGCGTCACGTGGATTCTTGAACACCACCATGTACTGCGTATTCAGACTGATGGTACGACTGTCTTTGTTTTTAGGGAACAGGTTCTGTACGAGATACAGCACGGACGTGTTCCTGTGGTGACTTTTTTTAGTGAACAAGGTCGTGACCCGTTCGTCCGTTTCTGCCATGAGATCGTCTATGACGATGAGGTTCCTCGTTGTCGGGTCGAACATGGCCGCCGTCGGTAAACCTTCCTCGAATCGCACGTGACCCAAGTCCATCGTTGCGTAAGCCTCTTGCCATTCGCCGTAACACCACGTTATTTGTTCGGGCGGTGGATCTATCATCGCAGCGGCGTGACGCAACATACGCGTCACGAAAGTACTCTTGCCGCACCCCGTCGGTCCGGCGACGATGCACGTGAAGGGGTGTTTCCATCGTGCATCCATGATTGCGTATGAAACGAGTGCAGCGTGCATCGCCTTTTCTATACGTCCACCGGACCCGTGGTCACTCCGTCCTCGTGCACCACGCGTTTCGCGTAAAAGTAGGAGAGTGCATCCCGTGTCTGCACGTACGTCATCACGGTAGATTTATGTACCCGGAAACCACGGTTCGATCCACCTCCGCTCCGACGGTTGGTGAGCACCTCCAGGAACGCGTCCTTGTCGATGGCGTTGTGCCGTTTGCTCAGTCCTTTGGTGCTGTACTTGTCGGTGGCTCCGAAACAATAGTACGTCTTGCTACACAACCCCACGAACCCGGCACCGGACCACTCGACCTTGAACAGACCCGGTGTCCTCTTGTCGAACGCTCTGCGCGCCTTACAGCACGCCTCGTCTCCGACCCACGGTCGATTGGCGAGACGACAGCGCACGTAGTCGTTCCGATGATCGTCGCAACATTCGGACGGGAGCCATTCGGAACGATGTCGGAAATAATGTTCTCGTAGTGCTGGGGTCACGAGGTCGTCGACGGACTCGCCGGCCAAGGCCAAATAGGCGGAATCTGTACCCATCTCGCAGTACTCGAACAGAGGGCGCTCCACGTATCTGATGATGAAGTCGTAATAGAACTGCAACATGCGCATCTTGGCGTACTGCAGAACGAAGAATCCCACGTGTACGGGTAGGGTGTACTTGACGGTTTTCTTGTTCAACTCTATTTCGTACGCATCGTCGACGACGATATCGAGTTGTCGGAACCGTTTATCGTTGACCAGGAGCGATGCCGCCTTCTCCGTGCAGTAGCTGACGTCACGATGTCGGTCAACGTTGGTGATGGTCTTTCCGTAGCCCGAGTTCCCCAGCAACTTCATGGTGTCCGCGATGATGGTCTTGTCTCGGTGAACGTCGCCCTCGCGTCGGGCCTTGGACACTGCATCGCCGAACCGCCGGAAACACGGAATAGGATCGTATTCGATGACCTGGTACACGTGCAGTACCTCGAGACCGTGGTCCAGATACCATCGCAGCAGTGGCGTTGCGAGCAGTATCTTATCGCCGCAATAACTACCCACGAGCATGCGTCGCGGAGTCTTCATGATGTCGTGTTCTTCGGCGTATCGGCGCATGAACGGACCGAGATCCTCGCGTATCAGACTGATGTTCTTGAACACGGGCTGCATCTCGGCAAAGTGCGCGCGCAATTCTTCCGGTACGCGTATGTCGCACTCGATCATGCCGAACACGGTTCCTGCACGCACTCCGTTCAGGATCTGTTGCGACGTCATGGTCCAGCGCACGTGTCGACGTCGGGGAAATGCAGCATCCAGACACTTACGTACGGCCGGGGTTCGTCTCATCTCTTTCCACTCGCATTCCCACAGCTCGATGACTGTGACAAAGTGACGTAGGTAGGCGGTGGTCTTTCGGGTCTCGGCGAGCAGTTCCGCCATTGGTCTCCCGTTGACGGCGTTCACCTCGTCACGGTTGCACGAGCAACCGTGAAAAAAGCACCCTTGGAACTGATAAGCCGTCTTCGTCTCGCTACACCATCCGTCCACCCGATGTTTGCCTATTCTCTTCTCTCGTCCGTTGATCTGATGTCGTATGGGACGTCCCGTGCGTTCGGATTCCCACGTCAACCATTCTCCAGCCATCTGTCCGTACAGCTGTGCCGATTCGGGGCGGAAGTCCTTCTCTGCTCGTCGTCGCGTGTACCATCCCACAGGCATGTCTTGCATGAGCGACCACAGGTACAGTGCGTTCGCATCGTATCCGACGATCGATCGGCACGGACGAGCCGCCTCTCCGTACTCGTTCTGACGTAGCGTGGTGGCCCCTTTCTCGTGATAGCGATGAAAAATGATTGAATGCCCGCCTACAATGTTCTCTTTGACGAGGTCGTGCAGGTCTTTATTCTTCTCGTTGAAGATGGTAAAGTAGGTCTTCTCTGGAAGGTCGTTGAACAGGTACAGCAGGGTCAGACCAGGTACGCTGATACCTTGCTTGAACATGTCTATTCCACGTTGTCGATAGAATGCGAACTGTCTGTCGATGGCCTGTAGAAAGGGAACCACGTCCCTGTTGTTGTACCAAACGAGAAAGTCGCGCAACGTTGTCATGCCATTGACGCGCCAGGCCTCCTGACAACTGGCGTAAACCTCGTCTGAAATACATTCGTTCTTCAGTCGACTGAAGAAGGCCTCTTTCGGTGGAAGAGCGGTGTCGTCGAGTCTCTCCAGCCGGTCCATGTACTCGTACGGGAAATGACCTTTCGTCACCTCGCATCCGTACGCTTTCAGATACTTGTCGTAGCTGAACCCGGGGGCTATGTAGTTGATCATGTCGAGGAATTTCAGTTGATCCGTCGAAAGACACATGAAAGTGTTTTTGCGTTTGATGACGAACATTGACCCGACGCCGTCGTTCTCGTCTTTCTTGTTGCCCTCTTGCTCCCTCTCGTCCTCTTGCTCTTCTTCTTGTTCCACGGTCTTGGACGTCGCCAGGAAGTACGGTATGAGGAACTGTTTGATGGCATTGAGATCATACTTCCACGAATTGAACCCGATGACAGGTAACTGACGCATCCATCCATACAGTTGTCCCATCAGCGTTTTGTACGGATTGGTTGCCGGTCGAGCGTCCTTGTCGGTGGCTTTTCGTGCAGCCTCCTCCCGTGCGTCCCATTTCGTCAGCTCTTCTGCGAGTTGTTCCAACACATGATCGTATGAGTCTTTGATCTTGTCGTACGCGGCCTCACTCATCGTTTGCAGGATAGTCATCATGGTGCTCACCAACTTGTTGGTGTCTCCGTCCGTGACGATGCATGTCACCTGTTCGTGTCCGGGTACGTTGGATGCCACGCTGACGCTCAGCGGGACGTGACGCGCAACCCAGTGAACCTGGGCACTGTCAGACGGAAGGTGTTCGGTGTCGAACCAACACTCGAAGTCGAAGGTGGCTCGGTACGGATAGTACTGCAACGCTTCGGCCACTCGGATGTTCTCGTCGGCCAGGCGTTCGAACACCGATGGAGTCGAATGATACACGCCACCAGGATAGACTCGACGCACACCCCCCGTACACGTGCTCTCGTGGTTGCGTAGACTCCATGCGTCTTTCCACAACGAGTCACCGCACTTCCGACATCTGTACGAGTGACAGTACATGCGTCTATTCTGGATGAGGGAAAAATGCGTCCCGTGCAGATTGAGGTAGAGTGTGTCAGGGTACTTACGTACCGAGCGACGAACGAGTTCTGCAGTTGGCTTTCCATCCTCTCCATCCGGTGGTACGAGACTGTACACGCACACATTCGTTTGGAACGTGGTCTCGACACGATAGAGGTCGTCCATCGTGACCCCGGCAAATGATTCCATGGGTACGCCGTCTTGGGCGTAAGTCTCGTACAGCGTCTTCACAGCTGTTTCCAATCGACGACTTTCACATCCTCGATGCAGGGCCAGACATCGGAAGAGACACAGGTTGTCACTGTACCTCTTGGCATGGATGGGCTCCTTTTCCAATCCGATGACGGCTTTGTTCTTCTTGATGTACATTGGAAGGTCGGTCATTCCTACACATCCTATCGGGTGATCGATGATGCGATTGACGAAATATGTGACATTGGTCACGAGTTCGCACACCCACGCCGAATCCGGTCTTTGATTGATGGCCCATTGCAAGACGTCGGTTTCTCGGATGCGTTCGAGAAAGTCATCAAACTCCTTGCTGTTGGTGATGAGACTGGGCTCGTCCAGGTAGCGTCCACAGCAGTTGCACGAGGGATGGTAGTACTTGTATTGACCCGTGTTCTTGTTCCTCAGAATGAACCCGTAACTGAGGTTAATCTTGAATGCGTTGGTCTGTTCCTGGAACATGTTCTTCAACGGCGTCTCTAGAACGGTCGTGTCTAGCGTCGTTAATCTGTAATCGTACCTGCACTGGAGAGGACCTCTCGATACACGTGTCCGTATGGTCGACCAGTGCGCTCGTACGACATCTAACAGTTCCGTCGACAGGTTGTCGGCGAAGGGGAGTCGAGCAGGTGGGTCGATGGGGTCTGCGTCGGTAACGAGTGGATGGTTGGGTGTGGTGGCTTCCCTGATTGCTATCTTCGGCGATGGTGGTTTCGTGACTCCGTCGTCGGTACACGCTTTTCGTGCGTGTTTGGTCAGGTCACAGCGTCTAGTGAACTTCTTTCCACATTTCGCACATGTGTACACTGTGGTCTGTTTGATATTACTGCTACTGCTACTGCTACGGCTACTGCTAAGACGACATACGGACCTCACATGGTGTTGCAGATCGTCCCATCTCTCAAACGTTGCATCGCATTTACACGAATATTTCGTTCGCTTTGCCTGGTCGCTAGGTGGCACCTCTATTGGTTGCGCCGCCGCATACGTGTGTTCGTTCCCTGTCGGTGACGCATGACTCGCTACGTGGCGTTTTAGCGCTGCATACGTGTCGAGCACCAGTCCGCAGTGACGACATTGGTGTCGTTTCATGATGCTCTACGTGTCTACAACTGAGAGACAGCGGTCCTTAGTACAGCTATATAGTACGTGTGGTAGTGGTGGTGGTGGTGGTGGTGGTGGTGGTGGTGGTGGAGGTGGTGGTGGTTGGTGCATGGTGATTGGTGAAGGGTGTATGACCTAAGGTGTGATCCTGTGGTATTGGCTACTGTGTGTCCACTATCGATGGCTACGGGTTCTCTTTCCACTATGTAGACCGTGGCAACACCACTGACAACACGTTTCATTCATTGTATGACGTTTTATTGCGTATATACTGACATAGACATATACATAATATACATATACATATACATATATATATACACAGTTAGACTTATATAATTACTATGAAGACTTTAAGGTTTGTGGGATTGTTACATCCACGACAGTGACCTCTAGCTTACGATCGGTTATCGATACGCCAGTGGCTAGTTCCATGGTTATTAACGTGTGGGCTTTTACACCACGACAGAGGTTACGTACAATGATGATGATGATGAATACTATATAAGTCTGTATGTATATATAGATATATATATATATATATATATATATATATATATACATTACTCTATGTCATACAACTACAAGCATACATTAAACGAGAGAGAGCGACTAACTACTGTTATTCCGTTGCAAACGATGCTTCTTAAAATGCGGGGGTTTCAATCATAAAATCAACAATTATCTGAATTAAATTATGTACTGTGCGTCTCCTCTCGTCTCTTGCTAGCACGGGTGCTTCCTCAACCTCCTTCTCCTCCTCCTCCTACATAAAAGAAATAAGTCTACTGTTCATCGTGTGTTGATATAATGTATTCTAGTATCATCACCACTAATTCCCGGCATGCACGCCTACGCAGTTCAGCCGGTGACACAGGTACGTCATCCTACAGAACAAATTAAAAGATACTAATATTCCACTCCATATTACGTAATACAACAACTACTACCTACTAACTCGGTTATGTTTACTAATAATAATATTCTGTTGACGACGTCATATACGTGGCGTTCAATACTCCAGATCGCTTCCGAATGCTGGCTGGGAGTACGGGTGCCTCGTCGTACACTTCCATCTACATAACAACAACAAAAATACTACTAATGTTCATATATCGTGGTTATAAGTGCATACATACTGCCTACTGCATACTACCGACTACTGTTCATCACATACTAATGTTCACGGCTGTCGACGGATAGCGCAACGCACATATTTCATGAGGATTTCCTGGTACGGTGCCGACAGTATGGTGACTGCTAGTGATCGGCACACGTCCACGGTCACTTCCTCAACCGTGGATGGAGCGGATGCCCTCCACTCCGCCGCTATTACGCCGGCAATGTTGTTTTGCATTTCTAAAAAACACACCTTTCTCGGATCTTCCTCAGCATCAGTGGCGTCGTCCTCGATGGTCGACGTCGACGGCTTCGGGTGAGTGATGGTCGACGTCGACGGCTTCGGGTGAGTGATGGTCGACGTCGACGGCTTCGGGTGAGTGATTGTGTGTTGGTCGGCGATGTACTCGCACTCCCCGTCTGGCTTCAGGACGACGGTTTTCTTCGGGAATACGTACAGTGTAGTTGGTGCTGCCGTTGGTGTCTCTCGGCCTCCGTACTTTGCGTGAGTGGTGGTGAAGCAGGACTGTACGTGAAGTCCTCGTCGTCGTCGTCCTCGTGAGCGGGGGATGAAGCGATCGCTTCTTCGTCGACGTCATCGTAATAATGAAGGGGGGTTTTGATGATCCACCCATCATCGTGGTCCGACTCCGACTCCGACTCCGACTCAGACAACTCCACCGCTCCCCACGGTAGCTCCGCCTCCTGGTTTGCTGGTGGCGAGTTGCAGTAGTAGTCCTTCGATGCTGTCGGTGTGACGCGTTGCCCCGTGCAACGGTGCTTCACCACCACTCTCGTATCGTCGTCGACCGGGGCTTGGCGTTTGTAGGCCTTCTGCAGCTGCGGTAGACCAGTGCTCTGTTGAATAGAAAGAACTAGTTACATTCGGCATTTTCATCCGCGTCGCCCTGTATATCGTTGTATTGGGCGTACATACTCTTTCTAACCAAGTCTGTCACTTGGTGACGCCATTTCATGTTCCCACACGTTGCGATGACATCTATCGATAGCCACCGCAAGACGTGCATGACCATGCTGGCCGATGGTACGTAACGATCCGTATCATCCTTTAAATTCATTATGCGATGCACCTCGTCACAGGCAAATTGCACGCTGGCGACCTCTAGCGCCTTATAGAAGGTATTTTCGTTCGTCATGGCTTCGGATCGATCCCGTATCCTATCTAAACCACTCACCGTAGCCTCCATATCATCGCTACTGCTTATGGATATGACGTCGGCCTGTGACGTACTATCCTCCCCCTCGTCATCTGTTATTGTAATTAATGGTGGTGGCGGTGAACAGCTGTCCGCCGAGGAGGAGAATAGTATTTCCCAGCTATTATTATGTAACCATTCCATTACCTTAGAGCTTCCCTCCCTGTCGGTGACGTCACTGCTTCCAGTAGCTGCAGCAGCAGCGACGGTAGCTGCAGCAGCAGCGACGGTAGCGACGGTAGCGACAGCCTGTCAACAGATTGATTGACACTGTGACTACTTCCAAGTCTGTCACCGTGTAATTTACATACTGTCCCGCCTCGCGTTTCCTAATGGTCACCATGACTTGGGCCCCCCGCAACATGTCCAGTGCTGCATACCGCTCTGCATCTGTCTTCATGTTCATGTAATCGTTAGCCGTGTATCCCAACACCTGGACAGCCTTGGCATTGAATAACGTTGCCCACACTTCACTGCCGATGGTGTCTTGTAGGAGGATACGCATAGGGAACTGATACACTACACCACGCTGCCATCGATGGATAGGACACACAAAGCCATTGTTTTCAGGACTCACACGTTTGTTACACTGCTGACATGATGGATATACTATATATTTATCTTGAACAGCACATTGTACTATGGTTAACGGCCGTCTAAATATATAAGTACCGTTACATACCTCCTTCTCGAGTTGGCTGACTGACATCATCATATCGGCTTGTTGGGCGGCCATTTCTTTCTCTGCTGATGCTGGTAGTAGTCTCGAAGTGTGCTGTGGATCGGAGTGCGATTGTGTGTCTCGTTCACTCTGCGTTGGGTTTATATACACCTCCCACTGCCTATGGCGCGCTTTCTTATCGTCGACCCTCGGTCGCGCACGTGATGTACGCTGCTGGATGTCTGGTATCTCGCTGTACTCTGTTCACTGGTCTTGTGATCGTCTGGCGGGAGTCTGATGCAATCGAATGAACTCGCGTACTCGCATGAGTATACGCCCTAGCATGTTCTGACCGGCTTGACCACTGTATGTCAGTGCACCCCAGTATCCTTCCCGACTCTTGACCCATTCCTTCAACTCGGAATATCCAGTGTCTAACAGTCGTTTACGTAGGGTTGGATCGCGATATTTAACAGCAACTAACGCATACATTATTGAATATCGTTGTGTATTCCATTCTTCGCGTAACTGTTCCTTTTCTCGTATGCTCTTGCTGAGGTGTTTCGCCTGTAGACCCGTGCGCGTGGACAGCATTTTTTCTGCAGTCTTCATGTCACCATGATGCATGCATTTCCGCCATTGGTAAGCACTTTCTACACTGGTAAATTCTCTATTCCACACATGTATCCTGCACGCGTAGAAATTGGACAAATAATGTTTACCGCCTCTAAACTGTATAGGTCGGTTCATGGTGACTTTATGACGTTAAAATGTACAGTTACTGTCTTAACTACACGCCGTTCTAGCACTGTCGAGTACTCGTAACCCCCGCTTTTTCCTTGCGTGATGGATGCCCGGTGTCGGTAAGCTGACAGTTGCCGGCCGCTTATCTGTTTTCTAATTAGTGTGGTATTGTTCCTCGGATTACGTCAGCTGTCTGGCTTATTTCTAGCATCGTTAAAATGTACAGTTACTGTCTTAACTACACGCCGTTCTAGATATATATAAGTGTGGTATTGTTCCTCGGATTACGTCAGCTGTCTGGCTTATTTCTAGCATCGTTAAAATGTACAGTTACTGTCTTAACTACACGCCATTCTAGCACTGTCGAGTACATAACCTCCCGCTTTTTCCTTGCGTGATGGATGCCCGGTGTCGGTAAGCTGACAGTTGCCGGCCGCTTATCTGTTTTTCTGATTAGTGTGGTATTGTTCCTCGGGTTACGCCAGCTGTCTGGTTTATTTCTAGCATGGTATATATAGCTGCTGCGTTCGTCGTGTCGTCATAACAACCGCCATTGCCTTCGACAACGTTCACCACTTCAATTCATAATGCCTGTCGTTGCAGTACGTGACTTTGCGGACTTTTTGGTTCTCATGAATATCATGGGAGATTCGTTGCTGCCTCTAATGCGTAGTGTGTGAGTATTTCTTTTATTTATTTCTTTATTTATTTATTAATATTATACTTTCATAGCTCTACATAGCTCTACATAGCTCTACATAGCTCATACCTGTTTTCACTTTACATACTGTTCTATCGTTCCTGTGTATACATGTCTCGCTGAGTGTTCGTCGAGTCCACGTTCCAAGTTCCATATGTAGCGGCTTGCCTAGCGATAACGTCTGCCAGTCGATCGGTTTCGTATTACCTATCTCTCGTTGCTTGGTTACGTCTGTTATATATATAGATGCCTATGCATGTTCTCACTCTGGTTGTGTCCTTTACTTACAGCATACCTCGCTTTCACTGGGCCCGTGTCATGCTGGAGATGCTACAAGGTGCCGTACACCGACGGAGCTGTCAAGCGACAGTGCTCTTTCGAGAACACCTCTACGACGCCGATCTGTTGCCAGCGTTCGCAGAACATGTCAGCCGTTGGCGGCACGTCATGTCAGACGTCACTCATTACGTCACTGGATATCGTGCCCCCTCGACCGCTCCACCTGAGTCGTGGTCCGACGACGAAGGCGAAGAAGACGCCGCCGCCGACGCCGACGACTGCGACGACGCCACTCGTGTCGCTTTCCGCTGTCACATGACGAATTGGGAGCCCGTCATGCACGAGTTGCTACTCCTACATGTCCCATCACCCACATCTATTTTCCGTCGCCTTCGCAGAGGACCCATCCATTTTCCGTCACTGTTCCGTCGCCGTCGTTCGGTGTCTCTCCGCATTGCCTTGGCACGCAAAATGACTGCCCGTTGCGTTCGGCGTTCGCTGTTGACCGCATTCAATAACCTTCCTGAATGAACACTTCTATCCACGAACATTTTATAACTTATTTTTCCTTATAACTAATACTACTACCGTTTACTTTTCTATTTGTACTTGTGCTTTTTCGTGTATTAAATTTTGCATCACCTTATATTCCCGTCTTGTATTGCGTTCTTGTTCCAACTGCGTGTTGGCATATTATATTTTACACATAGTCCATTTTCGTCCTGCTACATTTTATTTAACGAACGGTCCGATTTCCGTCGTCCAGCGGTTATATTATAGCCATGCATGTCGGCTAATTAATAACTATTACATATTCGCCTTATCTTTATCGGTTTTACTTTTATCACGTCTTATGTTCACTCCATATAACCGGCTATAACATACCTCGATCCCACATCAATGTCGTCACTGCAACATAGTTGCTGTTTATCACTGATTAGCTCGGCTCCCTTGCTACATTGTACAGATTGGCGTCCTTTGATCTCGCGCTACGGCTCACAGCTGGATAAACGCTTCGGCTTACAGTTAAATGCAGTCGTTCGGGTGTCCAGTTGGTATTAGCTAGCCACTCGGACTGGTCACTCCGTCGGGGTCAAGGTCACGGTCACGTGTTTACGTGGGTGGGTGGGTGGGTGGGTGGGTGGGTGGGTGGGTGGGTGGGTGCTATTACGTGTATTTTCTTTGTTCCTATGTCCACTATCGATGACTACTGGTCAATGTTCGTTCCTCCTCCAGTCGCTAGGGGGCGCTTACGTCACGCACGCTCGGCTACCACCGCCAGGGGGCGCTCTGACGCGCTCTGATTGGCTGCGCGCACTCATTAGCGGTGGGCGATATTAGGGTGTTTTGCCTTTGATGTTCCTTTGATGTATGGTCCAGTGATTATGTAGGCCACTTGAGGTCTCAAAAACTTCCACTAACTACTGTTAGAAATCGACTTACGGTGCTTTCGACCGAAATCGAAGGGCTACAGGAAGCAATGCAAACTCATGCTAGATGTTAAGTCAAAACGGGATAAGTTTAATCGACAAAGGCCAAAATATGTTGCATAAGTTGTGTTTAGAAGCACACATCATGGCTAAATCGTATTGGCAAGTATAGGACGATATGTTTACAAATATATGTTCATTTGGTGAACGAATGTTGCCATATCACAAGCACACGTGTCGAGGTTTATCTTACGGTCCATGAAACTAAGATGTTGTGTGTTCTTTTTCACGCCAGTAGTTTTCCCAGTAAACTACGGCGTGAAATTCTTGTTTGTAGTTACAAATAGTTATGTGCTAATAACTCTTATAAGTACATAGGCACAGCACCAGGACTTTTGTTTCAGTTTAACGAAGACCCTTGCAGTCAGACCACCCAGTCTGTATTAGGCCCTATTACTACTACGACGACCTCTTTCCAGGGATGAGGACATTGAAAGTAACTAATATAATGTTGGCAACAGAACTATTTCATAATTCGCAACTGTCGCAATGACGTCATCACCAATTATTTGAGCACGATGACGTAATACATTGACGCGCAGCTCCGACGTCGTGCCAGTTACGCATGCGCCAACTAAAATCTCCTTCAGTTCACGGACAATGACCAATTCCAAAAGAGTTATGACGTATTTAGGATCTCGGAGGGGATAAAGGGGCAAGCTTAATTATCATTAAGTTTGCTATGCTACCATGTAGTGACGCAAGAAGATATTCACCAAATTATTCATACCCCAAAGCCAAAAGAGTTGACGGCCGCTTTAACACACTACATCTTTTAACTGCACTGTATTGCATGTACTGTTTTACGGTGCTGCACGGTAACGAATGTGATGTCAAAGATTGTATGGGTACTATTTCCAATGTTTACAATCATTGCCTATGTGTGCATAGACATGGTAGGCTTGATGTCAACCGATATTAAGATCACTTGCCATTACTACGGACACAGCTGTTGTACGAATTATGATATAGTAAAACGTTCATATATAGACCTACACACATCTTATCTAAACAATAACAACTAAATAGTAAACGACTCAACAACAACAACAAAATAAAATCACATTTTAGTTGCAGTCCTACACATGTTACTTCGTCGTGTGGGGCAAAGCGCACCCCCGGTTCGCGTTGCCCAACTACCGGGTAATAAAGGGATATCAGGTAATGTTCAAACAAACGTTATAAAACAACTATAAAACAAGCGCATGATCAGAGCTCTTGTGCATTAGTCAACTGACATAAATTGGTGGTTCATTACAGAAATAGTCGTGAAATTACTTTACAGATATTAAATGGGTGAACTTCTAAAACAAATACTCCGGTTGTGATTCACAACACGCTTTGCTCCACAACATTTACGCTGTGTTTAATCGGTTGACTATTACGTGATCACTGCTGTGTTTGTTCTATCATCAGCTGTACACTTTCTTTCTAAAGTGACGACGTTGTTACAGACACCAACCAATACAAGCAAAACGTCCGATGTCGATGATGATGTCGATGATCATGATCGCGATAGCTGAGCCTGAAGCTCTAAGAAAACGGCGAACTTGAAGAGTTTTCCATGAATGGAACTGTGACTGGAATGTGCCTGTTACTGCCAGATGTATGTTACTGTTAGCTGTATGTTACTGTCATGTGTATGTTACTGGAATGTGTATGTTACTGGAATGTGTATGTGACTGGCATGTGTATGTTACTGGCATGTGTATGTTACTGGAATGTGTATGTTGCTGGCATGTGTATGTTACTGGCATGTGTATGTTACTGTGGGCTGTATGTTACTGACACGTGTATGCTACTGGAATGTGTATGTCACTGGAATGTGTATGTTACGGGCATGTGTATGTTACTGGCATGTGTATGTTACTGGCATTGGTATGTTACTGGCATTGGTATGTCACTGGAATGTGTATGTTACTGGCATGTGTATGTTACTGGCATGTGTATGTTACTGGCATGTGTATGTTGCTGGCATGTGTATGTTACTGGCATGTGTATGTTACTGTGGGCTGTATGTTACTGACACGTGTATGCTACTGGAATGTGTATGTCACTGGAATGTGTATGTTACGGGCATGTGTATGTTACTGGCATGTGTATGTTACTGGCATTGGTATGTTACTGGCATTGGTATGTCACTGGAATGTGTATGTTACTGGCATGTGTATGTTACTGGCATGTGTATGTTACTGGCATGTGTATGTTACTGGCATGTGTATGTTACTGGCATGTGTATGTTACTGGCATGTGTATGTTACTGGAATGTGTATGTTACTGGCATGTGTATGTTACTGGCATGTGTATGTTACTGGCAAGCGTATGTTGCTGACATTGGCAGCTCATTGCTGCCAGGTCTGCGTTATATTTACAACCTGTTCCATAATGACCACATTACCTTAATTAATACAATTATTTAAGTATTTTATTTAATTAAATCAGTTAAAAATAAGAGTTCGTTGTACATTTAATAATTACGTTTGAAAGTCAGTTGTCCCCCGTCCCATCTTCCTGCGGCTTCACGAGTAAAAGTCAGGTGTCCCCCGTCCCATCTTCCTGCGGCTTCACGAGTAAAAGTCAGGTGTCCCCCGTCCCATCTTCCTGCGGCTTCACGAGTAAAAGTCAGGTGTCCCCCGTCCCATCTTCCTGCGGCTTCACGAGTAAAAGTCAGGTGTCCCCCGTCCCATCTTCCTGCGGCTTCACGAGTAAAAGTCAGGTGTCCCCGTCCCATCTTCCTGCGGCTTCACGAGTAAAAGTAATGAATACTTATCTACAAATGGTTACTCGACTTACTGTTGGTCTACCAACTTAATAAGTATTTACTGGTATCTTAGTTTACCGCAGGCCTGTGGACAGGTGTATGTTCCCAGTTGATGTCCACTATTGCAGGCGCCCGCCCGTTATTGCAAAAAGGTAACCATTTATTAAGTTGATATCTTCTTTCCAACAATCAAGACAATGCAAAAAGAGGCTGATCTACGAAGGGAGTTAATTATATCAGCCTGACCATCTTCTTGTATGGTCAAATCTAGGGCTAGGCTAGAGCTAGGCATTTAACATATCACAGTCATTAACATCAGTGTCAGTACCAGTGCCAGTGTCAGTGGCAGAGGCACTGGTAGTGTCAGTGTCGGTGGCAATGCGTCTCTACGTCGTCGGGCATCTGTCAGTACCCACTAATAATAATCCCAATGAAAAGTCGATACATGTCAATATAATGTCCACATACCTGGAAGAGATGCCCATATAAATCACGCAATAAGATATGTTTTGTTAACTTTGGAGTTTAATATATTATGTGCCATGTCATTGTTTCATTTGATGCCGCTATGAGCGCCATGTGTCAATTTGATTGACAGTTGTCCACAACGTGGCACCACTATTCCGACTACCCTATGCATTGGCGAGAATCGATTAGTCAAGCGCCGGCTTGCGGAGCCACCGTTTGTCCTTGAGTCCAGAGAGTAGATCCATTGTGACGGAACGCGGATGGGATCATGCCTCAGTTAAACTTCCTGGCGTGTTACAAATGTAGGGCACAGTAATTTTAGATATGTGTAATTAAAAAAAATCATATCATCTGACATAACTGCATTTGAGCAGAGACATTGGCAAGTTTGCTGGTAGAACATGTTAACAGTGTAACCGTGGATTTTTAGATGATTTAAATCGGCGGAAGGATTTTTGGCAATTTTTTCGCCACAAGGCACATGTGCGTAGTAACTTATGCAGAAATTGGTAAATATTGACGGGTATGGCACATTCAGCCGTTTTAAAAGAGTTAGAAATATGTGATTTTGACAAAACTCGACCAGCATGTCAATGAGATGATGACAACGACAGGAAAGAAGTTTCAGAATTTTTTATGGTCCCGTTTTCTTATAATCGTGCAAAACGTTAACATGGTCACCAATGGGAAACGTAACAGTAGGCTGAACCCGGATGTGTACCCAGAATTTGGGTATACATCAAAAGGCGATGGTTGTGTGCACATGGGATGATTGCTGCTTAGTTGTGTTTGCTTGGAACTGAGTGGATTAGAACTTGCTTACGTTATTGCGGTTCTGTGGTGCTGGTTATTATGCCCGGTAGTGAGATCGTAAATGGCTGGTCAATCGTATCTTAGCCCGGCATACCATCACACGACGTAGACACTTTTAATCAGGATGTGGTTGAAATGGATTTTGTAGACTATTAATGATCTCTCATCTCACTGATCTCTCGTGTTTTAACCATGGTTACTAGCCGGTTGGTTTCAAACAACTTAGTACAAGTTAGTACGAGATCTAATCGATTTAAAACTTTCTCAAAGCACGTCTTTAAATGTTTATTCGTCTTCCTTCCTTCACATGACTAAGTTCAGAATAAAACAACTTGCCGGAGCAGTATTTGAGATTTAAAATGAATACGACTGATAGCTTTTGGTGTGAGCAATCCATGATGGAATTGATTAGCACACAGTAATTAAACATGATTTTGATCAATTGTACAGTTTTGTCATAGTCGATTTAACTGTGTGACTAAAACTAGGCCTACACCAAATAAACTTACTCTTGATCTAAAATAAGAACACCGCCCAAAGTTATGTTATTAATTTTATCACGTGCCGGTCTCTGATCTGTTTAGAATATGAGTATACAACAGGCATCTTTAGAAAAACAGAATGACCATTTAAGAGTCCGCACTGGCTGTCTGCATGCGCGTCTTTCAGGATGTTGGTCACCGTCGGAGGGAAGCCGTACACCTGTAATATATTCCAGAAGGATGGACGGTGTGTGCTGTCATAGGCCTTTTCCTTTTTATTGACATATTCGGGGCATTGATTAAGCAGTACTATTGTCTTTAATGCACATTTCTATGTACAGGTGTATATGCGTTTTTTAAATTAAAGTATGTATTCGTATGTATTTCTAACACAATTAATTAAGTTCCACAAGACTTCATGCAGTGGACACGAGCAGTGGCAGAATAGCATCCACTGTCATGACAAGGTCACCAATGAAAATTTATACTTTCTTTCAACTGTGAAGCGGAAGGTATTTTGCGGTGGAATATATTTAGCACGACACCGACGCTACGAGACCTCCACCACGACATCGAGTGGGATATAGTACACAGGCGGCAGTCATAGGTACTGTTAATGAAAGTTAAGGACGCCTTGCTCCCCTCGATCACCGAAGAAAGGACAGTTTTGGTAAGTACGTGGCCACCTACTTGACAGTGATGGAATTGTTGTTCTGTCTGCCGACCAAGGTCTGCTCTAAAATATCATCATCAGGTATATAACGAATCAAATCGAAACTGAGAACAATCATGAACCAGGTGCACATGGCGCATTTTGAAGTCATAATAAAACTTTTAATGCCCTTCCGGCCATGGAGAACACTATGACCCACCTACTCGACACCCGTCCCTGGTCCGGCCATGGAGAACAATATGTCCCACCTACTCGACACCCGACCCTGATCCGGCCATGGAGAACACTATGACCCACCTACTCGACACCCGTCCCTGGTCCGGCCATGGAGAACACTATGACCCACCTACTCGACACCCGTCCCTGGTCCGGCCATGGAGAACACTATGACCCACCTACTCGACACCCGTCCCTGGTCCGGCCATGGAGAACACTATGACCCACCTACTCGACACCCGTCCCTGGTCCGGCCATGGAGAACACTATGACCCACCTACTCGTCACCCGTCCCTGGTCCGGCCATGGAGAACACTATGACCCACCTACTCGACACCCGTCCCTGGTCCGGCCATGGAGAACACTATGACCCACCTACTCGTCACCCGTCCCTGGTCCGGCCATGGAGAACACTATGACCCACCTACTCGTCACCCGTCCCTGGTCCGGCCATGGAGAACACTATGACCCACCTACTCGACATCCATCCCTGGTCCGGCCATGGAGAACACTATGACCCACCTACTCGACACCCGTCCCTGGTCCGGCCATGGAGAACACTACGACCCACCTACTCGACACCCGTCCCTGGTCCGGCCATGGAGAACACTATGACCCACCTACTCGACACCCGTCCCTGGTCCGGCCATGGAGAACACTACGACCCACCTACTCGACACCCGTCCCTGGTCCGGCCATGGAGAACACTATGACCCACCTACTCGACACCCGTCCCTGGTCCGGCCATGGAGAACACTATGACCCACCTACTCGACATCCGTCCCTGGTCCGGCCATGGAGAACACTATGACCCACCTACTCGACATCCGTCCCTGGTCCGGCCATGGAGAACACTATGACCCACCTACTCGACATCCATCCCTGGTCCGGCCATGGAGAACACTATGACCCACCTACTCGACACCCTGGTGGATGGGAAACTTCAGTATATTATATAATAATGTATAGTGCAAGTCAAGTTTTAATGTCCTAAGATTTTGCATGCTGTTTACTATGTAATAGCACAAGGAGCTAGTGAAGCATTACCGCAATACATGTACATGTACTACACATGTACATGTACTACACATGTACATGTACTACACATGTACATGTACAACACATGTACATGTACAATACATGTACATGTACTACAATATCATTTAACATCATTGGACAACTTGCAGACCATTATATACAAAGAATCAATCCTAATAATTATATTAATAGACAAACGCAAACTCTTTGCAATAATGACATCCATTTAATCATAAGCCAATAAGACATTAATTATAATGATTCGGTACGAAGTGTTTACGTGTCTGTCGTGTACAGAAAGGGTTAAGTATCTACCCTCTCCTTCATGTGGGCGGTCTTTTAGCGCTAAACATCTGAACTGGTGGATAATACGTTCTGTATCCAAAATATTGTCCTTGTGGACACGCGTAAGGGCTACTCCTAACAAGAGCTCAGTTGTGGCAGTCGAGAGAGACAGCACCAGCAGTATCACGACTGATATATATATATATATATATATATATATATATATATATATATATATATATATATATATATATATATATATATATATATATATATATATATATATATATTGAGGTACAGGACATATTTTACTTCCTGTATTGTGTATTAATTTTTGTCTCTCAGCGGCATTGACCATCTTCCACGTTGCCTTCCATTCCATGGCATATCGACTTGGAACCACACCTCGTGCGGCGGGGCAATCCAGTGTCAGATTCACCCGCTGTCGTGGTGTCATCTATTACGTGGTGATTCTGAGCTACTAATAGACGTGTATCCATTTCCTGCAGCAAGTTATCAATGAACAGCAGATACATCGCCCTCATCCAATACTGGCTGGGCATGTCAGTTATATTAGCGATTACGTTTTCACGGACGGTGCCTATATCTACCATCATTGCGTGGTTTGCTCGCCTCAGTCTCAGATCTTCCCTCTAGCTCTACAGCACTGTCAAAGAATGCATTCCATACTCCTGGGTCGGCCGTCTCTTGCTGCAGCTGGGCGATTGTAGTGGATGCCTCTTTTGCAGAGGTGACACTGTTTGGACTGTAGGAATGTAGCCAGAGGAAGCCGTATACGTTCAAGCGTATCTATATCCTTCGTGCAATATGGTCTGTATATACAGTATTCTAAATGAAGTCTAATTATTGCTTTATACAAAGTTATAAATTGCACTTTTCCTTATATGTTATATTTCTCCTAATCAACCCAAGCATTTGATTACCCTTTGAAGCTACAATTACAGTGATCTGACACTTTCATATCACCACTTATTGTTACTCCTAAGTCGTTTTCGTTTATGGTTGTACCTAGAACACTATCTCCAATTTTATAGTTTACATCAAAGTTCCCGTGTCCTGTATGTAGGTATTGACATTTCCCAAAATTTAATAACATATGCCTTTTTTCAGACATTCAACTAATTTGTCTATATCGTTTTGCAAATGTTGCTTATCATCATCATTGTTAACCTTTCTGAACACTTTTGTGCCATCCGCAAATTTCAATACCAGAACGTGATTGCGACGTCGTAGTTAGGTGCGGTCTCGACCGATATGAATTTATGTACCAGCGGCGCATAAAGGATTTATGCGAGATAACAAGGCAGTGAAGGCGATTTTAGGTTAGACCCTTTATGGTAGAGAGATTATTAGCCTAATTACTCGCTCACGCGTATGGGTACACCAACCACGTGACCTAGAGCCAGCCTCTCGATTTCCAAGTCAGCTTGTGTCGTTGTGAGACCTTTGCGCTGCAAATATTTCCGAATATCTATTGTTACTGGTTAATCGTTATCGCTGAATTTGTTGATTTTATTGCAAGATCAGTTTTGTTGTTCGGTTTATTGTTGCGTGATCTTATAAGGAGTTTTCCAAAGGGTGTTTCAGGTGAGTGTCTTCTGCGAAGACTGACGCCGGACAACCGCCATTTTGTGAACTTCGACCCGTGAGTTGAGAAACGTAATCGTTGTTTACGCATATTCGGGGCGGGCGCGATACGACCGTTAGCAGTCGTACGTGAGTCGAATTGCACTATTAATTTGTCGATGGTTGCTAAACCTTTGGTTAGTTCTGGGAGACAGCCTCGGGTATTTTTTGGGGCGTTTGGTCGCCTCGACCGAGGTAGGTTTTGCGCAGTAATGTTGCGTTGAGATCTTCCGTCGTGATGGAGTTCATTACAATGCTCGGGGAAATTTCGAACTGTGGATGATCGTGACCAGTAGTTGTTTCGGGGCTATGAAGCGGGTACAGAGGCTGTAGTTACATCCTGGGGTTGGGGTGATGGTGTTGCCATATAACGTTATAAGCCTATAGGTGGGTGTATGCTTTGGAATGGCTTTGTGCATGGTGTGATAAGGGGGGATTAACCAGTTTATTGCAACGGCTTTCCATCGGGTGAGGTGATAGTCCCAGCAGGGTGAGGAACAATAGAATTTATTAATTCAGGCTGTGTACATATTAACTGTATGTTTGTGGTCCATGCAGTGTATAGGGCACATTATTTTCTTTAAATTTATGCGTATTACGCCAAGGGGTGGTCTTGGTGGTACATGATACTGCTCCCTTTGGACCAGTATAGTGTGCAGGGCATGTTCACTTTAATCTGTATTATTACGCCTTACAGTGGCGTTGTTGGCATCATGATATTGGTCCCTACGGTGTACAGGGCTGGTTAATTTTCATTTGTCTCATTGCGCCTCCGGTGGAGACAGTAGTTTTGTGATGTTGGTTCCCACGGTGTATAGGACACGTTAACTTTAATTTGTCTTATTAAGCCATACAGTGGAAATGGTCGAATTATGATATTGGTCCCTACGGTGTACAGGGCATGTTAATATTTTGTCTTATTAGCCAGACGGTGGAAATGGTCGAGTTAGCATATTGGTCATATTGGCCCCTACAGTGTATAGGGTATAGTACGTGTTATTAACAATGATCACGAAGGGTTGGTTTACCAAGTCAGGTATCGTGGTAGTATCATTAGTGAGATCATTGATCCGATATTCAATGATCTGACATACAATGGTAAATTGGTTACGGGGAGTATTAAACGTCTGACACAATTAATTTTTTCGAGGAAATGTGATGCTTAAACAAGTTTGTTAAGACATATTTTCGTATATTTTGTTCGTCATTCGTCGCCAGGTGGTACGACACATCTGTGCATTTGGTAAATACGCTACATTTCGGTTTATCGGACAACAATGTCCGCTACTGTTCGTAATAATCACTAGAGGAAAGTAATGGAACTGCCTCGTGATTTTTGTACATTTAATGCGTTGTTTATTAATGTATTGTGAAACTTTTTAAAGGCGCTCTTTCTTTTAAGGCAAATTCCGGTGCTAGCCTCATTTCGAGAGCCACGTTTCCATCGTTCGATATTGGTAATTCATTAACTGTAAACAACTACTTCTTACACCTTCCCACATATATTTATGAAATGACTGGCACTTGTTTCACTAGAGATCCCATGTACAAAAGTGTTTTCAGCTTTGTGAAAGCGGCATATTATATTAATAATACTAGTATTACATAAGGCACAAACCACCCTGATCAGTATAAACAGAGAGGTTTCTGTATTCCGTGGGGTGTCAACGGAGAAGGTTTTGTGTTATGTGCCCGGGATGTGTAAAGGGAGAAGTTGGGTCGCACCACTCAGTGGGAAAATATTGAAAATTTTATTAAGAAAACTAGTTGTGGTTATTTCCATACGGTGTAAATGGAAAATAACATTGGATAAGACATGCAGTGTAAATGGCACAAGTGTATTCCGTGCGGTGTAAACGGAGGAGTTTTTCTATTTTATGCGGTGTAAACGGGGAAATTATATTAAGCCATGCAGTAAGAATATTGAAAATTTAACTAATCCGTGCGGTGGAAGCGAAACATTTTTGTTAACCCATGCTGTGAGTAAGCGGATGTAAATTTAGGTAATCCATGCAGTGATAGGGAGAAGTTTTGTTATTTCCATGCGGTGTAAATAAAAAGATAACTTTTGCTAAGCCATGTGGTGTAAATGGCACAATTGTTTTCTGTACCGTGAAAACGGAGGGGTTTCTGTATTCCGTGCGGTTAAAACGGAACGTGATATAGATAATTTTTTTATTTCCGTGCGGTGTAAATGGAAATTAACTTTTGTTAAGCCATACGGTGTAAATGGCACAATTATATTCCGTGCGGTGTAAACGGAGCAGTTTCTGTAGTCCATGAGGTGAAAACAGAAAGTGTTATGGAGAAGCTTTGTTATTGCCATGCGGTGTAAATAAAAAGATAACTTTTGCTAAGCCATGTGGTGTAAATGGCACAATTGTATTCCGTGCGGTATAAACGAAGCAGTTTCTGTAGTCCGTGCGGTGAAAACGGAAAGTGATATGGAGAAGTTCTGTTATTTCCATGCGGTGTAAATTGAAATTAACTTTTGGTAAGCCATGCGGTGTAAATGGAACAATTGTATTCCGTGCGGCAAACGGAGCAGTTTCGGTAATCCGTGCGGTGTACACGGAGATGGTGGGTTAACCCATGCAATAGTGAGTAAGCGGATGTATATTTGGGTAATCCATGCAGTGATATAGAGACGTTTTGTTATTTCCATGCGGTGTAAATAAAAAGATAACTTTTGTTAAGCAAAGCAGTGTAAATGGCACAATTGTATTCCGTGCGGTGTAAGCGAAAAGTGATTTGGAGAAGATTTGTTATTTCCATGCGGTGTAAATGGAAGATAACTTTTGTTAAGCCATGCGGTGTAAATGGCACAATTGTATTCCGTGCGGTGAAACGGAGGAGTTTCTATATTCCATGCTGTGAAGTGGAAAAATTACTGAAATGTTACTAATCCGTGCAGACGAGGCGGAACAGTTTTGTTACACCTTGCAGGGAGAAAACGAATGTAAATATGTTTTGTTTTGTTATGTCCATGCATTGTAATTGGAAGATAAGTTTTATTAAGGCATGCAGTGTAAATGGCACAATTATAGAACCTTTTATATTCCGTGCGGCAAATGGAGAAGTTTTTGCATTCCATGTACTGATAAAATGCATGAAAACGTGTGTCTGTCACCAAACAATGAGTGTGTACTGTAGACAGGTTGCACAAAAGGAAGAATGTTTAAATATGGAGTTACTAATTGCCGACTCAGATGTGGCTCAGCCGTGCATGACAGTTACATGCTCCAACATAGAATCACACGAATAAATCAAAACGGCTGCTAACTTGCCTCATGTTGCGTGCGTTTGACTTAGAGCATTGTATGTGTCAGGCCAGTTAATATTATATTGTTAGATATAGTTAATATTATATTGTTAGATATAGTTAATATTATATTGTTAGATATAGTTAATATTATATTGTTAGATATAGTTAATATTATATTGTTAGATATAGTTAATATTATATTGTTAGATATAGTTAATATTATATTGTTAGATATAGTTAATATTATATTGTTAGATATAGTTTATTGATTCCATCTAGTCAACAAGAGCATTATATTTTAAGCGCCGCTATTATTTAAGCTTTGTAACCGTCTCCTTTAGGAGGTATCCTATAACTGATCTACTATATATCAAAAATGCCAAATGAATGTACATTTTAATGTTGTGCGATAACGTTTGATGTGCACCAGCTGATATGTTATGCTACTTGATGATTAATAAGATATTTAGTTGTCAATAAACATATTTTTTTCCAACTTTTCATTTGTTAAAATTGCCAGAAAGAGCATATGTGTAAGTTAAAAAGAAGCATATTTTTGTATGTAAATCAACGTTAATTTTCATAAATGTCTATTCATCACGTCTCAATACCCATGTCATGATGTGTGCAGTTCTTTGTAAGTGTACGGACACAATGAGATGGTGATATGCAAGTCTAACCGTAGCTAACCCCATATCTAACTAACCCCATCCATAGCTAACCATAACCAGGTTCATAGGAAAAGTTAACAATTTGCTTGGAAAGGGCAGACAGCAGTAACAATCACGAATAGCCTGGTACAGACCGGATGCCAGAATTGACATTTTGTCAAAATTAGGGGGTATGTCTAAGACCAGTTTGTGAGGGAGCAGGTAGCTGTTTTGCACCAGAACAGTCATTGGTGATATGTGTTATGTGACTGAGTGCATTGGTAATATTGTGTAACACATTTGGACAGAATAGTTGTATGTTGGTTGTGTCACAGCCACTGGAAGCATTGCGTAGATGAGCATTTTCAAATGTGGCCGCAACGGGTATCTGGTCATGTGATACCCATTTATGGTGGCGTATCCAAATCAAGCAGTACGCCATGTACCCTATCAAGTGAAATCAGTCACGCCAAAAAAAAATTAACAAGTCTGACACATTGAAAATCACTCAAAACCCTGTTAAATGTGACAAATCGTCACTGTTCTAACAAAGTTGCGCCATTTTTGGTTAAAAATCAAATAATTATATAAATATTAATTTGAAAATAAATAGTTGGTATATTTAAAGAGACGGTAAGTAGGTTTCATTGGTTCGCAATGCTCTTATAAATCTAGTGTACATGGTGTATGATTTTAAGTGTCAAAATTGACCTATAATTAAATTATGTGACTGGTTTTCAGCTAATATTACTGGCCTGGCATTGTTCTGATTTGGCTGTGAAACAAATAATAATGACGTGACAAGCAGGAGTGTTCCATAATGGATTTGCATATACGTTGTGCCACAACTTGACATAAAATTGGACACTTTCTCATAAAATAGTTTCCCTATTTGGGATCATGCCTCAGTTTCGCCCCAAGGCACGCGTGCGTAGTAATTCATGCAGAAATTGGTAAACATTGACGGGTATGGCACGTTCAGGCATTTTAAAAGAGTTAGAAGTAAGAGACTTTGACTAAACTCGATCAGCATGTCAATGAGATGATGACAAAGGCAGGTAAAACGTTTCAGAATTTTTGATGGTCTCGTTTTCTTATAATCGTGCAAAACGTTAACATGGTCGCCAATGGGAAACGTAACAGTGGCTGAACCCTGTATTGGGGTTTTCGTAGCCATGTCTAGTCATTGTAATCCGTGGCAAGAACAGTCGTAGGAGGCACATATCCGTGAGTTGCCATTCTGACCTATGTGTTACGTCTTTCCACAATACTATGAAAAACATAGGCAACAGTTCAAGCATGCTGAATTTATTTTCAATGCATGCAGTTTTGCATGTCACTCGTGTCATTAAAAAAAATTATTTACACATTATTCTCTCTTCAATATAACGTATTATATGAATGGCTGCTTATATTAAGTGATCAAATATATGACACTGAATATTGTACTGGCCATTAACTGCTGTGGCTATTACATCATTGCAGGCGCATTACCCTACTCAAAATGCCCCCTGGCAGACCTGTTCATTTAAACACCAACTCGACTTCTTTGGGAAACATTAGTGATTGTATTAGCCCTAGATATGCGTCTGAATATAATTTATATAGTATGCACAATTTTGCATTGTGTGACATATTATCGTTCGCTTTGATTTAGTAATGTGTCACATGGTTAAGCGGGGAAATGTTATAGATTGAGTAATCTTCTAGGATATCAAATCGGCACCTCGCTGAATGCTGTCCAAATTCCGGTCCTGCGTCTTGTGGAACTGTTCGTGACGCCTTATTCCGTTTGTCAGTTAGTAGTTCGGCGGTAGATCTGGTTAACGTAAAACAAAGAATACGTTTCCGGAATATTTCTATTATGGCATGTATAAAAAGTAGCGCTTATTACATTAATATGTTTTTTAAAGATTAAGACACACATTGAAAGTTACACTGGCCAATATTACCTTCACAGGACACACGATTCCCATAACATGGCGCAGTCGCTGCGGCTTCCGGCCCAGAGTACGGATGGCACAACAGGCCTTGGGGAGAATGTTGTTGTAGCGGCATTTGTGCAGGATTCACTCTAGTCATATTGGCTTGTCCGGTCGGCACATGATGTGTGAGGACAACCTGCAACCGAACGTTATTCACGAACGGAGCGCATCCGATGTAGCATGCATCGATATCGCAAGCATTAACACACTTTGTAGGACTTCAAATACTGAAGAAAAACTAAAAATCTCTGCAAAGATAAGGTTGTGGTAGTTGGAATATAATTAGTAAAACGTATTGTACCAACGTCTTTCGAAATGCAGCTGAGTGCGAAGGTTAAACACGCATTCATTCTTATGAACTCATTGCGTCATTAGTGGGAACAAAACATCCACAATTTCAAGGTTGTGTTTGTGACGACATTACTAATCTAATTGACGTTTGAAACATACCATGATTGCACTTGCATACACAAGCAACTATGTACAAAGTAAGGCTAAGTTGTGTACAGCTTGTAACCTCTGTATGAAAGACTGATGACATAACCACTGCGCCAATGCGTCCTGTCACGGTAAGCAAAGATACACCGCAATATCACACAGTCACTACATACCTGTGTATACGTTTAGTCTGCTTTCGGGGTGAGAGTAATTGTTGGTTTTCATAAGATGGCAAGGGTATATATGACGGTTGGAAGGTATTTTGGACCTACCCCCCTAGACCGTCGACGGCAGACGGAGCGGCTGCAGATGACGACCGACCAGATGGACACGACCGACTCGATCAGGAGCAAAGCGACCAAGACGTAAGTCATTTTCTTAGAAAAGACGAAGAGGTCAAGGTCAAACGTCTAGCGTAGGCAGATTTAACTAAAATACCGAATACTACTACGAATACTCTAGGCAGAGTATTCGTATTTACGATTATGGCTTTAACGAAATAACTATTCAAACACTGAATACATACCAAATTACGTGATTCAAAGTGCTTAACAATGGCTAATGGCTAACCAACATTTGCCAGTGGCTCGTCAATATTGGCTAATGCTCGTCACATTGGCTAGTGGCTTGTCAAGTTACCAAAATTTGTTAATATATGGCTAATAAGTTTAGTAGATTGCGATCTATTACCGTATCATGTCGTTTCACTTCCAAATAACTAGCATAATTCCTCTTTAGAAAACCCAGTTGCACAGATCACTTTACTGTATGATTATTGTGATATGCTTCGGGAATGTGTACATATTTAAGATATGCGTTCACTTGCGACAATCAGCTCACCTTGTGTTCAGCGTGTTGAGCGTTAAAAGCAGATGCGATGAAATCTGGAACGGCACAGACAGAAGAAATGATCGACAGCGCCATGAAACTGATGATCTGCAAACATGAATAATACACACAGTAAACATTGAAAAGCTACAAATGATGTATACCAAGCACACAAGTGAACTTAATATCCTGTCTACCAGTGTCAGCCCGTATACTACATGTCAGCCCGTGTACTACATGTCAGCCCGTATACTACATGTCAGCCCGTGTACTGCATGTCAGCCCGTGTACTACATGTCAGCCCGTATACTGCATGTCAGCCTGTGTACTATATGTCAGCTCGTATACTACATGTCAGCCCGTGTACTACATGTCAGCCCGTATACTACATGTCAACCCGTATACTACATGTCAGCCCGTGTACTACATGTCAGCCCGTATACTACATGTCAGCCCGTGTACTATATGTCAGCCCGTGTAATACATGTCAGCCCGTGTAATACATGTCAGCCCGTGTACTACATGTCAGCCCGTATACTATATGTCAGCCTGTATGCTGCATGTCCGTTAAACTGATGTTAGATACTAATATCAACATAGACAGTGTCTAGACATAGACAATGTGCGACTCAATTTAAGAAATTACTTTATAAGTACTAACCGTCAAAAGGACACACGTACATTTGAGACGTACATATATCAAGACGATGCACAAGTATAGGTGAATCTATAGTTAAAAGTATACAGCACTAACCGGGCAAGAGGTCTTCGATTTACCAGCAGCGATACCGCATGATCCAGATGCTATGTACTGAAGAATAACAATATATATTAGCTGGGTAGAACAAAGTGCAAAGTTATATTTTGTCACGTTTTTTTTCTATCGGCACCCTTGCTACTGGTATCATTACTCTATATGCCTCTCTTGCCATGCCAGCCCTTGTACCACATGCCGATGTGCGAGATGCCACAACTCAGCTTTTAATTTAGAAGTAACCTTATCATTGCTCGATTTAGACTGTGCTCGATTTAGACGAGGATGCACAAGCTGGTATGAACAACAGAACTAATCTGCAGTCGCTCTGTGAGACAACATGGTTCAGTCATGTGAACGCTCTGCATACATTCAAGTCTGCATTAACTGCTGTAGTCACCGCCCTTGAACATTTGAAAAAAGATGGGACGGCAAAGCCAGGCGCTACTTGTCCATCAAATATTGACTTCATCATAAGACTACTGGTCATTTATCATATCCCTGCTGTGCACACAGTGTAACCTCTGCCAAAGAGGTAACCACTACAATCGTCCAGTTGCACCAGGACGGGACCGACCCAGAAGCATTCTTTGAAAGTGCTGTAGAGCTGGGGGGGGGGTGGGGTTGAGATTGAGGCGAGCAAGCCGCGCAATATTGGTAGACAGAGGCACCGTCCGAGAGAACGTGCCGGCTGATATAACTGACACCCCAGCCAATGTTGGATGGGGGTGTCACTTGCTGTAGGAAATGGACACACCTATATTAGTAGCTCAGAATAACTACGTGGCCAAATACCTCACACCACGACAACGGGTGAATCAGACACTAGATTGTCCAGCTGTACGAGGTGTTCCAGGACGACATGCCAGGTGATCTGTCTAAGCTGTACGAGGTGTCCCAGGCCGACATGCCAGGTGATCTGTTTAAGCTGTACGAGGTGTCCCAGGCCGACATGCCAGGTGCTCTGTCTAAGCTGTACGAGGTGTTCCAGGACGACATGCCAGGTGATCTGTCTAAGCTGTACGAGGTGTTCCAGGACGACATGCCAGGTGATCTGTCTAAGCTGTACGAGGTGTCCCAGGCCGACATGCCAGGTGCTCTGTCTAAGCTGTACGAGGTGTTCCAGGACGACATGCCAGGTGATCTGTCTAAGCTGTACGAGGTGTTCCAGGACGGCATGCCAGGTGCTCTGTCTAAGCTGTACGAGGTGTTCCAGGACGACATGCCAGGTGATATGCATCAGCAACAAAATGTAGTTGGTCGCTGGAAAGCAAGATGGGAGATGGAGGAAGTGGATGAGAGGCCCAACACACTCGATACCACGAAACAGTATAAATCAACCATGTCTTGTTCCCTAACATGTATACAACAGTCATGATACTACTAATGAAGAATGTCTCGACTGCCACAGCAGAGCGGTCATTCAGTGCCATGCGACGCCTCAATAACTCTCCGTTAAATGCATGATGACATCTGAGCGCTTGTCGGGATTGGCTCTTACGCATGTCAACAAGGACAAGACGTTGGATGCAGAACGCATCATCCACTAGTTCAGTCGTTTGGCGCTAACAATCCGCCCAAATGAAGGGGAAGGTTGTAACTGAACCATTTCTGTAGATAAGATACACTCGTAAAGACCTATTACCAAAGCATTATCATTGCCCACATGTCTTCTTGGCTTATGATTAAATGGCTGTTATTTTTGTAAAGGGATTGCTTTTGTTTATTAACATAACTATCAAGATTGATTCTTAAAACATATGGTCATCATAGCACACGTTTCCCTATTATTGTGAATGATATTGTAGTACATGCACATGTATTGCGACAATGCTTCACTAGCTGTTATAATTCTTTGCGCTATCTGGATAGACTTTGCAAAGTCCGGATGTGCAAATTCGTGGGCAGAGGTGCAGGCAGATTATTTTCATTTCGTCTGTAGGGGGTGTATGACAGGGAAATGTCTGCAGGAGCAGGTAAATGAGTTAAGACATATGAATTTGATGATGACAGGGCAGGGTGAGAAAGAATAGAGCAGGGGTGGTGAGAATGATGAGAGCAGAGGTGGTGAGACCGAGGAGAGCAGAGGCGGTGAGAACGAGGAGAGCAGAGGTAGTGAAAACGAGGAGAGCAGATGTGGTGAGAACAAGGAGAGCAGTGCCAATGTGAGAGAGAAAGCTGGTAAGAAGAAGAAAGATGGAAAAAGGAAGAATGTGCAACAAAATGAAGATAAACGAATGAGTGAAGAGGGATTGTCAGGTGGCAGGATGGTCGAGGATAATAAGAGCAGAGAAAAGGAAAGACTGTGGATCAGAAGAAAAAAGATGACAGGAGGCAGAGTGTGCAACAAAAGAAAGGTAAGCGGGTGAGTGGAGAGGGATTACCAGGTGGTAAGATAGTAAATGTTGATGATAGAAGAGAAAGGGGGCATAGTGTGCGACAGGAAAGGAGCTTTGCTGATGTAGTATCACAAGGGAAGGCGAGGAAAGCCCGGGTATTTATGCGGGATTCCATCATTAGGAAAGTGGATAAAATTGTAAACAGAGGAGATGATAAAACAGTATGCCTACCAGGGACAAAAATAGAGGATATAGCAGCGAAGGCAGGACAAGTCATGGGTGGTGGCACGGGAGGTGCTGTTCTCGTGCATGTGGGAACGAACAATGCCGAGAAGGAGGGAACGTCAGCCATCGTTGGTAAGTACAGGAGGTTGATCAAGACGCTTAAAGAGGCACGAGTTGGACAGATTGTATTACCAATAATGGGAGGCAGGGGTGAGGAATATAGGAACTGTAGGAGGATTGCGATCAACACACAAGTACAGAAGGTATGTATATATAATATATATGGAGGAGGGAGTAGGCTTCGTAGACATGTGGTTAAACTTTGTGAGAAGAGATGACTTTTTCATGAGAGATGGACTTCATCTGACAGGGAAGAGTGCTGCAGTTCTTGGGTGTGAGTTTGTCAGAGTTGTCGACGATGGCACAGGTATCATAAATTATTTAAACTAGATGCGCAGGGGGAACTGACAGAGAAAACTCAAAGGAGTACTACTACAAATACACATCCAAAGAAATGTTCACCAATAATTTCAGACAATGAACTTAAATGTGTATGCTTAAATGCCAGGAGCATAATAAATAAAAAAGTGAGTTAGACATTATGGTAGCAGATATTGATCCTCATGTAATAGGCATCACAGAATCATGGGCAAATAAAGATATAGTAGATGCTGAGTTAGCACTGACAGGCTATGAAATCTTTAGGAAGGATAGACGAGAAAGAAGGGGAGGTGGAGTAATTATATATATTAAAGAATCTATCCAAGCATATGAAATAACACTGAAAAGTGAAGCAGATTCTGAGGAAGCAATTTGGTGTAACATAGTTACAAGGAACTCAACATTAACAATAGGAGAAGTTTATCGTAGTCCTAACATAGGACAAGAGGAAGATGTAAAATTACAAAAGGCGATGAGGGAGGTGAGCAAGGGGGAAGGTGTTTTAATGGGTGATTTTAACCATGGCCACATACAATGGGAATCATTAGAGAGTGCTGGAGGTGACGACCATCAGCTTTTACTTCTAACACAGGATTATTTCCTTACTCAACATGTCTTGGAACCAACCAGAGGTGGGAATGTGTTAGATTTAATTTTGTCTTCTCAAAATGAATTAGTTGACAATGTTAAAGTACACGAACCTTTGGGTTCAAGTGACCATAATCAAATCCATTTAAATATAAAAGTAAAAACATGGAATGCATATAAAAAACAATGGAGGAGGAACTTCAACAAAGGTAAATATAAAGAGATGAGAACATATCTAGCAAATATAGATTGGAATAACTTGCTGAAGAACAAGACAGCAACAGAATGCTGGATTTGTTTAAAATATGAGATTGAGGGCATTATTGAGAAATTTTTTCCATTAAGAAAACACTGGAAAAAGGTCCAGGAAGAAACACCTGTCAAAAGAGGCTATTAAAAAAATTGCTCACAAACAGATGCTGTGGAGGGTCTATAAACACACTGGAAATGTAGACGATTACACAAACTACAAAGAAGCACTTAACCTAGCTACAACTGAAATTAGAAAATCTAAAAGAACCTTCGAAAAAAATTGGCAAGTAATATAAAAAATGACAGCAAGAGTTTCTATGCTTATTCCAGTTCCATTTACTAAATTTGAAGGCAATAAATCAGAACATTTAGGGCAGTTATTTGTAACTCCTGAAATGATAGCAAAGAAAATTAAGAAGATGAAAGATAATAAATCACCTGGAGTTGATGGGATACCACCAAAACTGCTTAAGGAAATTGTTGAGCAAATTAGTACACCACTTGCAAAAGTGTTTAACTTGTCACTAGAAGAAGGAATAGTTCTTTCAGAATGGAAAGAGACAAACAGATCGAGGAACAAGCCAGAAAATTACAGACTAGTGAGTTTAACATCAGTTGTATGTAAATTACTCGAAACATTAATTAGAGACCACATGGTGGAATTCCTTGTAAACATAAGTTAATAAATACATATCAACATGGGTTCCTAAAAGCAAAGTCATGTCTAACCAACCTCTTATGTTTTTTGGAAGAAATTACAAAGTGGGTAGATGACGGGTCACCAGTGGATGTTGTCTATTTAGATTTTCAGAAAGCTTTCGATAAAGTGCCACATCAACGATTGTTACATAAACTAAAAGCCCACGGTATAGGTAATTATGTAATCAACTGGATAGAAAATTGGCTTACACACAGAAGACAGAGAGTAATAGTAGATGTTGAGATATCAAACTGGAAATCTGTTTTGAGTGGGGTACCACAGGGATCAGTATTAGGCCGTATACTGTTTTTAATTTATATATATATATATATATATATATATATATATATATATATATATATATATATATATATATATATATATATATATATATATATATATATATATATATATATATATATATATATATATATATATATATATATATATATATATATATATATATATATATATATATATATATATATATATATATATATATATATATATATATATATATATATATATATATATATATATATATATATAATTTGGAAGATGACATATCTAGCAAAGTACTGAAATTTGCAGATGACACAAAAGTATTCAGAAAGGTTACTAATGTTACAGATAAACAAAGTTTACAGGATGGTCTAGATAAATTAGTTAAATGGTCAGAAAAATGGCAAATGTTATTCAATTTTGGGAAGTGTAAATGTATACACATAGGACATCGAAACAAGGACGAAGAATATAAAATGGGGGATGCTGTACTAGGTAGAAACACACAAGAAAAGGACTTAGGTGTAACATTTAGTGCTGACATGCAAGTTGAAGAGCAACGTGGGATTGCTGCTTCGAAAGGAATTCAACCACCCACCCATCCATACCGTATTACAATTACAATATTAATACACTACCGGTGTGAGGCTGTTTTCCCCGATCTCCTCCACATTAAGCCAACGTTCTGAAAGAGGCTGCAGGTGGAGCATAATCTGTGATCTCGCTCGCTATATCAAAACCCAGAATCAAGACGCTTCTCGCGGCCATGCAGTATCACTTCTCGCTGCCATGCAGTATCACTTCTCGCTGCCATGCAGTATCACTTCTCGCTGCCATGCAGTATCACTTCTCGCGGCCATGCAGTATCACCCATCCCTTATAATTTACACAAAACTGCATTTATTTGTGCTTTCTCTGTAAAATACGAATTCAACTAAATGATTATAGCTTTCTTGCGTCGTTTTGATTGTAAATAGCAGCAGTTTTATAATTAGTAAGGATGGCGGGTCGTTATGAAGACAGTCGTGCGTGTGTGTGTGTGTGTGTGTGTGTGTGTGCGTGCGTGCGTGCGTGCGTGCGTGCGTGCGTGCGTGCGTGCGTGCGTGCGAGCGAGGGTGCGTGCGTGCGTGCGTATGTACGTATGTGCGTGTTCTGGCGTGTGTGCTCGCGCGTGTGCGTGCATGCATGCGTGCGTGTTTGTGTGTGCATGTTACCGTACGCGAATTATTACTCACAACAATGCCGACAAAGAGATAGCCCACTGCTCTGGATATGGCGTCACTGACCATCTGCTCAGTCGCGAGAACGATCACGATAACCAACAACGTGACGGCGCCCACGCCTATCTGTATCGCACCGAGGATGAAGGACGATTTGCTCGCGTAGTTCGAATAAAATCCGGGCGGATCGGGAGTGGGTGCGACGACTACATTTGGCTTTGTCTTCACGGCTGTTGCCATGTTTGTCGTTCTGTTTTGCCGAGAGCCCCTGTGTACCTACACGCCGATCGACCTACTTCAACTAGGAACACTCGCAGTAACTCCAGCGAGTGACATTAATATTGCCGCTGTCACACCAGCTGGTCAACAATGCCGAGTCGGCGATCGACCAGTTTAATTCAGAGTCAGGTCAATGTACTTCGACACAAATAGACCGAATGATTTGCAGTTATAGGGAGCAAATGAGGTGTGTTGACGGAGCCACCCGGACACCAAGTCGATATATACGTACCGCGCGTCTCAGCCCCGTTCCGCGTCAGTTGGTCACTTGCCTGACACGTGCGCTGAAGAAACACGAAGTAAGCATATCAAGCAACAGCCATGAAAATGTTTATAAAGTTAGTAGATAACAAAGTTATGATTAAAAGAAAATAGTTTCTTTGTAAATGTGAAACAACAGTTCCAAGCACCAAACGGCTTAGAATCCAACACACTGTTTATCACGCTGCCTCTTGAATGTAATGATTGAAATGATTCTGGTACTTCAGTTCAGTTTTATCACATGGAATATTAGTTAATTACCAGTACTAGATGCTAAATTTCAGAATGTTAAATAAGACAATTTAGGTTTTTCATCATTTGTAACACCTGAAATGGTAGCTAAGAAAAAGGCAATAAAGGATAATAAATCACCTGGAGTGGATGGAATTCCACCAAACTACTAATGGAAACAGTAGAGCAAATCAACATACCACAGTGTTCAACTTGTTATTAAGAGGAGTGTTTCTTTTGAATAGCAAGAAGCTGTTTAAAAAAGTTCGCGTAACAACTCTGAGAATTACAGGCCAGTGAGTTTAACATAAGCGATTGTTTTGTATTAGAAAGGTTAATTAAGGACACGAGCTGGGCTTCCTGTAAGCTCATCATTAACCTCACGCAGATCCTGTATTTCTTCAGTTATTAGTATTGCACAAACAAATGTGTATAAGCATAAAGTTTGTATACAATGGTGGGACGGGGGCAAAATGCCCCCACCTGTGCGTTTTGCCTCACACAAAGGGACGTGTTCTCCATGGTTGGGCAAAAGAAACCTTTTGACCACTTTCACAAAATGTTTCGCAACTAACTTTTGTTAATGATAAGAAACACAAACAATACGAAGACAACAACAACAACATATGTGGCTATATAAACAACGCACTTTTAGACATATTCGCGCAAGGGAGTGATAGACTGAAACCTGGGCCTTATGCCCCGACTTACTCTATATGTTGTCTCGATAAAATAAACAATCTCGTGCATGGCGCCACGTGCTACGCCAGGTCCAGCCCGGTTGTTAAACATATCGCTCTTGTTTTGATGTTCAGTAATGTTCACTGGCGGTGTATACCAATATTACCGACAATTACTGAAACAATTAAAAATATACTAAAATTCCCACGATGACGTATTTATTACGAACAACACTTTCATTAAGGTGACACGGGATAATATAACACTTAAGTAAAAACTGATCAGCTGCAAATAGAGTAATAACAATATAATACCATCCGTGTGGGTGGGTCCTGGGAACGTCCGACACCCCCATCCTGCTTGGTTCTTTATTAACACTGGTGCGTTATACGTTATTGCGGATAAAATGTCAGGTCATTGACGGAAGATCTTTTGTAATTAACATGGCAATAAGAGTAAACAACGGGTACTGGCGCTTTGTTGTTTGTCGCCGCCAGCGGTGGAGCCACTGTAACGTTGTTGCATCTCAGTATCTTGGTCGACCTGTTTAAGCAAAAAAGGAAGACAAACAGTGCTACCTTCTTAAAACAAACATTATATAAAATGCCACAGACACAGCTCCAAAACTACACGTTATTGCTTTATTTGGTAACATAAATCCGCGAGAAGGCGCTATGGGTCCAATGGTCCAATTGTGGTAATTACTGTTTTGGTTTTAGAAGCATGCATGGGACATCTTCAGAAATGTCTTATTCATCGCAAATATTATTTAATGTTTTCTTCTTAAGTCTGAGAACAACTGGTTAATATATCCTAAAAACTGTAAGCACTAGACTCAATTCAAGTATAAGATATTCACCAGGCTACGTTACGTTATTATAGGAATTAGTGAACAAAATATGTTTGTCAGTTACCATTATACCCAATGTAGATCTATCCAACTCTGGCACATTGCATAGCTATCTATATATTCATACGTAGATGACATTACTGTTTCCCCTGGTTCACCAATGGTTGCATAGCTATCTATATATTCATACGTAGATGACATTGCTGTTTCCTCTGGTTTACCAATGGTTGCATAGATTCCTTTTGCAGAAGAAATCAAACAATGAATACTAGTAATGGTTTCAAAGACGTTAAACAACCACTGGATAAAGTAATTTCTAAGAATAAAGGGAAGTATAATTATTTTATGTAGCTACTTGATGCACAAATGAACACAACAATTATATTTTAATAGCAATATTTAATATGCTGCACATATTTAAAATATAGGTTTAACATTATCTTAACTAAAATTAACAAATATATACTGGTATATTACGCAACTCAAACGTGTCTAGTATATCATGATATGTTGTCTAACCTTTTTGTGTTGAAACATCACCAGATGTGTGACCTTCAGTGATACTTTCATACTGAATACTGTAATGGAATAGCATGTAGTATGTATGAAATAAATAATATTAATTTTAGGCATCCATATTTTAAGCTTAATATGTTATGATGCTACAATGTATACCGACTTTCGGATACTGTATAGGCGATTTATTTAGGCAAATATGAATTAAATAAACAAGATGCACGGATATTTCAATATGTTAAAAATTTTAATCACTACAGATTATGTGCTGTTTCTATAAAATCCACACAGTTTATTCATTGGTGATCTTCGTTATGTTTGACATATATTTTACAATCTACAACAAGTATATGTAAAAAGATACACGGAGATTTCAATATGTTAAAAATTTAAATCACTACATATTAAGTATACGTATAAGTAAATACCGACTAAAGAACAGGCGGGATTTAAGGCCGGGAGAAGGACCACTGAGCAGATCTTCAATGAACGACTGATCATAGAAAAACATCTGCTTCACCAAAAAGACGTGATCCACAATTTTATTCAATTTATATCGCATCTGGCACGAAGGCTTATGGTAAGTTATGAGAAACTACAACTTCGACGAAGATCTGATACAAGTCATATGGCAACACAAACAGTGCTGTGCTTCTAAACAACCAACGGGGAGAACTCTTCAAGACAACTGCAGGAGTTCGTCAAGGGAGCCCACTCTCGCCTGTTCTCTTCAACATATTCCCGGAGATCATCATGCAGGAGACTCTCCAAGACTTCAACACCACCATATATATTGGTGGACGGCCAATTTGTAATATTCGTTTTGCGTACGATATTGACATCATGTGAGACAGCGAGAATGAACTTTAAGACCTCGCTATCAGGCTGGAAAACAACAAGAGCAGCTTACGGGATGATGAAGTCTGCTCAGAAAAAGAACTTGTCAACGGTACCAGCCATGACACTCTCATAAACATCGTGTTTCCAGAACCTTGAGGAAGTAGATTCTTAAGCAAAGATGTCGCCGCAACAAACAAAATCAAAATAAGGATCGCAGTAGCTATACCTGCTATGTGAAGGCTTCACATCATCTGGAAGAGCAGAGACATCACCTTCCAAACAAAGCACAAATTCTATATAGCACTCACTGATTCCATCCTCATCTACGGATGCGAGAGCTGGGCTCTGACATATATATATATATATATATATATATATATATATATATATATATATATATATATATATATATATATATATATATATATATATATGTATATATATATATATGTATATATATATATATATATATACATACATACATACATACATACATACATACATACATACATACATACATACATACACAGACGTTGACATTAAGCTTTTGTACCAAGTGGCCCATCGGGACAGTAGATGCTAAGAGATACTGCCCCCCCCACAAAAGTTACTGACCGAAATTTGTTTTATTTATTTAAAAAACCACTATTATTTTTACAATACATCGCAATACAAGTCGACGGATGCGAGTTTGGCCACTATTTATTTTTCCGTTGATGATTTCTTTCATGCTTTCAGTCAGTAGTTCGTATGGCAGACAATATTGGTGAAGGAATCGTTTGAGAATCATTATGCCATTTGTCGAAGCCGCGTTTTGAGAACGACTGGTGGCGCCGCCGCTTGTGTATCGAGCAACAGCTGATTATACTCGAAAATACGACGGGCGAACCGGACTTGACACTGTACATAGGCCTAACTATGACTGGTAAAATTGGGTTTATTTCTTTCGAATATAAACATTTGGACTGAAGTACAAAGTCACGGTAAACTTTGCTATCTGCGCCTGGAATGTTTGTTAGGCATTGTCGTGACATCTAGCGGACAGTCCGTAAACCAGCCGGTTTATATAAAATCAGAACGTCGAAGGCGTATCGCGATAGCCGATACGTATCGCGCATAAGAAAATGCTGCGATATACCGACCACCGGTGTTATACTGGTAACACGACGCATCCCTAGTAAAATCTAGGCATCTGCAATTCACAAAAAGTGCGTCCGTCGTTGCTGTGTTGTGAGGCTACTACATATCAAAACAAGATGGCAACAACACAAAATCAGATTATAGGAAGATTGTTTTTGTTTTGTTGTTGTTGCGCTGGGTGGATGGCAAGGACAAGCAATGGAAACGATGACCGGCGGCTGTGACTAAAGGGATAAAAACGATCTGAAACTATGATGGCCCACCGGGCCTGTAAAATATGAAAACATGTTGCCCGAACTGGCCCCACAGCCCAAAAAAGGAGCCAGCGTTAATGTCAAATACATACCTGATACATACATACATATATGCATACACACGTACACCTAAGTAGTTATAGTGCAGGAATGACCAGGTTGCCAGTTTGGGAGGGAACTTCCGGTTCCGGTTGCGGGCTCAGCCACACAGCCTTCTGGGTATCCTGAGCGCCCCCTGGCGGCGACCGGTAACCCTATCCGTAACCTTAGCGCGCCCCCTAGCGACTGGAGGTAAAATTAACCGTCGTAACCCCAAATTTTTGACGTGGCGAGTGACTAACCCTAACCCTAGCCGTAACCCCTGTCGATTGGAGCTAACCCTAACTGTCGTAACCCCAGCCTGTAGACGTTTGTGGCATGACCCTGACGGAGTGACCCCTACGCAGCGTTTCTATGAATAGGGTCATTAATTATCAACGATCAAAGGGACTAATTAGGAAACGAGAAACCAACGCAACACGGTATGGTACGAGTGCACACGTATTTTATTGAACAACACAAGCAGCATGATACAACAAGGGTAGCGTGTAATACGAGAGAGCAGGAGTTACCAAGCAACGAGAGGCCTACTTTGTACCAGACCAACAGTGAAATCGGCTGACTGGTGTTTTTTATTGCTAGACTGTTAGCAGTGGCCTAGCCGGCGTGCAGGAATAGACCGCGCGCGCGTCCTATCTATGACCCAATTAATTCAGGCCGGCAAGCAAGCAACGGTGTATGTTTTAGAACTAGAACTATCTATAGCCAAACGTTACACAGTCGTATAACGGTATGTCTTTTAAAGTTAAACTAAGTGCTATATAGATGCATTGATTACACCATACAAATATATTGTATACATACATACATGCATAAATACACACATTCACACATACATACCTACAAACAAACATACATACATACATACTTACACATATGCATGCATTAATACTTATAATTTTAATTATAATTTTTCTTGACATACCGACGTACAGCTGACGTAAGCTATAAACATGTCAGGACATGCAGCTGACGTAAGCCGCACACAGAACAATACCAAATAAGGACAAGCAGCTGACGTAAGCCGCACCAGACGCGTCGCGGAAAGTGCACCATCAGCATAGTTTCGTTATATGTCAATATTTTAAAATAATGCGCTCTTACACTTTACCCATAACTCCTACAGTTTACCCATAACTCCTACAGTTTACCCATAATTCCTACAATTTACCCATAATTCCTACAATTTACACATACCTCCTACAGTTTACCCATAACTCCTACAGTTCATCCGTAACTCCTACAGTTTAGCCGTAACTCCTACTGTATAACCATGACGCGACACCCTCCTATCAAATAAGAGTACGAGCAAATTGTATTAAATATTTTAAAATAATGACATAGGATATCATAGTAAATCATTTTAATATAATTAAATATGGGTACATTATTTTTAATTATTTGACATATAACGAAAATATAAAATAGTAGAATAGGTCAAGGAACAAAAAAATTAAATGTTCGTTCTACGGTGGCTTGAAGTTCGGCAGCAGGCATCGCTTTAGACGCACACACGCACGCACGCACGCACGCACGCACGCACGCACGCACGCACGCACGCACGCACGCACGCACGCACGCACGCACGCACACACACACACACACACACACACACACACACACACACACACACACACACACACATGTAGTGTAGTGTGTTTGCTACTTCACCTAGCTATAAAAAGAACTGGACTTTAGTTTCATATGGATCGTGTTACTCACAGACCCCTTATATACTGATTAACCAGGCGAGGCAAACTATTACCAACATTAAACCTGTCTGGACTTCCGCACTGTATGCAGTGACACTCTGCTTTAATAAAATATGCATGATTATATGATACTATGCTCTGTATCTCCTACCTCCAGCCACATCCTGGCTCCTGATACATTGCCTCCACCATTACCTACAGCTACATCCTGGCGCCTGATACATTGCCTCCGGTCCAAAGACCTACAACTTTATGTATTTTAGGCCCAAACACCTGCTACTTTATGTATTGTAGGTCCAAACACCTGCTACTTTGTGTATTGTAGGTCCAAACACCTGCTACTTTATTTATTGTAGGTCCAAAAATCTACATATTTTTGTATTGTAGGTCAAAAGACCTACAACTTTATGCATTGTAGGTCCAAAGACCTGCTACTTTATGTATTGTAGGTCCAAAGACCTGCTACTTTATGTATTGTAGGTCCAAAGACCTGTTACTTTATGTATTGTAGGACCAAAGACCTGATACTTTATGTAATGTAGGTCCAAGGACCTACAACTTTATGTATTGTAGGTCCAAATACCTACAACTTTATGTATTGTAGGTCCAAGGACCTACAACTTTATGTACTGTAGGTCCAAGGACCTGCTACTTTAGGTTTTGTAGGTTCAAGGACCTACAACTTTATGTATTGTAGGTCCAAAGACCTGCTACTTTTTGTATTGTAGGTCCAAAGACCTACAACTTTATGTATTGTAGGTCCAAAGACCTGCTACTTTATGTATTGTAGGTCCAAAGACCTGCTACTTTATGTAATGTAGGTCCAAGGACCTACAACTTTATGTATTGTAGGTCCAAATACCTACAACTTTATGTATTGTAGGTCCAAGGACCTACAACTTTATGTACTGTAGGTCCAAGGACCTGCTACTTTAGGTTTTGTAGGTTCAAGGACCTACAACTTTATGTATTGTAGGTCCAAGGACCTATAACTTTATGAATTGTAGGTCCAAAGACCTGCTACTTTATGTTTTTTAGGTTCAAGGACCTACAACGTTATGCATTGTAGGTCCAAATACCTGCTACTTTATGTATTGTAGGTCCAAGGACATACAACTTTATGTATTGTAGGTCCAATTACCTACAACTTTATGTATTGTAGGTCCAAAGACCTGCTACTTTTTGTATTGTAGGTCCAAAGACCTACAACTTTATGTATTGTAGGTCCAAAGACCTGCTACTTTATGTATTGTAGGTCCAAAGACCTGCTACTTTATGTATTGTAGGTCCAAAAACCTGCTACTTTATGTATTGTAAAAAGCATAAAGTAGCAGGTCTTTGGACCTACAATACATAAAGTAGCAGGTCTTTGGACCTACAATACATAAAGTAGAAGGTCTTTGGACCTACAATACATAAAGTTGTAGGTCTTTGGACCGGAGGCAATGTATCAGGCGCCAGGATGTGGCTGTAGGTAATGGTGGAGGCAATGTGTAAAGAGTCAGGATGTGGCTGGAGGTAGAAGAGACTGAGGACTGTATGAAGGACGCAATGTATCAGGAACCAGGATGTGGCTGGAGGTAGGAGATACAGAGGACAATATCATATAATCATGCATATTTCATTAAAGCAGAGTGTCACTGCATACAGTGCGGAAGTTCAGACAGGTTTAATGTTGGTAATAGTTTGCCTCGCTTGGTTAATCAGAATATAAGGGGTCTGTGAGTAACACGATCCGTATGGCACTAAAGTCCAGTTCTTTTTATAGTGTGTGTGTGTGTGTGTGTGTGTGTGTGTGTGTGTGTGTGTGTGTGTGTGTGTGTGTGTGTGTGCGTTTGCGTGTGCGTCTAAAGCGATGCCTGCTGCCGAACTTCAACGCCACCGTAGAACGAACATTGACATTTTTTGTTCCTTGACCTATTCTATTATTTTCGTTATATGTCAAATAATTAAAAATAATGTACCCATATTTAATTATATTACAATGCTTTACTATGATATCCTATGTCATTATTTAAAAATATTTAATAAAATTTGTTCGTACTCTTATTTGATAGGAGGGTGTCGCGTCATGGTTATACTGTAGGAGTTACGGCTAAACTGTAGGAGTTACGGATAAACTGTAGGAGTTATGGATAAACTGTAGGAGGTATGTGTAAATTGTAGGAATTATGGGTAAATTGTAGGAATTATGGGTAAATTGTAGGACTTATGGGTAAAGTGTAAGAGCCCATTATTTAAAAATATTGACATATAACGAAACTATGCTGATGGTGCACTTTCCGCGACACGTCTGGTGCGGCTTACGTCAGCTGCATGTCCTGACATGTTTATAGCTTACGTCAGCTGTACGTCGGTATGTCAAGAAAAATGTATGTATGTATGTATGTATGTGTGAATGTGTGTATTTATGCATGTATGTATGTATACAATATATTTGTATGCTGTAATCAATGCATCTATATAGCACTTAGTTTAACTTTAAAAGACATACCGTTATACGACTGTGTAACGTTTGGCTATAGATAGTTATAGTTAAAAAAATTACACTGTTGCTTGCTTGCCGGCCTGAATTAATTGGGTCATAGATAGGTCTATTCCTACACGCCGGCTAGGCCACTGCTAACAGTCTAGCAATAAAAAACACCAGTCAGCCGACTTGTTGGTCTGGTACAAAGTACGCCTCTCGTTGCTTGGTAACTCCTGCTCTCTCGTATTACACGCTACCCTTGTTGTATCATGCTGCTTGTGTTGTTCAATAAAATACGTGTGCACTCGTACCATACCGTGTTGCGTTGGTTTCTCGTTTCGTCATTAGTCCGTTTGATCGTTGATAATTAATGACCCTATTCATAAAAAACGCTGCGTAGGGGTCACTCCGTCAGGGTCATGCCACAAACGTCTACAGGCTGGAGTTACGACAGTTAGCGTTAGCTCCAGTCGACAGGGATTACGGCTAGGGTTAGGGTTAGCCACTGGCCACGTCACACATTTGGGGATACGACGGTTAGGGTTACCTACAGTCGCCAGGGGGCGCTCTAAGGTTACGGATAGGGTTACCGGTCGCCGCCAGGGGGGCGCTCAGGATACCCAGAAGGCTGTGCGGCTGCGCGCGCAACCGGAACCGGAAGTTCCCTCCCAAACTGGCAACCTCATTTATCTGGTCATTCCTGCACTATAACTACTCACCTACACACACACACGCACGCACGCACGCACGCACGCACGCACGCGCGCACACACGTGCGCACGCACGCGCACACACAAGCACAAACGTCTCGGGTACGACTCGGCAGTGTTTTAAGGTTTCAGGTCAATAGGGCAGTGCGGAATGTCATACGGAAAAACCTGTTATTTTTTATAATGTCATAGTCCTAAGAAAATACTGGTTACTTGGTACGAACCATTTGCTAAGTGTAATAATACGAATGTAAAAATGCGGGTACTAACCGCTAGTTTTGTCTTAGTTCTTGGGCAACAATTCCTTAAACTCCAGTAAATAAAGACTAAAAGAAAAGGACGCGAGGAACATGTATAATTAGAAGTCACATGATGTACGCATAAACACACATGCACACATAACCATTTAGACGTACTGTTTTTTATAGAAGCTTCTAACTTGAACTGGGAACTTGACATAAGAATGTGTTTTAGTTAAGATACGTACAGTCAAACACCGCGTGATGTTCTTAACTAACTACAGATATTCGTTGCGAACCTCTCTTGTTACATCCTACACCATTTATCAGCTACATTCTGTCATATATCTTCGGATTGTTTGGAATATGCACATTATGAAGTGGTGTGTAATAACAAATGTAAGTGTTGAGTTAGTGCGTGTTCATAATTGTTGGTATTGAGTTAGCGTGTGCTCATAAATGTCAGTAACAAGATGACGTGTACTCATAAGTGTTCGTATTGGCTGGTTTGTTTTCACGGTTGTCCTCGCTGACTACGTGTGAACGGTATCAACAGGTGCTAGACTGTCGTAGTCTCGGAGCATTTGCTAACGCAGCTGATTTAGCAAGATTTAACAAGATTTGCCATCCAAGCCCAGATGGCAAGTGGACAAGGAAGCCATTGGCTTATCGAGAGTCCAACAATGTTCATCTACTTATAACCCGCCCTCCTGAGATATGTGTCAACCTTGTTTTTAAACATATTCACGCTGCTAGCAGTTACACAATCTGTAGACAATTTGTTCCATTCATTTATTGCCCTCTGTGAGAACGAGTGCTTCCTGATGTCCAATCTACATTGATCCTTTACTAATTTTACCTCATGTCCTCTAGTTCTGCTATCCTTCTTGAGTGAGAAAAACATATTTCTATCAATATTTTCATACCCATTCAATATCTTAAAAACTTCAATCTGATCTCCTCTTAACCTCCTTGTCTCTAGAGTTGTTAAACCACATTCTTTCAGGCGTTCTTCATAACTAAGGTCTCTAAGTTCTGGAATCATTTTAGTTGCTCTCCTTTGTATGTGTTCAAGCGTGTCTATATCCTTCTTACGATATGGTCTCCTTGCTTGTATACAGTATTCTAAATGAGGTCTAACTATTGCTTTATAAAGAGGTATAATTAACTTTTTTCCCTTGTATGTTATGTTTCTTCTAATCAATCCAAGAATTTGATTACCCTTTGAAGCTGCAATACCACACTGCTCTGAAACTTTCATATCAGCGCTTATTGTAACTCCTAAGTCCTTTTCTTTTACAGTAGTACCCAGTATCTCCCATTTTATAGTTTACATTCAAGTTCCCATGTCCTGTATGTAGGCATTTACATTTCCCAAAATTGAACAGCATCTGCCATTTCTCAGACCATTTCACTAATCTGTCTAGATCGTTTTGTAAATGTTGTTTATCACCATCAGTATTAACATTTCTAAACAGTTTTGTGTCATCCGCAAATTTCAGTACGTTACTTGTTATACTGTCGTCCAAGTCATTGATATATATTAAGAATAATATAGGTCCTAATACTGATCCTTGAGGTACCCCACTCAAAACCGATTTCCAATTTGAAACTTCTCCATCTACTACAACTCGTTGTCTTCTGTCAGTCAGCCATTGTTCTATCCAGTCAGTTATGCTATCCCCGATACCATGGGCTTTTAATTTAAGTAGTCATCTTTGATGTGGCACTTTGTCAAAAGCTTTCTGAAAATCTAAGTAGATAATATCTACTGGCGATCCCACGTCTATCCACTTAGTGATTTCTTCAAAAAAACATAACATATTTGTTAAGCATGACCTTGCTTTAAGGAATCCATGTTGAGATGAATTTAATAATTTATGCTTAACGAGGAAGTCCACCATATGGTCTTTAATTAACCTTTCTAATAATTTACAAATCACTGGTCTGTAATTTTCTGACTTATTTTTCGAACCCTTTTTAAATAATGGTATGATGTTTGCTTCTTTCCATTCAAACGGAACAACTCCCTCTTTTAATGACAAGTTGAATACTCTTGCAAGTGGTATACTGATTTGTTCTACTGTTTCCATTAGTAATTTTGGAGGAATCCCATCCACTCCCGGTGATTTGTTATCCTTCATTGCCTTTATTTTCTTAGATACCAATTCTGGAGTTACAACTAACGGACCTAAATAGTCAGATTTAGCCTCCTGAAATTTAGCACCAGCAACTGGTAATGAACTAATATCTTCTTTGATAAACACTGAACTGAAGTAACCATTTAGGTCTTCCGCCATTAAAAACCCCCGTGATACTATATTTCCAGCACTGTCTTGTAGAGGTCCAACCTTGTCTTGTACGTTTTGTTTACTCCTGACATATGCGTAAAAACTCTTGCTGTCATGTTTTATGTTACATGCTAGTTTTTGCTCATAGCTTCTTTTAGATTGTCTGATTTCAGTTGTAGCTGCATTAAGTGCCTCTTTGTAATTTGCATAGTCTTCTTCCTTTCTGGTACGCCTATAAACCCTCCACATAGTTTGTTTTAATACTATTTTTCTAATAGCCTCTTTTGACAAGTGTTTCTTTCTACACCGTTTTCCTTTTTTTTGGAAGGGAACAAATTTATCGATGATACTCTCAATTTCTTTTTTTAGAATATTCCAACTTTCAATTGCGGTCTTATTCATCAGCATGTTATTCCAATCTGGCTTTGCTAAGTATTTTCTCATATCTTTGTAGTTACCTTTGTGGAAGTTTCTCTTGTACGCTTTCTTATTTTTACTTTCTGATTTTACATTGATGTCAAAATGTATTTGATTATGGTCACTGTTACCCAATGGTTCAAATATTTTTATATTGTCCACTAATTCTTTTTGTGATGACAAAACTATATCTGATACATTTTCTCCCCTGGTTGGTTCTAGCACGTGCTGAGTAAGAAAGCTATCCTGGATTAAAAATAGAAATTGTTGGTCTTCAATCCCTGTGCTCTCTAGAGAATTCCATTGTATGTGTCCATGGTTAAAATCTCCCATTATGATACAATCCCCTTTACTAACTTCCTTTATAGCGTTTTTTATTTTTGTGTTGTCCTCTTCGTTTATGTTTGGACTTCTGTAAACTAATCCAACAGTTCATTTTAAATTTCCTGAAACAATTCTGCACCAAACAGCTTCATCGCAATCTGCTTCCCTTTCTAGTTTTATTTCATAAGCCTGAATAGATTCTTTAACATATAAAATAACTCCCCCGCCCCTTCTTCCTATTCGATCTTTCCTAAACATTACGTATCCTGTCAGTCCCAATTCAGCATCTCATATATATGTGTTGGCCCATGATTCAGTTATACCAATTATGTGAGGGTCAATATCTTCTACCATAATGTTTAACTCGTTTTTCTTATTTACTATGCTCCTTGCATTTAAACATACGCATCTATAACCTTTTTCAGAGATGTTTATCGGATGATTTAATATTGGTTTATCTAGTGGCCTCTTGTTCTGCTTGAGACACCTCTAGGTAAACCCCCTGCACTTCTAGTTTAAACAATGTTTACTTCCAAAAATATTTGTCATTGTACCCGTGTCACTACCTACTGCTGCTGAAAGTTTGTCCGCGAATACTGCCGCCCCCTTTCCACTTAGATGAAGCCCATCCTTCATGTACATATCAGCCCTCCCAACAAAACTTCCCCATAAATCCAACTTCCTCTTCCCTACATAGCTTCTGGACTAACATGTTAATTGCCAAAAACAGATCCACCCTTACCCGAACCTACGATGTTTTTTACCCTCTCAGTTATCGCCTCTATTTTGGCTCCAGGCAAGCAGACCACCACATCATCTCCCTTGTTTATCGAATCCCCCACAAACACTCTCGCTCTCTTCCTCACCCCCTCTATCACTGCTGCAGAATAACTCTTCCGTTCGATCCCATTCATCACATTCTGTCCTGACCCCTTCCCTCCTGTCTCCCCCACTTCCCACTCCTTTGCTCTTGTCTCTCCCACTCCCCTCTCCTTCACTCCGGTTGTTTTCCCTCCCGTCTGCCCCACTCCCTTCTCCTTCCCTCCTGTCTCCCCTACCCCCCTCTCCTTCACTCCGGTTGTCTTCCCTCCCGTCTCCCCCACTCCCTTCTCCTTCCCTCCGGTTGTCTTCCCTCCCGTCTCCCCCACTCCCTTCTCCTTCCCTTCCGTCTCCCCTACTCCCCTCTCCTTCACTCCGGTTGTCTTCCCTCCCGTTCCTTTCCTTCCCGTCTCCCTACGACCTGTCACCTTCCCTCCTCTCAGCTTCCTCCCAGGCTGAGGTGAGCTCTCCCTAGCATCTCTTGTGTCTTTCCCCACTTTATCGTCTACTGTTCCCCCACCGGAACTACTGGCACAACCCCCCTGTTCCCTTCCCACCATTGCCACAACGAGCAGCTTCAGCTCTTCCAACTCCACCTCTAGTTCCTTCATCTTCGTACATCCCCTACACTCAAAACTAAAACTATCTGCCTGGACCTAAGCCCAGGACTTCTCGCACCCAGACTTGACGAAGTCCACCCAGTTACTGCAACTGACACAATTTATGTACTAATTTACGCTAAAATCCTGCTGTTAATTCCTTTTTACCGAAAACGTTTACTACCACTATGTCAGATATTACCTTATGTATGTAATTTAAGTAAATATATCACTTTATTTTATATATATATTAGCCAATATAAACGATAGTTCGATGCACGAGTTGAATTCACGACCTGTAAACAAACTCCCTTTTATCACTCGTTGAGTTTGAATCCGGGAAAAAATACTACCTCTGTTAACAAAAACGGTTTCTTAATATATGTCTGCAAGAAGTTTGTGAACAATATATGTATAATAGTAATATTTATTCTAACCAATATTCCAATGTTACTGACTATTCACTATGCTATCTAAATTGTCGTATGGTAAACAACCTTATTAACGCTCGCTGACTTCCCTGACAGAGTCCGAAACTAACTTACTTTTAAATACTCCCTCTGACTAATAATTAACAAAACCTGTTTCCTAATATATGTCTACAATACGTTTGTGTATAATATATATGCAATAGTAATACTTATTCTATTTGATATACCGCGTTTTTCTGTAAATGATCTACACCAAATTCAAGTCGCTGCACCAAGTCCAAGTAGCCGGAAGAGGCACTTGGCTGGTTTATTTTCACGGTTGTCCTCGCTGACTACGTGTGAACGGTTTCAACAGTTGGTAGACTGGCGTTGTCTCGGAGTCGTCTCGGAGTCGTAGTCTCGTAGTCTCATTTGTTAACGCAGCTTGCCCGCGTTGTTCGGGTTAAAATGGTTTAGCCTTTGAATAGTGTTAGCCGGATATAGTTCACAAACAGCGATGTCATCGGTGCACATGTTCGTTCAAGCGTGGTGCAGCCGACGACGTAGCCCACTAAATCCACCGTTCAATGTCTCAATCGTCTCGATTTAATTTTCCGATTATATATCAGTTGGCAGAAAGTAATTTGAAGCACATATAACAACAGCCACAAGTGTATTCCTTTGTGTTGCTACAATGTTGACTGGTTCGGTCGCGCCTCAGAGAGCCGCAACAAACGACGTGTTATCTAAGTGTGGTCAGATGCAAGATAAACCGAAGTGCAGTTACTTTTTTAAAATAGCACATTGTAAACGTAGAAAAGGTGCTACAGTCATTGTTCAAATGGTACAAGCTAATGAAATGATAGTACACATTTGATGACAAAAAAACGATGGAGAATGCTCGCAAAACTGCGATTACCGATCGTGAGCAGCACAAACTAACCAACGTCTTTGAACATTGGTGTACGCTCTCTTAGTTGGCGATTAATTGTTTCACAAGATGTTATGATATTTTAGCAGAGAACGAGGAATGTCAAGTCAAAATCGTCCCTCCCAGAAAGTTCTATTTGGAAAATATTGTCAGCCACGAGGGGTTACATACTACAGCTGTACAGGGGTTACATACTACAGTTGTACAGGGGTTATATACTACAGTTGTACAGGGGTTAAATACTACAGTTGTACAGGGGTTACATACTACAGCTGTACAGGGGTTACATACTACAGTTGTACAGGGGTTACATACTACAGTTGTACAGGGGTTACATACTACAGCTGTACAGGGGTTACATACTACAGTTGTACAGGGGTTACATACTACAGTTGTACAGGGGCTACATAATACAGCTGTACAGGGGTTACATACAACAGTTGTACAGGGGTTACATACTACAGCTGTACAGGGGTTACATACTACAGTTGTACAGGGGTTACATACTACAGTTGTACAGGGGTTAAATACTACAGTTGTACAGGGGTTACATACTACAGCTGTACAGGGGTTACATACTACAGTTGTACAGGGGTTACATACTACAGTTGTACAGGGGTTACATACTACAGCTGTACAGGGGTTACATACTACAGTTGTACAGGGGTTACATACTACAGTTGTACAGGGGCTACATAATACAGCTGTACAGGGGTTACATACAACAGTTGTACAGGGGTTACATACTACAGCTGTACAGGGGTTACATACTACACCTGTACAGGGTTTACATACTACAGTTGTACAGGGGTTACATACTACAGTTGTACAGGGGTTACATACTACAGTTGTACAGGGGTTACATACTACAGTTGTACAGGGGTTACATACTACAGCTGTACAGGGGTTACATACTACAGTTGTACAAGGGTTACATACTACAGCTGTACAGGGGTTACATACTACAGTTGTACAGGGGTTACATACTACAGCTGTACAGGGGTTACATACTACAGTTGTACAAGGGTTACATACTACAGCTGTACAGGGGTTACATACTACAGATGTACAGGTGTTACATACTACAGCTGTACAGGGGAGACCGCGGCTAGTTGTTACAATGTTCAGTTAAAGTAAATTGGTTTTTTTAAAGTATGTTAGACGCATTGTTTCTGTCAACGTATACATTAAATATAGTATTCGTGTTAATAAGAAATGCAATATACCATTGATATTTCATATAATAAATAGAGAGATATATGAAGTTTCACAGGCGCGGTCGACTGTTACAAGTTGTTACATCATGCGGGGCACGTTGTTACAGCAAAGAACGTGTGGATCACAAAGTGTCACTCGTACATTGTGCTTCTACTTTATTGAATACTACAAACACGTACGCACTCAGGCGAACGAACATCCATATTTCAATGAATCGTGCAATATATATTAATTGCTCAAATAGGTATGTGCCATAAATATTAACCAGATTTATTCAGATTACCAAACAAGGTAAAACACCCAAATAGCATGTGGACAAGGAAGCCATTGGCTTATCGAAAGTCCATCAATGTTTCACTTAGGCCTATGTGCAACCCATGTTTCACTTAGGCCTATGTGTAACCCATATTTCACTTAGGCCTATGTGTAACCCATGTTTCACTTAGGCCTATGTGTAACCCATGTTTCACTTAGGCCTATGTGTAACCCATGTTTCTCTTAGGCCTATGTGTAACCCATGTTTCACTTAGGCCTATGTGTAACCCATGTTTCACTTAGGCCTATATGTAACCCATGTTTCACTTAGGCCTATGTGTACCCCATGTTTCACTTAGGCCTATGTGTAACCCATGTTTCACTTAGGCCTATGTGTAACCCATGTTTCACTTAGGCCTATGTGTAACCCGCCTTTCTTATGTATATGTAAAAAAAAATTGGTAAACATATTCACGTTGCTAGCATTTACTGGTTATAAATCAATACACTGGGGTTCACGTGGGAAACAATAAGTTCACACGTCATGATTAAATCAATTTACTTCTTTCAGACATTGTCAGCACACAACTCGCTGACTTAGCCAACGGGGCGAGCCACCCGAGCGTTGTTACAGTTGTTACAACTTGCCCCAATACAATTGTAACAACTTGCCTCAATACAATTGTAACAACTTGTCCCAAACACAATTTTTGTAGTTGAACGCTCGTGGACGATGACAACTCCTGAATTTCAGTTTAACTTCTACCCGACCGACCGACCGACCGACCGACCGACCGACCGACCGACCGACCGACCGACCGACCGACCGACCGACCGACCGACCGACCGACCGACCGACCGACCGACCGACCGACCGACCGACCGACCGACCGACCGACCGACCGACCGACCGACCGACCGACCGACCGACCGACCGACCGACCGACCGACCGACCGACCGACCGACCGACCGACCGACCGACCGACCGACCGACCGACCGACCGACCGACCGACCGACCGACCGACCGACCGACCGACCGACCGACCGACCGACCGACCGACCGACCGACCGACCGACCGACCGACCGACCGACCGACCGACCGACCGACCGACCGACCGACCGACCGACCGACCGACCGACCGACCGACCGACCGACCGACCGACCGACCGACCGACCGACCGACCGACCGACCGACCGACCGACCGACCGACCGACCGACCGACCGACCGACCGTTAATAATAATAATAAAATCTTCGTGACTATTACTAAATCATGTGTTGCCTTTCGAGCCTTAACGCTTTGTCACTAAACGTCCTGGGGCTAAAGAAGGGGACGTCCCGGAATTAGGAACGATGCTGTGATTGGTGGAACTCCGTCTGATTCTCGACGCTTACGCCTAGCGGCATAGAAAAAACAGCCTACTTTGTTGTCGCTGTAAATGACAGTATCGTACATTCTCATTAGAATATAGCGACAGGTGCGGCTTCCTGCTCACAGCTTGGTTCGTTTATGCCAGAAATCCCTGTGTGAAAGTCGGTCGGACACCGGCCTAAACGTCCTAATGTGTTCGTATTGCGACAGTTGCTCAGTCACGTACGATATAATATGTGTTATTAATTAAGCATTACAAACCGGTCTAAACGTGTGATATAATGTAGCACCTGTAGCACCTGTAGCACATGTTGCACCTGTAGCACCCGTAGCACCTGTAGCACCTGTAGCACCAGTAGCACCTGTAGCACCTGTAGCACCTGTAGGACATGTTGCACCTGTTGCACCTGGAGTCAATGGAGTTAAAGGAGTTAGCATAATTAGCTTGGAGCTGCACAACTGTACAAGTATTGTTTGGAAGAGTTATTGCAATGCAACTTGCATTCGCAGCTGCGTTTCTTAGACGGTGATTTAGCATTTAGAACACAGCCACCAAACAACTAAATGGGCATTTTTGTCGTGATGTTGTTACACGTGGTATGGCGCCTCTCAAAGGTGTTTGACTGGGCAGCATTCAACGGTGCGTCGTAGTCGTGGTGACTCACACGTTACATATTAACTGATCTGAAAATACTGTGACCTAAAATATATGCACGGCAAAATTAGAAAGAGTTTATGTAATAAAGAATATGTGAAAACGTTGACGCTTTAAATAAATGACGGAATGATACTTTCGTTATCGATTTATAGGTAAATGCATCAAAATATGAATTGTTTACATTTTCGTAATTGCGAAACGGTATCAGAATTGGTTTTACATGTAATTGTATCGTCGTTTCAAAATAAAAGTTAAAATCTGACCAAAAGTCCACATTCTATATACCTAGAAATTACCATTCACATGGTGTCAACCTAAGATGTGACTATGATTGATAGCTTACTGCAAAATACATTCTTACCATTCTTAAGGCAAACATAAAGCACGTCTGGTTGAAATGTGTGGTAGCACATACATTTACACTTACTTTGTGTGAAATACAATTGTTCGCTTTGACTTAACAACGCGTTACTTATTTGAGCGGCGATACATAATGGACTAAGTAATCCTCTTGGATAACACAGTGGCAGTTCGCTGAATGTTGGCTGGGTTCCCTTCCGGCGTCGATGAGCTCTTGTGGAACTATTCCCGACGTCATCTTCTGTCTGCCTTTTAGTATTTCGGAGGTGGATCTGGATGAAATAAAAGAGAGAATTAGTTCAATGTTCGGAACAAACCAAATATATTAGAAATATATATATATATATATATATATATATATATATATATATATATATATATATATATATATATATATATATATATATATATATATATATATATATATATATATATATAATATTATATATATATATATATATATATATATATATATATATATATATATATATATATTGGTGGTAATCTGCCCCAAAGTGTTGATGCCTAATGTTACCTATTTTTGCTGTGTATATATATATATATATATATATATATATATATATATATATATATTCCTTGATTAAGAAAGTAATTCCTATGTTACCCAGACATAAACGGGAGCATGCATTTGCAGGTCACTGTTACCTTCATGGGACACTTGATTCACGGGATACGGCACGTTCGCTGCGACTTCGTGTCCAGGGTACGGTGGACATGACGCGCCTTGGAAAGGTTGTTGCTCAGCATAGGGAGTTACAGCTGCGGCCCCTTGTCCAGGATATGGCGGCGAGGTGACAGGCTGTTGTGGTACAACTGCAGGATTCACCATAGTAATCACGACTTGTCCATTCTGTACTTGATATCCAACTACAGCCTGCAACCGAACGGCTGTTCATAACAGGAACGCATACAAGATTTAACAAGAATATTTAACTAGATTTCCATCCAAAGCTACGAGTTCCAGATGGCAAGTGGAGCCATTGGCGTGTCGAGAGTGTTTCATCTATGTATAGCCATCACAATCATTTGACAGTTTGTTCCATTCGTCTATCATCCTCAGCGAGAATGAGTCGTTTCTCGTATCCAGTCTACTTTGTTTCTTAACTAATATTGGTTTGTGTCCTCTGGTTCTACTGCCTTCTTTAAATGTGAAAAGCATATATCTAACAATATGCTCATTACCATTCAATATTAAGAAAACTTCAATTTGGAGTCTCCTGGTCTCTAGTGCTTTCATAACTAAGATCTCGCAATTCTGGAATCAGTTGAGTTGCTCTTCGCTGTATTCTTACTAGTTAATCTATGTCCTTCTTACTATATGGCCTCAATGCTTGTGTGCAATATTACAAATTAGGCCTAACTATTGCTTTGTACACAGGCACACTTTTCTCCCTATATATTATATTAATCCTAATTAACCCTAATATTTGATTTCCCTTTGAAGCAACAATCCCACATTGCTCTGAAACTTGAACGTTAGTAATAAATGTGACTCCCAAAACCATTTTTTGTAGTTCTAATACAGCATCGCCCATTTTATATTCTTTGTCCACATACATTTCCTATGTGTATGCATTTACATTACCAAAAAAAATCATAACAGTTGCCATTTGTCAGACCATTTAACCAATTTAACCATTCTGTGTATTTTTGTGTCATAAGGGAATTTCAATACTATGCTTGATATATCATCTTCCAAATAATTTATATATATATATATATATATAATATATATATATATATATATATATATATATATATATATATATATATATATATATATATATATATACATATACATATATATATATATATATATATATATATATATATATATACATATATATACATATATATATATATATATGTATATATATATATATATATACATATATATATACATATATATATATATACATATATATACATATATATATATATAATTATATATATATATATATATATATATATATATATATATATATATATATATATATATATATATATACATATATATATATATATATATATTATTGTTTGTGCACTTAAAAATGGATTATCTATACACAGAGAAGAAGATTATTTACATCACCTCGCGCACTAACGAGAAGTTAATTAAATAAGCGTAATTTTCGAAACGGGGCTAATTGAGCCACCGAAGACCCAAGGGAGGTTTAGTTGAGCAGCGGCTAAAGAACGAAAACAAGTGTCCCTTTCCCAAAAATACAGCAAGGAATTCATTTTTCGAGCAAATTGGGACATCAGACAAGGCAACATAGTAGCAGTTGGTTACACTGCTTGCGATTGACCTATAAGTCTGTATTAATTAAATGTATCGACTTGTTAATTAAGCGCGTAGACTTGTTATAGACATGTTGATTCCATTGGGTAGATGTGTTGGCTGAGTTGTTATGAATGTTTTGTACAAGGCCTACGTCAATTATACAAATAAAGCATTTAAGCAACTTACGCTACACTGTGGCTCAACTTACCCCACACCAAGTGTTAGTTGAGCCAGCTTACCAACCCTATTTGAATCAGCTATATAAAATTATCTATACATGCCAGATACATTATCTTGGTATTACAATATCTCCTAATAATCATAGTTTATGTGAGTAAACACAATTTTGACTTATGAATATGATTGCGCCCTAGACATAAAAACTGGTTTAACTAACACCTTTCCCCTACGCTTATTCTGCTTGTGCAGTGAGGGTAATGTTGGTTTAAGCTAAGATGGCAAGAGTTTCTAATAACTATATGAGACAGCTGACGTAGCTGAATGGTTGTCGACGTCGACCTACCCCTGTAGTCTGTCGGCGTCCACAGCAGACGGCTTTGCAGCAGATGGCGGCTGACCAGATGGAAGCGATCGACTCGCCCAGTAACACAACGACCAGGATGTAATGTATGTCAACGACGTCTGTCTACGAACAGACGCAGCTTATCTTGCAAACATCTAACGTAGGCAGACTTGATTTGACTCAAATACTGGATAGAAGAACGATTAGTTGATGCAGATTATGCATGTTGGCAAATAAGAAAACGAATTTTTGAAGCCATATTATTCAATTGACTATAACGCAAATTCGAATCAAATTAAATAATGATCAGAGTAATGCTGAAAAACTGCCACGCTGCGTGCCATAGACCAATGTCTAGTGACGGGTCATAACATTTGGGAATATGCGCACTACTAACGTACTTTTTAGTTTCACTTAATACCACAACCAACATATATAACTTGATGGAATAATTCCTCTTTAGAAAATCGATTTGCATGGATCATTCCTATAACCTAATTACTATAGGTTTGGCAGATGGAAGAAAACGCATTTACTTACGTAATCCCGATCATAACCATAGTAATCTCTAGAAGAAACAGCAGCGATGAAGAAGTTAGGAATGGCGAAGACAGACGCTATGATCGAAAGTACCATGTGAGTAACGATCTGCAAACAAGATCACGTGTACAACATTAAGATCACGTGTACAACATTAAGATCACGTGTACAACATTAAGCAAAAGAAAGCAGACGCCGTTCGTCGCCAGCAGAATCAATAGTCACATAGGAGAAAGCCTCTCACACATCAAACAGTGGTCCAGGTCAAATATAACCAATAGGCAATATCTATACATTATATATTTGCCGTGCCCAGTGAGTACGTTGCCTTTATAAAAACATCTACACCTACACCTACACTCTGACCAGTTTCCCTGAGAGGCTACTACTAGTACTGGACTGACCCTCTACCTACGCAGATACAATCACACCTGCCTATACATATCCTGTTGTACAGTCTAGCTCCTCCCATACCCCAGTGGAACAGGTCGATAAAAAGACAGATTGTGCCTCATCTTTAATTAAGTTCTGTATTTAACTAAATTTATTTGATGTAGTGAGCTCTCATTAATGATAATGTAATTTTTCAAAATACTGTTTATTTTTTACATTTACTTCAAGTACTTTTGAAAAGTACTTTTACTTTTTACTCAAGTAGTTTATTTTACCAGCTACTTTTACTTTTACTCAAGTAGTTTCAAAGTGAATTACTCTTACTTTTACTCAAGTACAAAATAAAAGTAATTCAGTCAACCCTGGTCACGTGTTGCTTCACTGGGGCAGATGACCGCCAAGGGTGGTGTAGCTTCACTGGGGAAGATGACCACCAAAGGTGGTGTAGCTTCACTGGGGCAGATGACAACCGAGGGTGGTGTAGCTTCACTGGGGAAGATGACCGCCAAGGGTGGTGTAGCTTCACTGGGGAAGATGACCGCCAAGGGTGGTGTAGCTTCACTGGGGAAGATGACCACCAAGGGTGGTTTAGCTTCACTAGGGCAGATGACCACCAAGAGAGGAATAGCTTCACTGGGGCAGATGACCACAAAGGGTGGTGTAGCTTCACTAGGGTAGGTGACCACCAAGGGTGGTATAGCTTCAGTGGCGCCCCGACAACTGCTGAAATCTGTTGAACAAAAAGGAACTATACAAATTAAAATGTGTTCGATTAAAACATAATATTATACTGTACTCACCCAGCAAGAGGTCTTCCATTTATTAGCGATAATACCGAATGATCCAGCTCCTGTGAACTGAAGAATAACAATATATTAACTGACCAGTACAACGTGTGCAGTAATACTCTGACTCGAATTCAATCTCATCATGTTCCGCTTTCTTTCAATCGCTACCCTAGCAACTGACATCCCCTTTCTTGCTCCCTGTCTGTCCCCGTCTGCCCACATCCCACGTGCCGATGCTTATGATTCCATGACTCAGTTGTTAATATACAGACCGTTGCCAATTTAGGAAATCTTAAACTCTGTAGGCATTGTTTAGTAAAGTGTGACACAGACGCCTTAATCAAATCACCCTAAAACCAACTGTTATTATTACATAAACATTCCTACGGGACCTTTTTTTAGGCATATTTTATTTGGATTTTGGCTCCAATCTATTGGGGCCAATTAGGGACTTAGGAGCATACATTTATGAGACCAAATATTTTTCCTTTACGAAAATGTGTAATTTGAACAATTGTCAATCAAAGTTCAGGGTTTTGCCTTTGTTGATTGACGGCAAATTTGGTTGCCGGCCAAAAGTGACAATATCTATGACTAGGAAAAGTTTGTGGTACAGTTACATTGAAATTAGTGTTAACACTTCAATCCGGCGGCCAAATGACGTCAAGTGTAGCTGTTCTGGGTGAAAGGCCCTCAATTGTCCAACTGCGTCATTAGTAATTGAAAGGGTCAATTATCTAATTGAATAACTGGTCTAGTGAATAATAATATCTACATTTCCAAACTACATTACCTCCAGCACTGGATGATCAGATAACACATTTAACGTAAACATGCCGACCGACCGACCGACCGACCGACCGACCGACCGACCGACCGACCGACCGACCGACCGACCGACCGACCGACCGACCGACCGACCGACCGACCGACCGACCGACCGACCGACCGACCGACCGACCGACCGACCGACCGACCGACCGACCGACCGACCGACCGACCGACCGACCGACCGACCGACCGACCGACCGACCGACCGACCGACCGACCGACCGACCGACCGACCGACCGACCGACCGACCGACCGACCGACCGACCGACCGACCGACCGACCGACCGACCGACCGACCGACCGACCGACCGACCGACCGACCGACCGACCGACCGACCGACCGACCGACCGACCGACCGACCGACCGACCGACCGACCGACCGACCGACCGACCGACCGACCGACCGACCGACCGACCGACCGACCGACCGACCGACCGACCGACCGACCGACCGACCGACCGACCGACCGACCGACCGACCGACCGACCGACCGACCGACCGACCGACCGTCCGTCCGTCCGTCCGTCCGACCGACCGACCGACCGACCGACGACCTATCGACCGACAGACCGACAGATAGTTACTCACGAGAACGCTGAGGAAGATAACATTGATTGCTCCGCCACTTGTACCATGTCTAGACATGAGGATGACGATTAGCACCACCATGATGATCCCCGCTGCAAGTTGTGTCCACGCGAGCGCTTTGGACGACCTGCTGCCGTAATTGAATCCTGGCGGATAAGGAGTGGAAGCGACGACTACATTTGTCACCGTGGCCGTGGCCATGTTTGCCGTTCTGTTTCGAAGGGAGCCCGTGTACTTACAGACCGACCGACGTCAACTACGAACAGTGAATGAGACTAATGTTACTCTGCCAACTCAACTGATCAAAATGCCGATAGACTCAACGCATCACCGGGTCTATTCAATGTGGGTCAACAAATATAGGTCGAATCTGCTTTGCGTTTTGCCAGTCATAATCGAGCCCCTGAGGTGTTTTGACTGGGCCGCGCAACTTCTAACCACGCACGCTCATATCTGATGTATTTTGTTGACTCATTTTCCGTAGGGTGCTTATGTAACCATCGGGAGGGGGGGGGTGTTGCTGGACTGTTTAGGCGTTGCTGTTGTCAAAGGGTAGGGCTTAGACACAGCTTCACTTCTTGTCATTTCACTTTGGACCAACTAATTTGCTTGTTCGTCCTTCGCGAAGCGAGTAAAATAACCCTTTTGATCATAATCATCATGATCATGCTCATCACGATCATCATGATCATAATCATCATCCAATCAATGTTGCTATTGTGTTGGTTTCGATGTATTCGCAAATGGCTGCTCCAATCCGCGGCCTAAATGTTTTTCCCCATACGGGACAAGACACAGTAGATGACAGGTGGCTCGTGATTTATAAATAAATTTGATTTGATTTGATTAACAATTGGTGTCAAATCACTTATGGCTTCTCCTAATGTAATTATCAACATGTCATTGTTACAGTTGCTAATTAATTAATTAATTAAAATATGCATCAGTTAATGGCAACAGCGTTATGTACAACATATTAAAGCACAACGGTTAAATACCATATGTTGTCCCGGTTGTAATGAATAGCACCAATATAAAAAATTATTTAAGCGGAAACTATTGCAGTAACGCCATTATGACTATTACCAAATTAACGTGTTTTCTTTCGAACGTAAAAGCTTCGGCACTCGCCGTCCTGTGGTTTGTAGTAGGAGACGTCCCGGAGTCGAGAACCAGACTGTTATTGGCGGAACTTCGTATGATATAAGAAGAGATTACTTACAGAGACCGCGATGACGCATACACCCAGCGGCATGCTACGATAGTAACAATATAAAATTGAATAACTCGATAATAAGGAAAAGCACACAGTCGTATTTATTCCCAAAGTTGGCGAAGCCTCGTTGAACTCTGAAACCGAGGCTCGTGACGTCACTTGTCAATCAATGATCATAACAAAAGCAACATATTTCCCTCTCCTCCCATCTTCTTCTTTCTCCTCCTCCTCCTCTTCTTCTTCTTCTTCTTCTTCTTCTAGCCAGTATCATTTTCAGTCCAACAACGAATTAATGTCTACGAACGTGTTCTTTTAAAATTGCGATTAAAGCATCAACTGAAGATTACTTTTACTTTTAAAGTCACCTATGAATTAAGTGTCAACACATGATCACCTAAGACGTCTGGTAGTCTTCGATGTATCTAGGTGAGCGCGTGTTTCGTCTGGACGCAGGTAAGGCGGGTCACCAAGTTGTCGAGCAGGTTGACCTTCAACGTCAACATCATGTAAGGTTTCTTCAGCTAGCCGATTTGGAGGACTCACTTGGCGCTACCGTATTCATCGCCGCGAGTTCCAGCGTGAACCATCTTCAAGAACGAAGGTGTTTGGCCCAGCTTTTTTGGCGATCTTCATAGGATACGCCTACGGCGTTTCCTGTTTATGTTTTCGGGTAAGTCCTTTCGTCTGCACCCAGTCTCCAAATTTCATCGACGTGTGGCGTGAGTGACGTCGTTTGTCGGTGTAAGCTTTGTTTCGTCCCTGTTTACGTTTGATCGATTCAGCTATCACTGTAATGTTCGGTGTAGGTGTTTGACGCGGTTTCAGATGTTCCAACGTGAACCGAAGCTTTCGACCAATCATCAACTCTGCTGGGGTACGCTGTGTCAGCGCGTGTGGTGTCGATCGGTACGTTTGCAGTATCGTTCGTACTGCGTCCGTGAACGTTTTCCCCTCCTTGAGTTGCGCACCAAGACTCTCTTTGATGACACGATTCAGCCTCTCCACTCCTCCGTTGCACTGAAGGTTATGCAGTGCGCTACGCCAGTGTTCGATGCCGAGTTTCTGCAGGAACATTTCAAATTCGCTTGACACGAACTGTGGTCCGTTGTCGCTTTGCAACAAAACTTCGGGTATTCTTCATCGAGAAAACAGTTCTCTAATGATATGAATGATGGCGAAAGACGTCACCGTGCTGGTTGCAACTATCTCTGACCATTGCGAGTGTACATCTTGTACCACAGCAAAAAAACAAACTTTGACTGTGGGGTGCAGCCTGCACCTCGGTGGAAATATCTATTTGAATATGTTAGCATGGTTTCTCAGGCCAAGGTATGGGTTGAAATGGTGGTTGTGTTGGCTTCATCGATTTTTCACGCACTGCACATCCGTCAGTGTCTGAGGAAAGTTTCGATGTGGCGATCAACTGCAGGCTACCAAACGGTATTGCGATATCGCTGCTTAGTTCGTACGATCCCTGGATGACCCTCGTGGGCCATGTGCAGTACCTTCTGCTGAAGTGACGTAGGGATGACAGCACGAATGCCACGCGACACTCAGACGTCATCGAACACAGATAGTTCGTATCTCAGCCGGAAATAAGATTACAAGCCAGCAGGTGGGTGCCGGTGCCAACCATTCTGGATGAAGTGACGGACTTGCGTCAATGTAACATCGTTGGAAGAAGCAGCCTTCAACTCGAGTGTAACGATGTTGTCCAACTCGACTTTTGACAAGGCTGCTACCTGGTTCTTCGACCCTGCAGTGTACTGAATGTCAAAGTCATACTGATAAAGGCGATCAGACCATCGACAGATTCACAATGGCCTGTGCTAGAGCCGTACGTATCCAAGAGAGAGTCGAGTGCCTTAGCGTGAACTTTCTACCGAAGAGAATTACATGCCAATGCTCGCATGCAAAGATTACACGCCAATGCTTCACGTTCGCCTGTCGAGTCCTTTCTTTCTGCTGTGCAAGAATTGTAGCAGATGTGATTTTGTGTTTAAGTGTAAGGAACGCTTGGTCTTGCTGTCCATTCCCACGGGACATCTTTGCAGAGTAATCGTCTCAGTGGCTCGGCAGTGTCCGCGTAGGGAGGGACGAATTTCAGATAGAAATTCGTTGTGCCCAGAAACGACTTCTTTCGCACCGGACGGTTGTGGAAGCTCCTCAACGGTCTTCACATTTCAGTACAATGGTGGAACACCCTGGGATGACACGTAGTAACCCAGAAACTCAATTTCCGTTCTGGCAAGCTGATATTTGTCCGGATTCAGCGTGATGTGATACTCAGCCAGTCTTTCTTTTAGTCGTTTGTCGCGCTGGTCCTTCGTGCGCCCGTGGATGACAATGTCATCTCGGAGGTTGATGCAACCATCTATTCCGCTGAGTACAGAAGATATCATCTTCTGGAAGGCACTTGGGGCTAAGCTCTGTCTATACGGCATCCGGGGGTATTGGAAAACCCCCTGAGCGAAGAATGCCGTTAAGTACCTCGCATCTTGTCTACCTTGGTGAAGACAGTGGAGTGGTGGAACTCGGCAGACAGTTACTCAATTGTCAGCAGTGGATATTTATCTGGAATCATGGCTTTGTTGACTTCTTTCAGTTCAACGCACAGTCGTAGTTCACCATACCAGAACATGGATCCAAATCGCACTTTTCATTGTGACGAATATGCTAGGTTACGCGGAATATGGGTAACCAATGAACTTACTTCTCAAGCTACATCATTAGAGTAAATTTTTCAATTAATAGGAACCATTCAAACCAACTTTAAACATCGACAAGTTGCACAATAAAATAAACTAAATTGCCGACGCTAATGTTTTGGTCGCGGTTCGAATTCCATAAGGGTAAACTTGTATTAGTACTTTTTATTTTAGGCTACCCATTATTTTGCATAAAACTGTTAGAAACTTATTTTCGTTATCCAAAACACACATAATGCATAACATCAATCATGCATGCAAATATGAAATAATCTGATCAGTGATGCTATCTGACGGCGGTCAAGAGTCGGCTAAAGCGAGACCACTTCGAAACTAGTCTCGCTTATCCGGCTCTCGCTCGCCCTCGTGAACTTGCCGAGAAGAGAGTGTGGCCTCAGAGGCGTGGCTTCGTTGTTACCCACTGTCACCACTCCGTTTTGTGTTGGCTTTCCCGTGATGCGCCAGCAGCCAATCAGCGTCATTATTGAAATTCAACACTAAACAATGTTTGCTTGATTTAACTTAACTTAACTTTAACTTAAGTTTGACAGTTTTGTCAATATAATGAAACGTTAAAGGTAATTCGAATTGCATCGTATAAAAAAATAATTTTATAATATGACATTACTAACTCAATTATAATTTTCTGCTTTGACGAGTGTGTGTGTGTGTGTGTGTGTGTGTGTGTGTGTGTGTGTGTGTGTGTGTGTGTGTGTGTGTGTGTGTGTGTGTGTGTGTGTGTGTGTGTGTGTGTGTGTGTGTGTGTGTGTGTGTGTGTGTGTGTGTGTGTGTGTGTGTGTGTGTGTGTGTGTGTGTGTGTGTGTGTGTGTGTGTGTGTGTGTTGAAAAATAAACTTCATTCATTCATTCATAACAATTCTCTCTTAATTTAGGAGTTAGCCAAATCGCCGGATGAGAGCTAATTAATCTAATTATGAATGCGACCAGGATGTGGACGCATACACAACTTCCGTCACAATAAAAAGCACACTCTGCATCTACACTTTGCCGCACATGACGTGTGCAGCAAACGGTGGCGCCACAGCACGGAGCCTGGATAATCGAGGCTACTTCGAACAGAACCGAGCCAAATTTACCTCGATTGTCCGAGATGTGGCGCCACGCTATCTGCCGAGTTCACGAAGGCGCCATAGGCTAAGCGGTTCTAAGTTTAGCATTGCCAATTTGTGTCCAGAAACATGGGTGACATTATGGCCAGCTCCAAGTATTGAAAAAACGTGTCCAGTTTCCCAACAGGACACCAGGTGGCTGCACATCTAGTCGTTCAAAAGTATGCCGATAACAGCGCTAAAATCACTGGAAAGCATTTATAAATTGAAACATCTTTCACTTTGTAGTGCCTTAGCGGTTTAGTTAAAACGGGCTGAAACATGTCATATTGTTCTGAAGCAGTTAAGGTAACAGTATATCGATCTCTCGTAAGACCCAATGTGTAATACACATCAGTCTTATGTGTTACCATAAAAATACACATTAACATGATTGGAAGACGTCAAAAGACCGCAACAAGTTTCATTGAAAGCAACAATGAACGCACACTTGGAACCGTAGTCGATCTCATATCAGAACTCAACTGGTCATCACTTAGGACGGGCGCTGAGTTGCCACAGTGTCTTTACTAATTTTGAAATGAAAAACTCATAGTAAACGTGTAACGTGTTAACCCACCCCGCACATGTGTGACACAAATGCTCAGAAGATTCAGAATGTAAAGCATAAGATCATTTATGTAATAGTTAGTAACATAGATCGCTTGGAACGTATTTATTCTATACGTTTAGCTTTATTAAAATTCAGAAGCTAACGAAACCCAGGTTTGTGAAAATGGAAAAAATCCTACTTTAAATCAACAACAACTGTTAGTGTTTCACAGGGTGAGTAATGCTGAATGTCAAGTGTGACAAACTATTCTCACGAGTTTACAGATTAGCCGGGAGAATGAAATGAACATTATTATCACTTAAAAGGGGGAATGAATTAATACGGGTCAAATCCTGGGCAACCGTTCGTTGGCCAAAGTCCAAAAGTAATATTTGGACGCGACACTTGCTAACGACATCGTGTCCAGCAACTGAGGCGGTGGTAGTTTAACTGGTCGAGACCAAATCGGGGCTCTTAAAAATCTAAGCACGTTACAGCGCCACCAAAAATTGCGTCTAAATTGTGTAAATTCGGGGTATGAAAATCCCGGGGGAGGAATTAAGGGGGGGGGGACGGGTGTGACTGTTCAATTGGAATTGACGTGTATAATCACTCCGCTGGAGAGGAACTGGGAAATGTTTTCTCACAGGCGCGTAGGTAGCCGTACGCACGTACGCACGTACGCACGTACGCACGTGTTTCCACATCAATATGGCAGATCATTGTTTTTCCACTTCAGTGCTAAGACACCCCCCCCCCCCACCTCGAATGGTATATTTATAATCTGCACACAACCCGCACTCGACGCACTCAATAATGAGAACATCAGATAAGGCTTTATTGCCCGTTCAACCAATGGCAACCCTTATTGCCCGCTCAACCAATGGCAACCTTTATTGCCCGTTCAACCAATGGCAACCTTTATTGCCAGCTCAACCAATGGAAACCTTTATTGCCCGCTCAACCAATGGCAACCTTTTTTGCCCACTCAACCAATGGCAACCTTTATTGTCCGCTCAACCAATGGCAACCTTTATTGTCCGCTCAACCAATGGCAACCTTTATTGCCCGCTCAACCAATGGCAACCTTTATTGTCCGCTCAACCAATGGCAACCTTTATTGCCCGCTCAACCACTGGCAACCTTTATTGCCCGCTCAACCAATGGCAACCTTTATTGCCCGCTCAACCAATGGCAACCTTTATTGCCCGCTCAACCAATGACAACCTTTATTGCCCGTTCAACCAATGGCAACCTTTATTGCCCGCTCAACCAATGGCAACCTTTATTGCTTGCTCAATCAATGGCAATCTTTATTGCCCGCTCAACCAATGACAACCTTTATTGTCCGCTCAACCAATGTCAACTTTTATTGCCCGCTCAACCAATGGCAACCTTTATTGTCCGCTCCACCAATGGCAACCTTTATTGTCCGCTCAACCAATGGCAACCTTTATTGTCCGCTCAATCAATGGCAACCTTTATTGCCCGCTCAACCACTGGCAACCTTTATTGCCCGCTCAACCAATGGCAACCTTTATTGCCCGCTCAACCAATGGCAACTTTTATTGCTTGCTCAACCAATGGCAATCTTTATTGCCCGCTCAACCAGTGACAACCTTTATTGTCCGCTCAACCAACGGCAACTTTTATTGTCCGCTCAACCAATGGCAACCTTTATTGCCCGCTCAACCAATGGCAACCTTTATTGCTTGCTCAACCAATGGCAACCTTTATTGCCCGCTCAACCAATGGCAACCTTTATTGCTTGCTCAACCAATGGCAACCTTTATTGTCCGCTCAACCAATGGCAACCTTTATTGTCCGCTCAACCAATGGCAACCTTTATTGCCCGCTCAACCACTGGCAACCTTTATTGCCCGCTCAACCAATGGCAACCTTTATTGCCCGCTCAACCAATGGCAACCTTTATTGCCCGCTCAACCAATGGCAACCTTTATTGCTTGCTCAACCAATGGCAATCTTTATTGCCCTCTCAACCAATGACAACCTTTATTGTCCGCTCAACCAATGGCAACTTTTATTGTCCGCTCAACCAATGGCAACCTTTATTGCCCGCTCAACCAATGGCAACCTTTATTGCTTGCTCAACCAATGGCAACCTTTATTGCCCGCTCAACCAATGACAACCTTTATTGCTTGCTCAACCAATGGCAACCTTTATTGCCCGCTCAACCAATGGCAACCCCCTAATCCTAAGTATTTTATTATTTTAAATGAACATAAATATCAATGACTTCGTCGAACTGTGCAGTCGTGTTCTTGGTGAAACCAGTGTAACGAATTCATTGTTTAATAAATAACTCAACAATTGAGAGGAACTTGGAATATTGCGTTGGACTACTTCTGCGCAAAACAATATTATTATTATTGGTCGTGGTAAGTACGAACCTCATTGTAAATTCGACCTGGGGAGCCTTTTTGAATAGAAATACAAACTGTGAGTATGACGACCTCACGTGCGCACACGCCCAATGCACAGCGATAACTTTATGAGGGGTCGAAAGTTACAAGACGTTCAACACGCTCAATGTTTTCTAAAATTATCACTCTTTGCTACTACGGTATGTCCCCTGTCGTATATCTAGGGAGTCTGACAGGCTTTCTTAATGCAAGTCCTTTGTCTGGTAAATTATGAAGTCCATTGCCAGTTTAACAGTAAGTACAAAGAGCGTAGACTATATTTCCACAATATGGCCAACGCGGCGCTGGACCAGCGCTCATAATACGTGCCAACCACAACCATACCCTGACCACTATATTATCAATGCTTCCGGCACGCGAACGTCGCATTCAATCATACCGAATATAATACCGGAAAGCACGACAGTCAAGATCTGCTGTGACGTCATCTTCCATCGCGCTGTAGTCGACGAGGAAATGCGGCATCTAGACACCTTTTCACGACCGCATCTTGTCGTATGTCTTTATACTGACATTCCCACAGCTCGACGACCTAGACGAAGTGACTTAGGTATGCAGTGTTTGTTCGGTTCTCGACGAGAAGTTGGGTCATGGGTTTCCCGTTGACGGCGTTCATCTCTTGTCGGATGCACGGGTGTCCATGGTAGTAACAATCATGGAACTGATACGCCGCGTTCGTTTGTCTGCACCACCCGTCCACCGAAAGTTTACCGATCCTCTTATCTCGACCATTGACCTGATGCCAGATAGAGTGTCCCGTCCATTCGGATTTCCACGTCAACCATTCTGTTTCCATCTGTCCATGCAGCTGCGCCGATTCTGGACGGAACTCGTTCTCCTCGAGGTAGCGCGTGTACCATTCCGTTGGCCTGTCTTGCATCAGGGACCATAGGTACAGAGCGTTGGCATCGTACCCGGCGATCGCCCGACAAGGTCGAACGCACTTCCAATATTCGGTGTGACGTATCTTGGTGACCCTTTTCTCGTGATATCTTTTAAATGTGAGGGACGGGCCCACTGATCACGTTGTCTTCACGAGATGATGAAAGTCTTTCTTCTTCTCTTTGAAAAGCGTAAAGTAGGTCTTCTTCGGTAGGTCTTTATACAAGTAGGGCACGGTCCCTGAACCCTTGCTTGAACATGTCGGTCCCTCGCCGCTCGTGCAAGCGGAACTGCCAGTGGATGGCTTGCAGGAAAGGCACCACGTTTATGTTGTTGTACCAGATGAGAAAGTCTCGCAAAATCGTCATGCCGTTCACGCGTCACGCCTCTTCACAACTGGCATAATCCTCGTCGGAAATACCTTCGTTCTTCAGTCGACTGAAGAAGATTGTTTTCCGCGGAAGCGTAGTGTCGTGAGCTTCTCCAAACAGTCCCTGCACTCGTACGAACAATAATCTTTCGTACCATCGCATCCGTACGCTTTCAGATACTTGTCGTAGCTTAACCTCGGGGCAATGCAATTAGTCATGTCTAGGAATTTCAGTTGAACCGTCGACAGGCACATAAACGTGTTGTTGCCTTTGATCCGATGCCGTCTTGTTCTTCTTGTGCTGTTAGTTCCGTCAGCACCTTCCTCTGTCCTTCCTACGGCGAGGTAGTGGGGTATCAGTAACTGTTTGGTGACGTTCAGATCGTACTTGCCCGAATTGCACCCGATGAAGGGTAATTGATGGAGCCCTCCGTACAGATGTCACATCAGCCTTTTTGGACGGCTTATTCTTTGGTCGCGACTCCGTGTCCTTGGCGCCATCCTCGGGCGATCGCGCGGCATGCTTCCGTCATCCCAGTCCGTCTTCGCTTCCGCGAGGTCCTCCAACACATCCTCGTAATCGTCATCGCTCATCGCTCGTAGGTTGTCCATCACGTCGGCCACCAACGTGTCGGGATCTCCGTCCGTGACAAGGCATTGCACTTGCTCGTGACCGGGCACGTTCGACGCGACGCTGACACTCAACGGGACGTGGCGCGCTACCCAGTGGACCTTGTCTTTATCCGACGGATAGTTGCGCGGTGTCAAAGTAACACTCAAAGTCGAAAGTGACGCGTTATGGGTAATATCGCAACGATTAGTGGACTCGAATGTTCTTGTCGTCCAGACGTTGGAACACTGACGGTGTCAAGTGGTACATGCCTCCCGGGTAGTCACGACGTACACCTCCCTCACACGTGGAACACTGACGGTGTCAAGTGGTACATGCCTCCCGGGTAGTCACGACGTACACCTCCCTCACACGTGGAACACTGACGGTGTCAAGTGGTACACGCCTCCCGGGTAGTCACGACGTACACCTCCCTCACACGTGGAACACTGACGGTGTCAAGTGGTACATGCCTCCCGGGTAGTCACGACGTACACCTCCCTCACACATGGAACACTGACTGTGTCAAGTGTAACATGCCTTCCGGGTAGTCACGACGTACTCCTCCCTCACACGTGCGCTCGTGTCTTTGCAGTTTGCACGCATACTTCCATAACAAGTCACCACACTTTCGACACCGATCTGAGTGACAGTACTTCTAGGGTGTAGGAAAAGTGCATCTCGTGCAGGTTCATGTGCAACGTCTCGGGGTAGTGACATAACGATCTCCGGACGAGTTAAGCGGTCATCTTTCCATCGTCGTCGTCGAGCTTCGAGCTTGTACATGCACACGTTCGTTTAGAACGTGGTCTCGACATGATAGTGATCATCCAGCGTGACCCTGGCAAATGGCTACATCATCTCGGTCGTTCGTCTGGTACAGCTCCTTCACCGACGGTTCCAACCGTCGTATATCACATCCACGATGAAGGGCCAGACGGCGGAAGAGACACAGGTTGTCGGTGAACCTTTTGCAGTGGATGGGTTCCCTTTCCAGACCGATGACGCCTCTGTTGCTCTTGACGTAGGCGGGAAGGGTCAAGTCGACGCACCCGATCGGATGATCGATAATGCGATTGACGAAGAAGGTGGCATACGTCACGAGTTCACACACCCACGCCGAATCCGGTCTGTCAGCGATGACCCATTGCAAGAGGTCGGTTTCTCGGATGCGTTCCAGAAAGGCGTCAAAGTCGTCATGGTTGGTGATGAGACTGGGTTCGTCCAGGTACCGTCCGCAGCAAAGCAAGAGGAATGATAGTACTCGTATCGTCCCGTGTCCTTGTTCCTCGGAATGAACCCGTAACTGAGATTAATCTTGAAATAGTTGGTCTGCTCCTGGAACATTCTCTTCAAAGGATCCTCTAGAAAGATCGTGTCTAGGGCGATCAATCTGTACTCGTTTCTGCACTGAATGGGTCCTCTCGATACGGCTGGTCGTATGGTAGACCAGTGCTCGCGTACGTCGTCTAGGTAGTCTAGGTAGTCTACGTAATCTAGGTAGTCTAGGTATTCTAGGTAGTCTATGTAGTCTAGGTAATCTAGGTAATCTAGGTAGTCTGTGTAGTCTTTGTAGTCTAGGTAGTCTACGTAGTCTAGGTAGTCAAGGTAGTCTAGGTAATCTAGGTAGTCTACGTATTCTAGGTAGTCTAGGTAATCTAGTTAGTCTAGGTAGTCTAGGTAGTCTAGGTAGTCTATGTATTCTAGGTAGTCTAGGTATTCTAGGTAGTCTAGGTAGTCTAGGTAATCTAGGTAGTCTAGGTAGTCTAGGTAATCTAGGCAGTCTAGATAGGAGGATTCATCAAAGTCTTCACCTTCACTAAATGACGTATTCAGCATATTTTTTTAACTGAGTATATTAAAATTACTTTGTTTTGCTAGAATTAAATGTATCAAACTCATAACACGACGAACGGCACGCAGCCTTCGTTATTGTCAACGCTATCAAAACGTGGCTGTTTTTGAAACGATCGGTGAACAGAACAAGCATCTGGTAGATAATTTAGTGAATGTCCAATAACAGGAAAGTCTAAAAATGGCATTTTCAATCGTCAAGAGAATGCTCAATTATAGATCCAAAATGGCAATTTATTAACTGCTCAGATTACTGCTATTTTCGCCTGAAGGTTCCGTTTATGGGTCATATTGTAAGAAATAAAGTAAGTTAGCAAAAACACACATAATTGTCCAATTACTAACGTGCTTAACTTTCAACATGTTTAGTAGGATATAGGTGGATCGTGAATTTGTTTCCAAAAGAGGCGAATCTTTAGATTTGTGCATGGAGGAAATATGCACAATTTGTTTGCAGCGCACAATAAATGTTCAATGTGTAGACTAATAATTCTGCATACGTGTTAATTTTGTACATACTCTGACATAAAGTGTGTTGGGTTTTTTTGTCGATTAAGCAAAACAAATAATGTATTTGCCTACGCAATTGAGAAACACAGAAAATGGTGGTATATGACCCTCTATATGGATAAAGTACCTTAGCATTTAGAAATGAGTCACGTCGTTGACTTTGAGATATACTTTGAGATATACTCTCACGATAAACAGAGTCGTTTTAACAAGCAAATGTCATTTGCATTGGTTCCAGTCTTTGTAATGTGTAGTTGATAGTGAATCCATTTTAAGGTGAATCAATTTCTGAATTCATCCCCGGGATCACATTCGTGGGGCTTATGCATAACAACAAACATAACAACAAACATAACAACAAACACATTTCAACAATGTCGTCAGTTAAGTTGGCCACGCAAAAGTTTGTTGTTCGAAATGTTCAGTATTCTGGCTATAGACTTGGTGTTCAATAACATGTACTCTTTCGGTGGCATTTCAGTTTTTCATGAGCTGCAAAACCTGTGTGCACACTTTCACCCTCAACAAAACCATGCTCGCACCCTTGTCCAAAATCAGGATTCACGTGTCTCCTATATGGGTCATACCACAATTGCTGTACATTTTCAATAAAGTTATATCCCAGATTTGTGGGTGCATCTTCAAATATTCCTATGACGAATTGTGTATTTACTTGGATTCTATGAAGCACTACATTCACACTTATGTAGGTTGTTCATGACATTATATGGGGACTGTGACCGTTTTAGCAAGTGGGAGATTTCGAAATCGCCATGTCTCGATGGTACACCTGGCTAGTAGATGAGAATGCAAATCATATTCCTGACGCAAATGTCACGGTATGTTATCAAAACTAAATAACGCCCTAGATGTACGAATGGTATAACACGTAATCACTAGATGGCAGCACATCATTCTCACCAGAAGATCAGTCATAGATCGCCAAGCAAACCACGAGTGTATAAAGGTACAAGAAGGGTGGGGGGGGGTTACTTTGTACATGTCAGTGCTGTTATTATTAGTGCACAAACATGACGACAATGTAATTGGGTCGACTATGGTTTCTTTACAAAGGATTTACTATCAAACACAGCTGACATGGGCAATAACATGGTAAAATACTTCACATGAGATTAATGAATTTAAGCACAAATAACAGGTTACAGTTTGTGCGGTTACCCTAGAATTTAGACAGTTTCCGATCTGACAATATTTAGCCAAAACCGACATGTGTTCAGATGTAGACATATCATTTATATATCGCAATGCACGTATACATCAATTGGCCTATCCTATATTTATAGTTATAATGCCTTTTAGCAATGTCTGTAGAGACTGCAGATTAACTAGAGCTATAAACAAATGTCCAGGGTGTGTTGAGAGTACAGAGGATGAATAGGGAGTTAAATAATGGTTCCAGTTAATAACACATTCTGTCGTTCTATCACAAAAGTAACACCGGAGTGATGAATGATTATTTTATAGATCGAAAATGTCCAGTATGACATTTTCCACACTACATAACTACGCATCAAAACGGCTGCACGATACTTTCCATCAACTTTCTGGGAAATTAACACTAACAGAACTCTAAAAGAATATACCTCAATGTGTTGATGTATGTATTTTGTATGTTTACTTAGGATCATAGTGTTAAGAAATTGTGATTCGATTCGATATGCAATACATTGCTACAAGTGCATATCGAACTTGATAGCAGATTCAAAGTATGCAGTATGCAAAGCTATCTTGAAAGGTATCTCAGATGTTGATTTTACAATGAGTTCATGTTATATGTTCCAGGTGGACACAACTCGATTTAAAAAAAAAAAAATGTATACCAATTCTAAAGGGTGTGTTATAAGCTTGAATCCGTGACCTCGAGTCGAAATAGTATTTTTTTTAAATAGGGTTATCACAATATATGAGGTTACTTCCAATTACGTTGACATGTTCATGCAATATAGTATATACCAAGAAAGTACATTTTCAGATGTCTGACTAACCTCATTACAGTGAAATATTGGAATTTTTTAGTATTAGCATATTGATACATCACTACACAACGACGATAATTAAAGCGAAACATACTGAGTTCGTTAATTAGACTTATCTTAACGGAACAAAAATAATGTTTTCTCGATAATAAATGCACGAAAACTAAATTAATAACAAAAGTTTTTTTAATGCAAATACTATGTCAAATATTGCAATTTAAAATCGTGTGTACAAGTGAAATACCACAGCTTATTTACGTTCAGCTTTTCATCAAAATATTAGCCAATGTGAAACTTTTGCGCACATCATGAATACAATAATAACTTATTTTATTATCTCTTTGTAACGGTTGTGTTCAAGAAACATAGAAGATGAGCAAGCGATATGGCCACACGTGTCTTCTTGGATATGTTGACGGCTCATAATACGAAGCCAGAAGTGCCAAGAAGGAGAAGGAGATCTGTTTCCAATTAATATCCTATTTCTTTTTTCTAATAATTTCCTTCTTTTTCAAACAATTCTACATTGTCTATAACAAGTGGTTACACAATGCATATGAGACAATGATTGTTTCAAATATTTCCTTATTGCTTAATTTCATCTCTGGGTTTATTTCTTTCGAAAATAAACATTTGGACTGAAGTACAAAGTCACGGTAAACTTAGCTATCTGCGCCTGGAATGTTCGTTAGGCACTGTCGTGACATCTAGCGGACAGTCCGTGAACCAGTCGGTTTATATAAAATCGAAACGTCGAAGGCGTATCGCGATAGCCGATACGTATCGCGCATAAGAAAATGCTGCGACATACCGACCACCGGTGTTATACTGGTAACTCGACGCAACCCTAGTGAAATCTAGGCACCTGCAATTCACAAAATGTGCGCCCGTCGTTGCTGTGTTGTGAGGCTAGTACATATCAAAACACGATGGCAACAACACAAAATCAGATTATATAAAGATTTTGTTTTTGTTTTGTTGCGCCGGGTTGATGGCAAGGACAAGCAATGGAAACGATGACCGACCGACCGACCGACCGACCGACCGACCGACCGACCGACCGACCGACCGACCGACCGACCGACCGACCGACCGACCGACCGACCGACCGACCGACCGACCGACCGACCGACCGACCGACCGACCGACCGACCGACCGACCGACCGACCGACCGACCGACCGACCGACCGACCGACCGACCGACCGACCGACCGACCGACCGACCGACCGACCGACCGACCGACCGACCGACCGACCGACCGACCGACCGACCGACCGACCGACCGACCGACCGACCGACCGACCGACCGACCGACCGACCGACCGACCGACCGACCGACCGACCGACCGACCGACCGACCGACCGACCGACCGACCGACCGACCGACCGACCGACCGACCGACCGACCGACCGACCGACCGACCGACCGACCGACCGACCGACCGACCGACCGACCGACCGACCGACCGACCGACCGACCGACCGACCGACTGTTAATAATAATAATAAAATCTTCGTGACTATTACTAAATCATGTGTTGCCTTTCGAGCCTGAACGCTTTGTCACTAGACGTCCTGGGGCTAAAGAAGGGGACGTCCCGGAAGAAGGAACGATGCCGTGATTGGTGGATCTCCGCCTGATTCTCGACGCTTACGCCTAGCGGCATAGAAAAAACAGCCTACTTTGTTGTCGCTGTAAATGACAGTATCGTACATTCTCATCAGAATATAGCGATAGGTGCGGCTTCCTGCTCACAGCTTGGTTCGTTTATGCCAGAAATCCCTGTGTGAAAGTCGGTCGGACACCGGCCTAAACGTCCTAATGTGTTCGTATTGCGACAGTTGCTCAGTTACGTACGATATAATATGTGTTATTAATTAAGCATTACAAACCGGTCTAAACGTGTGATATTATATAGCACCTGTAGCACCTGTAGCACCTGTAGCACCTGTAGCACCTGTAGCACCTGTTGCACCTGTAGCACCTGTAGCACCTGTTGCACCTGTAGCACTTGTAACACCTGTTGCACATGTAGCACCTGTAGCACCTGTAGCACCTGTAGCACCTGTAGCACCTGTAGCAACTGTAGCACCTGTAGCAACTGTAGCACCTGTAGCTCCTGGAGCCAATTGAGTTAACGGAGTTAGCATAAATAGCTTGGAAGTGCACACCTGTACAAGTATTGTTTGGAGGAGTTATTGCAATGAACTTGCATTCGCAGCTGCGTTTCTTAGACGGTGATTTAGCATCTAGAACACAGCCACCAAACAACTAAATGGGTATTTTTGTCGTGATGTTATTACACGTGGTATGGCGCCTCTCAAAGGTGTTTGACTGGGCAGCATTCAACGGTGCGTCGTAGTCGTGGTGACTCACACGTTACATATTAACTGATCTGAAAATACTGTTATATGCACGGCAACATTAGAAAGAGTTTATGTTATAAAGAATGTTTGAAAACGTTGACGCTTTAAATAAATGACGGAATGATACTTTCTTTATCGATTTATAGGCAAATGCATCAAAATATTGAACTGTTTACATTTTCGTAATTGCGAAACGGTATCAGGAATCGTTTTACATGCAGTTGTATCGTTGTTTCAAAATAAAAGTTAAAATCTGATCAAAAGTGCACATTCTATATACCTAGAAATTACCATTCACATGGTGTCAACCCAAGATGTGACTATGATTGATAGCTTACTGCAAAATACATTCTTACCATTCTTAAGGCAAACATAAAGCACGTCTGGTTGAAATGTGTAGTCGTACATACATTTACACCTACTTTGTGCGAAATACAATTGTTCGCTTTGGCTTAACAACGCGTTACTTATTTGAGCGGCGATACATAATGGACTAAGTAATCCTCTTGGATAACACAGTGGCAGTTCGCTGAATGTTCCCTTCCGGCGTCGATGAGCTCTTGTGGAACTATTCCCGACGTCATCTTCTGTCTGCCTTTTAGTATTTCGGAGGTGGATCTGGATGAAATAAAAGAGAGAATCAGTTCAACGTTCGGAACAAACCAAATAAATTAGAAATATATATATATATATATATATATATATATATATATATATATATATATATATATATATATATATATATATTCCTTGATTAAGAAAATAATTCCTATGTTACCCAGACATAAACGGGAGCAGGCAGTCGCAGGCCACTGTTACCTTCATGGGACATTTGATTCACGGGATACGGCACGTTCGCTGCGACTTCGTGTCCAGGGTACGGTGGACACGACGCGCCTTGGAAAGGTTGTTGCTCAGCATAGGGAGTTACAGCTGCGGCTCCTTGTCCAAGATACGGTGGCGAGCTGACAGGCTGTTGTGGTACAACTGCAGGATTCACCATAGTAACCACGACTTGTCCATTCTGTACTTGATATCCAACTACAGCCTGCAACCGAACGGCTGTTCATAACTGAAATGCATACAAGATTTAACAAGAATATTTAACTAGATTTCCATCCAAAGCTACGAGTTCCAGATGGCAAGTGGAGCCATTGGCGTGTCGAGAGTGTTTCATCTATGTATAGCCATCACAATCATTTGACAGTTTGTTCCATTCGTCTATCATCGTATCCAGCCTACTCTGTTTCTTAAATAATATTGGTTTGTGTCCTCTGGTTCTACTGCCTTCTATAAATGTGAAAAGCATATATCTAACAATATGCTCATTACCATTCAATATTAAAAAACTTCAATTTTGAGTCTCCTGGTCTCTAGTGCTTTCATAACTAAGATCTCGCAATTCTGGAATCAGTTGAGTTGCTCTTCGCTGTATTCGTACTAGTTAATCTATGTCCTTCTTACTATAGGGCCTCAATGCTTGTGTGCAATATTACAAATGAGGCCTAATTATTGCTTTGTACACAGGCACACGTTTCTCCCTATATATGATATTAATCCTAATTAGCCCTAGTATTTGATTTCCCTTTGAAGCAACAATCCCACATTGCTCTGAAACTTTCATGTTAGTAATAAATGTGACTCCAAAAAAAACATTTTTTTAGTTCTAATACAGCATCCCCCATTTTATGTTCTTTGTCCACATAAATTTCCTATGTGTATGCATTTACATTTCCCAAACAAATTATAACAGTTGCTATTTGTCAGACCATTTAACCAATTTAACCATTCTGAGTATTTTTGTGTCATATGGGAATTTCAGTACTATGCTTGATATATCATCTTCCAAATAATTTATATATATATATAATATATATGTATATATATATATATATATATATATATATATATATATGAAGACAGATATCACGATCATTGCTCCAATGCGTCATTTCGCTATATTGTAAGATACACCACGATACAAATAACACAACCGTTTTACATTGACAGAAGAGGAAGGCAGTGTTAGTTTAAACAACAATGTTTCCCAGGAAACTACAGCAGCGACAGTTACATGGTACCACCCAGTGGTTGAAGATGTTATTAGAACACGATTGACGTATAATAGGTTTACATTTGTTACAACGGCCATAACGTGCGAGCTAAAAGTATGTGTTTTTTTTTCTTCATGTTTTTCGAAAAACTTTTGTTACTCGTGATTAATGTCTGCTGGTGTTTAAACTATCAACGCACATGACCAGACTTTATTGTTTGTGCGCTTACAAATGGTTTAGCTATACACAGAGAAGAAGATTATTTACATCACCTTGCGCACTAACGAGAAGTTAATTAAATAAGCGTAATTTTCGAAACGGGGCTAATAGAGTCACCCAAGACCCAAGGGAGGTTTAGTTGAAAACGAGTGTCCCTTTCCCAAAAATACAGCAAGGAATTCATTTTTCGAGCAAAGGCAACATAGTTGCAGTTAGCTACACTGCTTGCGATTGACCTATAAGTCTGTATTAATTAAGTGTATCGACTTGTTAATTAAGCGCGTAGGCTTGTCAGAGACATGTTGATCCCATTGGGTAGATGTGATGGCTGAGTTGTTATGAATGTTTTGTACAAGGCCTACGTAAATTATACAAATAAAGCATTTAAGCAACTTACGCTACACTGTGGCTCAACTTATCCCACACCAAGTGTTAGTTGAGCCAGCTTACCAACCCTATTTGAATCAGCTATATAAAATTATCTATGCATGCCAGATACATTATCTTGGTATAACGTTATCTCCTAATAATCATAGTTTATGTGAGTAAACACAATTTTGACTTATGAATATGATTGCGCCCTAGACATAAAAAATGGTTCAACTAACACCTTTCCCTACGCTTAGTCTGCTTGTGCAGTGACGGTAATGTTGGTTTAAGCTAAGATGGCAAGAGTTTCTAGTAACTATATGAGACAGCTGACGCAGCTGAATGGCTGTCGACGTCGACCTACCCCTGTAGTCTGTCGGCGTCCACAGCAGACGGCGTTGCAGCAGATGGCGGCTGACCAGATGGAAGCGATCGACTCGCCCAGTAACACAACGACCAGGATGTAATGTTTGTCAGCGACGTCTGCCTACGAACAGACGCAGCTTATCTTGCAAACATCTAACGTAGGCAGACTTGATATGACTCAAATACTGGATAGAAGAACGATTACTTGATGCAGATTATTCATGTTGGCAAGTAAGAAAACGAATTTTTGAAGCCATATAATTCAATTGACTATTACGCAAATTCGATTCAAATGCAATAATGATCAGAGTAATGCTGAAAAACTGCCACGCTGCGTGCCATAGACCAATGTCTAATAACTGGTCATAACATTTGGGAATATGCGCACTACAAACGTACTTTGTAGTTTCACTTAATACAACAACCAACTTATATAACTTGCTGGAATAATTCCTCTTTAGAAAATCGATTTGTATGGATCATTCCCATTACCTAATTACTATAGGTTTGGCAGATTTGAAAGAAAACGCATTTACTTACGTAACGACGACCATAACCAGAGTAAGCTCCAGAAGAAACAGCAGCGCCGAGGAAGTTAGGAATGGCAAAGACAGACGCTATGATCGAAAGTACCATGTGAGTAACGATCTGCAAACAAGATCACGTGTACAACATTAAGCAAAAGAAAGCAGACGCCGTTCGTCGCCAGCAGAATCAGTAGTTACATCGGAGAATGTCTCTCACACACCAAACAGTGGTCCACGTCAAATACCACCAATAGGCAATATTTATACATTATATATTTGCCGTGCCCAGTGAGTACGTTGCTTTTATAAAAAAACATCATATATATATATATATATATATATATATATATATATATATATATATATATATATACGTATATATATATTTATATATATATATATATATATATATATATATATATATATATATATATATATATATATATATATGTATATATATATATATATATATATATATATATATATATATATATATATATATATATGTATATACATATATATATATATATATATATATATATATATATATATATATATATATAGATATATATATATATATATATATATATATATATATATATATATATCTATATATATATATATATATATATATATATATATATATACATATATATTTTTATAAAAGCAACGTACTCACTGGGCACGAGAGAGAGAGAGAGAGAAAGAGAGAGAGAGAGAGAGAGAGAGAGAGAGAGAGAGAGATATAGAGAGAGAGAGAGAGAGAGAGAGAGAGAGAGAGAGAGAGAGAGAGAGAGAGAGAGAGAGAGAGAGAGAGAGCAAAAATAGGTAACATTAGGCATCAACACCTTGGGGCAGATGACCACCAAGGGTGGTGTAGCTTCACTGGGTAAGATGACCGCCAAGGGTGGTGTAGCTTCACTAGGGCAGATGACCACCAAGGGTGGTGTAGCTTCACTGGGGCAGATGACCACCAAGGGTGGTGTAGCTTCACTGGGGAAGATGACCGCCAAGGGTGGTGTAGCTTCACTGGGGAAGATGACCGCCAAGGGTGGTGTAGCTTCAGTGGGGAAGATGACCGCCAAGGGTGGTGTAGCTTCACTGGGGCAGATGACCACCAAGGGTGATGTAGCTTCACTGGGGAAGATGACCGCCAAGGGTGGTGTAGCTTCACCGGGGAAGATTACCACAAAGGGTGATGTAGCTTCACTGGGGCAGATGACCACCAAGGGTGGTGTAGCTTCAGTGGCGCCCCGACAACTGCTGAAATCCGTTGAACAAAAAGGAACTATACAAGTGAACATGTGTTCGATTAAAACATAATATTATACTTTACTCACCCAGCAAGAGGTCTTCCATTTATTAGCGATAATACCGAATGATCCAGCTCCTGTGAACTGAAGAATAACAATATATTAACTGACCAGTACAACGTGTGCAGTAATACCCTGACTCGAATTCAATCTCATCATGTTCCGCTTTCTTTCAATCGCTACCCTAGCAACTGACATCCCCTTTCTTGCTCCCTCTCTGTCCCCGTCAGCCCACATCCCACGTGCCGATGCTTATGATTCCAAGACTCAGTTGTTAATATACAGACCGGTGCCAATTTAAGAAATCTTAAACTCTGTAGGCATTGTTTAGTAAATTGTAACACAGACGAATTAATCAAATCACCCTAAAACCAACTGTTATTATTACATAAACATTCCTACGGGACCTTTTTTTAGGCATATTATATTTGGATTTTGGCTCCAGTCTATTGGGGCCAAGTAGGGACTTAGGAGCATACATTTATAAGACCAAATATTTTTCCTTTAAGAATATGTGTAATTTGAACAATTGTCAATCAAAGGTCAGGATTGTGCCTTTGTTGATTGACGGCAAATTTGGTTGCCGGCCAAAAGTTACAATATTTATGACTAGGAAAAGTTTGTGGTCCAGTTACATTGAAATTAGTCTTAACACGTCAATCCGGCGGCCAAATGACGTCAAGTGTAGCTGTTCTGGGTGAAAGGCCCTCAATTAAAAGGGTCAATTATCTAATCGCATAACTGGTCTAGTGAATAATAATATCTACATTTCCAAACTACATTACCCCAGCACTGGATGATCAGATAACACATTTAACATACTCATGCCGACCGACCGACCGACCGACCGACCGACCGACCGACCGACCGACCGACCGACCGACCGACCGACCGACCGACCGACCGACCGACCGACCGACCGACCGACCGACCGACCGACCGACCGACCGACCGACCGACCGACCGACCGACCGACCGACCGACCGACCGTCCGTCCGTCCGACCGACCGACCGACCGACCGACCGACGACCTATCGACCGACAGACCGACAGATAGTTACTCACGAGAATGCTGAGGAAGATAACATTGATTGCTCCGCCACTTGTACCATGTCTAGACATGAGGATGACGATGAGCACCACCATGATGATCCCCGCTGCAAGTTGTGTCCACGCGAGCGCTTTTGACGACCATCTGCCGTAATTGAATCCTGGCGGATTAGGAGTGGAAGCGACGACTACATTTGTCACCGTGGCCGTGGCCATGTTTGCCGTTCTGTTTCGAAGGGAGCCCCTGTACTTACAGACCGACCGACTGACGTCAACTAGGAACAGTGAATGAGACTAATGTTACTCTGCCAACTCAACTGATCAAAATGCCGATAGACTCAACGCATCACCGGGTCTATTCAATGTGTGTCAACAAACAAAGGTCGAATCTGCTTTGCGTTTTGGCAGTCATAATCGAGCCCCTGAGGTGTTTTGACTGGGCCTCGCAACTTCTAACCACGCACGCTCATATCTGATGTATTTTGTTGACTCATTTCCGTGGACTGTTTAGGCGTGGTTGTTGTCAAAGGATAGGGCCTAGACACAGCTTCACTTCTTGTCATTTCACTTTGGACCAACTAATCTGCTTGTTCGTCGTTCGCGAAGCAAAAAATAACCCTTTTAATCATAATCATCATGATCATGCTCATCACGATCATCATGATCATAATCATAATCCAATGTTGCTATTGTGTTGGTTTCGATGTATTCGCAAATGGCTGCTCCAATCCGCGGCCGAAATGTTGTTCCCCATACGGGACAAGACACAGTAGATGACAGGTGGCTCGTGATTTATAAATAAATTTGATTTGATTTAATTAACAATTGGTGTCAAATCACTTATGGCTTCTCCTGATAGAATTATCAACATGTCATTGTTACAGTTGCTAATTAATTAATTAATTAAAATATGCATCAGTTACTGGCAACAGCGTTATGTACAACATATTAAAGCACAACGGTTAAATACCATATGTTGTCCCGTTGTAATGAATAGCACCAATATAAAAAAATATTTAAGCGGAAACTATTGCAGTAACGCCATTATGACTATTACCAAATCAACGTGTTTACTCTCGAACGTAATAGCTTCGGCACTCGCCGTCCTGTGGTTTATAGTAGGAGAATTCCCGGAATCGAGAACCAGACTGTGATTGGCGGAACTTCGTATGATTCATAAGAAGAGATTACTTACAGAGGCCGCGATGACGCATACACCCAGCGGCATGCTATGATAGTAACAATATAAAATTGAATAACTCGATAATAAGGAAAAACACACAGTCGTATTTATTCCCAAAGTTGGCTAGCCTCGTTGAACTCTGAAACCGAGGCTCGTGACGTCACTTGTCAATCAATGATCATAATAAAAACAACATATTTCCCTCTCCTCCCATCTTCTTCTTTCTCCTCCTCCTCCTCCTCCTCCTCCTCCTCTTCTTCTTCTTCTTCTTCTTCTAGTCAGTATCATTTTCAGTCCAACAACGAATTAATGTCTACGAACGTGTTCTTTTAAAATTGCGATTAAAGCATCAACTGAAGATTACTTTTACTTTTAAAGTCACCTATGAATTAAGTGTCAACACATGATCACCTAAGACGTCTGGTAGTCTTCGATGTATCTAGGTGAGCGCGTGTTTCGTCTGGACGCAGGTAAGGCGGGTCACCAAGTTGTCGAGCAGGTTGACCTTCAACGTCAACATCATGTAAGGTTTCTTCCGCTAGCCGATTTGGAGGACTCACTTGGCGCTACCGTATTCATCGCCGCGAGTTCCAGCGTGAACCATGTTCAAGAACGAAGGTGTTTGGCCCAGCTTTTTTGGCGATCTTCATAGGATACGACTACGGCGTTTCCTGTTTATGTTTTCGGGTAAGTCCTTTCGTCTGCACCCAGTCTCCAAATTTCATCGACGTGTGGCGTGAGTGACGTCGTTTGTCGGTGTAAGCTTTGTTTCGTCCCTGTTTACGTTTGATCGATTCAGCGTTTGATCGATTCAGCTATCACTGTAATGTTCGGTGTAGGTGTTTGACGCGGTTTCAGATGTTATCAACTCTGCTGGGGTACGCTTTGTCAGCACGTGCGGTGTCGATCGGTACGTTTGCAGTATCGTTCGTACTGCGTCCGTGAACGTTTTTCCCTCCTTGAGTTGCGCACCAAGACACTCTTTGATGACACGATTCAGCCTCTCCACTCCTCCGTTACTGAAGGTTATGCAGTGCGCTACGCCAGTGTTCGATGCCGAGTTTCTGCAGGAACATTTCAAATTAGCTTGACACGAACTGTGGTCCGTTGTCGCTTTGCAACAAAACTTCTGGTATTCTCCAACGAGAAAACAGTTCTTTCATGATCTGAATGATGGCGAAAGACGTCACCGTGCTGGTTGCAACTATCTCTGACCATTTCGAGTGTACATCTTGTACCACAGCAAAAAAACAAACTTTGACTGTGGGGTGCAGCCTGCACCTCGGTGGAAATATCTATTTGAATATGTTAGCATGGTTTCTCAGGCCAAGGTATGGGTTGAAATGGTGGTTGTGTTGGCTTCATCGATTTTTCACACACTGCACATCCGTCAGTGTCTGAGGAAAGTTTCGATGTGGCGATCAACTGCAGGCTACCAAACGGTATTGCGATATCGCTGCTTAGTTCGTACGATCCCTGGATGACCCTCGTGGGCCATGTGCAGTACCTTCTGCTGAAGTGTAGTGACGTAGGGATGACAGCACGAATGCCACGCGACACTCAGACGTCATCGAACACAGATCGTTCGTATCTCAGCCGGAAATAAGATTACAAGCCAGCAGGTGGGTGCCGGTGCCAACCATTCTGGATGAAGTGACGGACTTGCGTCAATGTAACATCGTTGGAAGAAGCAGCCTTCAACTCGAGTGTAACGATGTTGTCCAACTCGACTTGCATTACACAGTCATCTGTCATCGACTTACACAGTTCATATTTGACAAGGCTGGTACCTGGTTCTTCGACCCTGCAGTGTACTGAATGTCAAAGTCATGTGTGTGTGTGTGTGTGTGTGTGTGTGTGTGTGTGTGTGTGTGTGTGTGTGTGTGTGTGTGTGTGTGTGTGTGTGTGTGTGTGTGTGTGTGTGTGTGTGTGTGTG
>OY759272.1:30385408-30470408 GCA_963662155.1 Lamellibrachia columna
GTAAGTCGTACTAGCTATCTGTCGAGTTCACGAAGGCGCCATAGGCTAAGCGGGTCTAAGCTTAGCATTGCCAATTTGTGTCCAGAAACATGGGTGACATTATGGCCAGCTCCAAGCACTGAAAAAACGTGCCCAGTTTCCCAACAGGACACCAGGTGGCTGCACATCTAGTCGTTCAAATGTGTGCCGATAACAGCGCTACATACACTGGAAAGCATTTATAAATTGATAGGTAGCCGTACGCACGTACGCACGTGTTTCCACATCAATATGGCAGATCATTGTTTTTCCACTTCAGTGCTAAGACACCCCCCCCCCACTTCGAATGGTTTATTTATAATCTGCACACAAACCGCACTCGAAGCACTCAATAATGAGAATATCAGATAAGGCTTTATTGCCCGCTCAACCAACTGCAACCTTTATTGCCCGCTCAACCAATGGCAACCTTTATTATCCGCTCAACCAATGGCAACCTTTATTGCCCTCTCAACCAATGGCAACCTTTACTGTCCCCTCAACCAGTGGCAACCTTTATTGTCCGCTCAACCAATGACAACCTTTATTGTCCGCTCAACCAATGGCAACCTTTATTGCCCGCTCAACCAATGGCAACCTTTATTGCCCGCTCAACCAATGGCAACCTTTATTGTCCGCTCAACCAATGACAACCTTTATTGTCCGCTCAGCCAATGGCAACCTTTATCGCCCGCTCAACCACTGGCAACTTTTATTGCCCGCTCAACCAATGGCAACCTTTATTGCCCGCTCAACCAATGGCAATCTTTATTGCCCGCTCAACCAATGGCAACCTTTATTGTCCGCTCAACCAATGGCAACCTTTATTGTCCGTTCTTGGTGAAACCAGTGTAACGAATTCATTGTTTAATAAATAACTCAACAATTGAGACGAACCTGGAATATTTCGTTGGACTTCTTCTGTGTAAAACAATATTACTATTATTGGCCGTGGTAAGTACGAACCTTATTGTACATTCGAGCTGGGGAGCTTTTTTGCATAGAAATACAAACTGTGAGTATGACGACCTCACGTGCGCACACGCCCAATGCACAGCGAGAACTTTATGAGGGGTCGAAAGTTACAAGACGTTCAACGCGCTCAATGTTTTCTACAATTATCACTCTTTGCTACTACGGTATGTCCCCTGTCGTATATCTAGGGAGTCTTTTAGGCTTTCTTAATGCAAGTCGTTTGTCTGGTAAATTATGAAGTCCATTGCCAGTTTAACAGTAAGTACAAAGAGCGTAGACTATATTTCCACAATATGGCCAACGCGGCGCTGGACCAGCGCTCATAATACGTGCCAACCACAACCATACCCTGACCACTATAGCAGGGAGATACGTGGACGTCACGTGAGCTGTCTGCCGATAATCATGATGAATCCACGAGTGACGTTAACGCGACATCACCGACGATATAAAAGAATTACATCGGGGAACCCCTGGACGCAAGAGTGGCGTGACGAGCAAGATCTTATCGTCTCGATAACTGCCCACGAGAATGCGGCGCGGAACTGCCATGCTGTCGTGCTCTTCGGCGTATCGACGCATGAACGGACCGAGATCTTCGTGGATCAGACGGACGTTTTCTTGGACACGGGCTGCATCTCGGCAAAGTGCGCGCGCAATGCTTCCGGCACGCGAACGTCGCATTCAATCATACCGAATAGAATACCGGAACGCACGACTGTCAAGATCTGCTGTGACGTCATCTTCCATCGCGCTGTAGTCGACGAGGAAATGCGGCATCTAGACACCTTTTCACGACCGCATCTTGTCGTATGTCTTGATACTGACATTCCCACAGCTCGACGACCTAGACGAAGTGACGTAGGTATGCAGTGTTTGTTCGGTTCTCGGCGAGAAGTTGGGTCATGGGTTTCCCGTTGACGGCGTTCACCTCTTGTCGGATGCACGGGTGTCCATGGTAGTAACAACCATGGAACTGATACGCCGCGTTCGTTTGTCTGCACCCCCCGTCCACCGGAAGTTTACCGATCCTCTTCTCTCGACCGTTGACCTGATGCCAGATAGAGTGTCCCGTCCGTTCGGATTTCCACGTCAACCATTCTGTGTCCATCTGTCCATGCAGCTGCGCCGATTCTGGACGGAACTCGTTCTCCTCGAGGCAGCGCGTGTACCATTCCGTTGGCATGTCTTGCCTCAGGGACCATAGGTACAGAGCGTTGGCATCGTACCCGACGATAGCCCGACAAGGTCGAACGCACTTCCAGTATTCGGCGTGACGTATCTTGGTGACCCTTTTCTCGTGATATATTTTAAATGTGAGGGACGGGCCCACCGATCACGTTGTCTTTCACGAGATGATAAAGGTCTTTCCTCTTCTCTTTGAAAAGCGTAAAGTAAGTCTTCTTCGGTAGGTCTTTATACGGTAGGGCAACGTCCATGAACCCTTGCTTGAACATGTCGGTCCCTCGCCGCTCGTGGAAGGCGAACTGTCTGTGGATAGCTTGCAGGAAAGGCACCACGTTTCTGTTGTTGTACCAGATGAGAAAGTCTCGCAAAATCGTCATGCCGTTCTCGCGTCACGCCTCTTCACAACTGGCATAATCCTCGTCAGAAACACCTTCGTTCTTCAGTCGACTGAAGAAGATTGTTTTCCGTGGAAGCGTAGTGTCGTGAGCTTCTCCAAACAGTCCCTGCACTCGTACGAACAATAATCTTTCGTACCATCGCATCCGTACGCTTTCATATATTTGTCGTAGCTTAACCTCGTGGCAATGCAATTAGTCATGTCTAGGAATTTTAGATGAACCGTTGACAGGCACATAAACGTGTTGTTGCCTTTGATCCGATGCCGTCTTGTTCTTCGTGTGCTGTTACTTCCGTCAGCACCTTCCTCTGTCCTTGCTACGGCGAGGTAGTGGGGTATCAGTAACTGTTTGGTGGCGCTCAGATCGTACTTGCCCGAATTGAACCCGATGAAGGGTAATTGATGGAGCCCTCCGTACAGATGTCACATCAGCCTTTTTGGACGGATTAGTCGTTGGTCGCGACTTCGTGTCCTTGGCGCCATCCTCGGGCGATCGCGCGGCATCCGTCTTCGCTTCCGCGAGGTCCTCCAACACGACCTCGTACGCGTCACCGCTCATCGCTCGTAGATTGTCCATCACGTCGGCCACCAACGTGTCGGGATCTCCGTCCGTGACAAGGCATTGCACTTGCTCGTGACTGGGCACGTTCGACGCGACGCTGACACTCAACGGGACGTGACGCGCTACCCAGTGGACATTGTCTTTATCCGACGGATAGTTGCGCGGTGTCAAAGTAACACTCAAAGTCGAAAGTGGCGCGTTATGGGTAATATCGCAACGATTAGGGGACTCGAATGTTCTTGTCGTCCAGACGTTGGAACACTGACGGTGTCAAGTGGTACATGCCTCCCGGGTAGTCACGACGTACACCTCCCTCACACGTGGAACACTGACGGTGTCAAGTGGTACATGCCTCCCGGGTAGTCACGACGTACACCTCCCTCATAAGTGCGCTCGTGTATTTGCAGTTTCCACGCATACTTCCATAACAAGTCACCATACTTTCGACACCTATATGAGTGACAGTACTTCTAGGATGTAGGAAAAGTGCATCTCGTGCAGGTTGATGTGCAACGTCTCGGGGTAGTGACATAACGATCGTCGGACGAGTTCTCCGGTCATCTTTCCATTGTCGTCGTCGAGCATCGAGCTTGTACATGCACACGTTCGTTTAGTGGTCTCGACATGACAGTGATCATCCGGCGTGACCCCGGCAAAGACTTGCATGGCTACATCGTCTCGGTCATAGGTCTGGTACAGCTCCTTCACCGACGGTTCCAACCGTCGTATATCACATCCACGATGCAGGGCCAGACGGCGGAAGAGACACAGGATGTCGGTAGTAGTTAGTGGAGGTTTCTGAGACCCTAAATTCGCATTAAAATCACTGGACCATACATCAAAGGAACATCAAAGGCAAACACCCTAATATCGCCCACCGCTTCTGAGTGCGCGCAGCCAATCAGAGCGCCTCAGAGCGCCCCCTGGCGGTCGTAGCCGAGCGTGCGTAACCTAAGCGCCCCCTAGCGACTGGAGGAGGAACGAACATTGACCAGTAGTCATCGATAGTGGACATAGGAACAAAGAAATACACGGAATAGCACCCACCCACCCACGTAAACACGTGACCGTGACCTTGACCCTGACGGAGTGACCAGTCCGAGTGGCTAGCTAATGCCAACTGGACGCCCGAACGACTGGAGTTAACTGTAAGCCGAAGCGTTTATCCAGCTGTGAGCCGTAGCGCGAGATCAAAGGACGCCAATCTGTACAATGTAGCAAGGGAGCCGAGCTAATCAGTGATAAACAGCAACTATGTTGCAGTGACGACATTGATGTGGGACCGAGGCATGTCATAGCCGGTTATATGGAGTGAACATAAGACGTGATAAAAGTAAAACCGATAAAGATAAGGCGAATATGTAATAGTTATTAATTAGCCGACATGCATGGCTATAATATAACCGCTGGACGACGGAAATCGGACCGTTCGTTAAATAAAATGTAGCAGGACGAAAATGGACTATGTGTAAAATATAATATGTCAACACGCAGTTGGAACAATAACGCAATACAAGACGGGAATATAAGGTGATGCAAAATTTAATACACGAAAAGCACAAGTACAAATAGAAAATAAACGGTAGTAGTTATAAGGAAAAAGAAGTTATAAAATGTTCGTGAGTAGAAGTGTTCAGTCAGGAAGCGGTATTGAATGACGTCAATAGCGAACGCCGAACGCAACGGGCAGTCATTTTGCGTGCCAAGGCAATGAGGAGGGACACCGATCGACGGCGACGGAACAGTGACGGGAAATGGATGGGTCCTCTGTGAAGGCGACGGAAAACAGGTGTGGGTGATGGGACATGCAGGAGTAACAACTCATGCATGACGGGCTCCCAATTCGTCATATGAGATCGGAACGATATACGGAAAGCGACTGCGTCGGCGTCGTCTTCGGCGGTGGCAGGGTCGTCGGCGTCGTAGTCGTCGGCGAGGCCGTCGTCGTTTTCGGCGGCGACGTCGTCGTCGGACCACGACTCAGGTGCGGCGGTCGAGGGGGCGCGATAGCCAGTCACATAGTGACATATGTCGGACATGACGTGCCGCCAACGGCTGACATGTTCTGCGAACGCTGTCATGAGATCGGCGTCGTACAATTCCTCCCGAAAGAGTACTGTCGCTTGACAGCCCCGTCGGTGTACGGCGACCTCTAGTAGCTCTATCATGACACACGCCCAGTGAAAGTGAGGTATGCTGTAAGTAAAGGACACAATCAGAGTGAGAACATGCATAGGCATCTATATATATATATATATATATATATATATATATATATATATATATATATATATATATAACAGACGTAACCAAGCAACGAGAGATAGGTAATACGAAACCGATCGACTGGCAGACGTTATCGCTAGGCAAGCCGCTACATATGGAACTTGGAACGTGGACTCGACGAACACTCAGCGAGACATGTATACACAGGAACGATAGAACAGTATGTAAAGTGAAAACAGGTATGAGCTATGTAGAGCTATGTAGAGCTATGAAAGTATAATATTAATAAAAAATAAATAAAAGAAATACTCACACACTACGCCTTAGCAACGAATCTCCCACGACACTAAAGAAGGAAAAAATACAACAAATGTATTCCTTTTGAATAGGTCTAGTCAAGGACTTCACATGGGATGGTATTTGAACTATTGACTAGGATGGCCATCCTTACAACATCCTGGGTAAATATTAATAAATAAATAAATAAATAAATAAATAAATAAATAAATAAATAAATAAATAAATAAATAAATAAATAAATAAATAAATAAATAAATAAATAAATAAATAAATAAAAGAAATACTCACACACTACGCAGTAGCAACGAATCCCCCATAAGATTCATAAGAATCAAAAACTCCGCAAAGTCACGTACTGGAACTAAAGGCATTATGAATAGTGGTGAACTGAACGTCGTCGAAGGCAATGGCGGTTGTGATGACGACACGACGAACGCAGCAGCTATATATACCATGCTAGAAATAAACCAGACAGCTGACGTAACCCGAGGAACAATACCACACTAATCAGAAAACAGATAAGCGGCCGGCAACTGTCAGCTTACCGACACCGGGCATCCATCACGCAAGGAAAAAGTGGGGGTTATGTACTCGACAGTGCTAGAACGGCGTGTAGTTAAGACAGTAACTGTACATTTTAACGTCATAAAGTCACCATGAACCGTCCTATACAGTTTAGAGGCGGTAAACATTATTTGTCCAATTTCTACGCGTGCAGGATACACGTGTGGAATAGAGAATTTACCAGTGTTGAAAGTGCTTACCAATGGCGGAAATGCATGCATCATGGTGACATGCAGACCGCAGAAAAAATGCTGTCCACGCGCACGGGTCTACAGGCGAAACACCTCAGCAAGAGCATACGAGAAAAGGAGCAGTTACGCGCAGAATGGAATAAACAACGATATTCATTAATGTATGCGTTAGTTGCTGTTAAATATCGCGATCCAACCCTACGTAAACGACTGCTAGACACTGGGTATTCCGAGTTGAAGGAATGGGTCAAAAGTCGGGAAGGATACTGGGGTGCACTGACATACAGTGGTCAAGCCGGTCAGAACATGCTAGGGCATATACTAATGCGAGTACGCGAGTTCATTCGATTACATCAGACTCCCGCCAGACGATCACAAGACCGATGAACAGAGTACAGCGAGATACCAGACATCCAGCAGCGTACAATAGCAGCATCACGCGCGCGACCAAGGGTCGGCGATAAGAAAGCGCGCCATAGGCAGTGGGAGGTGTATATAAACCCAACGCAGAGTGAACGAGGCACACAATCGCACTCCGATCCACAGCACACTTCGAGACTACTACCAGCATCAGCAGAGAAAGAAATGGCCGCCCAACAATCCGATATGATGATGACAGTCAGCCAACTCGAGAAGGAGGTAAGTAACGGTACTTATATATTTAGACGGCCGTTAACCATAGTACAATGTGCTGTTCAAGATAAATATATAGTATATCCATCATGTCAGCAGTGTAACAAACGTGTGAGTCCTGAAAACAATGGCTTTGTGTGTCCTATCCATCGATGGCAGCGTGGTGTAGTGTATCAGTTCGCTATGCGTATCCTCCTATAAGACGCCATCGGTAGTGAAGTGTGGGCAACGTTATTTAATGCCAAGGCTGTCCAGGTGTTGGGATACACGGCTAACGATTACATGAACATGAAGACAGATGCCGAGCGGTATGCAGCACTGGACATGTTGCGGGGGGCCCAAGTCATGGTGACCATTAGGAAACGCGTGACGGGACAGTATGTAAATTACACGGTGTCAGACTTGGAAGTAGTCACAGTGTGAATCATTCTGTTGACAGGCTGTCGCTACCGTCGCTGCTGCAGCTACTGCAGTTGCCACTGGAAGCAGTGACGTCATCGACAGTGAGGGACGTGCGAAGGTAATGGAATGGTTACGTACTAATAGCTCGGAAATACTATTCTCCTCCTCGGTGGACAGCTGTTCACCGCCACCATTAATTACAATAACAGATGACGAGGGGGAGGATAGTGCGTCACAGACCGACGTCATATCCATAAGCAGTAGCGATGATATGGAGGCTACGGTGAGTGGTTTAGATAGGATACGGGATCGATCCGAAGCCATGACGAACGAAAATACCTTCTATAAGGCGCTAGAGGTCGCCAGCGTGCGATATGCCTGTGACGAGGTGCATCGCATAATGAATTTAAATGATTATAAGGATCGTTACGTACCATCGTCCAGCATGGTCATGCACGTCTTGCGGTGGCTATCGATAGATGTCATCGCAACGTGTGGGAACATGAAATGGCGTCACCAAGTGACAGATTTGGTTAGAAAGAGTATGTACGCCCAATACAACGATATACAGGGCGACGCGGATGAAAATGCCGAATGTAACTAGTTCTTTCTATTCAACAGAGCACTGGTCTACCGCAGCTGCAGAAAGCATACAAACACCAAGCCCCGGTCGATGAAGATAGCAGAGCGGTGGTGGTGGTGAAGCACCGGTGCACGGGTGCAGGCGTAACACCGACATCAAACGACGCATCGCAGGACTACTGCAACTCGCCACCAGCAAACCAGGAGGCGGTGTTACCGTGGGGAGCGGTGGAGTTGTCGGAGTCGGAGTCGGAGTCGGACCACGATGATGGGTGGATCATCAGAACCCCCCTTCATTATTATGATGACGTAGACGAAGAAGCGATCGCGTTATCCCCCGCTCACGAGGACGACGACGACGAGGACTTCACGTACAGTCCTGCTTCACCACCACTACTCACGCAAAGTACGGAGGCCGAGAAGACAACAACGCCAGCACCAACTACACTGTACGTATTCCCGATGAAAACCGTCGTCCTGAAGCCAGACGGGGAATGCGAGTGCATCGCCGACCAACACACCATCACTCACCCGAAGCCGTCGACGTCGACCATCGAGAACGACGCCACTGATGCTGAGGAGGATCCGAGAAAGGTGTGTTATTTAGAGATGCAAAACAACATTGCCGGTTTAATAGCGGAGGAGTGGAGGGCATCCGCCCCATCCACGGTAGAGGAAGTGACCGTGGACGTGTGCCGATCACTAGCATTTACTATACTGTCGGCACCGTACCAGGAAATCATCATGAAATATGTGCGTTGCGCTATCCGTCGACAGCCGTGAACAGTAGTATGTGATGAACAGTAGTCGGTAGTATGCAGTAGGCAGTATGTATGCACTTATAACCACGGTATATGAACATTAGTAGTAGTAGTAGTATTTTTTATTGTTGTTATGTAGATTGAAGTGTACGACGAGGCACCCGTACTCCCAGCCAGCATTCGGAAGCGATCTGGAGTATTGATCGCCACGTATATGACGTCGTCAACAGAATATTATTATTAGTAAACATAACCGAGTTAGTAGGTAGTAGTTGTTGTATTACGTAATATGGAGTGGAATATTAGTATCGTTTAATTTGTTCTGTAGGATGACGTACCTGTGTCACCGGCTGAACTGCGTAGGCGTGCATGCCGGGAATTAGTGGTGATGATACTAGAATACATTATATCAACACACGATGAACAGTAGACCTATTTCTTTTATGTAGGAGGAGAAGGAGGAGGAGGTGGAGGAAGCACCCGTGCTAGCAAGAGACGAGAGGAGACGCACAGTACATAATTTAATTCAGATAATTGTTGATTTTATGATTGAAACCCCCGAATTTTAAGAAGCACCGTTTGCAACGGAATAACAGTAGTTAGTCGCTCTCTCTCTCTCTCTCGGTTAATGTATGCTTGTAGTTGTATGACATAGAGTAATGTCTATATATATATATATATATATATATATATATATATATATATATATATATATATATATATATATATATATATATATATATATATATATATATACCTACAGACTTATATAGTATTCATCATCATTGTACGTAACCTCTGTCGTGGTGTAAAAGCTTACAAGTTAATAACCATGGAACTAGCCACTGGCGTATCGATAACCGATCGTAAGCTAGAGGTCACTGTCGCGGATGTAACAATCCCACAAACCATAAAGTCTTCATAGTAATTATATAAGTCTAACCGTGTATATATGTATATGTATATGTATATGTATATTATGTATATGTCTATGTCAGTATATACTCAATAAAACGTCATACAATGAATGAAACGTGTTGTCAGTGGTGTTGCCACGGTCTACATAGTGGAAAGAGAACCCGTAGCCATCGATAGTGGACACACAGTAGCCAATACCACAGGATCACACTTTAGGTCATACACCCTTCACCAATCACCATGCACCAACCACCACCACCACCACCACCACCACCACTACCACCACCACCACCACTACCACACGTACTATATAGCTGTACTAAGGACCGCTGTCTCTCAGTTGTAGACACGTAGAGCATCATGAAACGACACCAATGTCGTCACTGCAGACTGGTGCTCGACACGTATGCAGCGCTAAAACGCCACGTAGCGAGTCATGCGTTACCGACAGTGAACGAACACACGTATGCGGCGGCGCAACCAATAGAGGTGCCACCTAGCGACCAGGCAAAGCGAACGAAATATTCATGTAAATGCGATGCAACGTTTGAGAGATGGGACGATCTGCAACAACATGTGAGGTCCGTATGTCGTCTTAGCAGTAGCAGTAGCAGTAGCAGTAATAGAAAACAGACCACAGTGTACACATGTGCGAAATGTGGAAAGACGTTCACTAGACGCTATGACCTGACCAAACACGCACGAAAAGCGTGTACCGACGACGACGGCGTCACGAAACCACCATCGCCGAAGAGATCAATCAGGGAAGCCACCAAACCCAACCATCCACTCGTTACCGACGCAGACCCCATCGACCCACCTGCTCGACTCCCCTTCGCCGACAACCTGTCGACGGAACTGTTAGATGTCGTACGAGCGCACTGGTCGACCATACGGACACGTGTATCGAGAGGTCCTCTCCAGTGCAGGTACGATTACAGATTAACGACGCTAGACACGACCGTTCTAGAGACGCCGTTGAAGAACATGTTCCAGGAACAGACCAACGCATTCAAGATTAACCTCAGTTACGGGTTCATTCTGAGGAACAAGAGCACGGGTCAATACAAGTACTACCATCCCTCGTGCAACTGCTGTGGACGCTACCTGGACGAGCCCAGTCTCATCACGACCAGCAAGGACTTTGATGACTTCCTCGAACGCATCCGAGAAACCGACGTCTTGCAATGGGCCATCAATCAAAGACCGGATTCGGAGTGGGTGTGCGAACTCGTGACCAATGTAACATATTTCGTCAATCGCATCATCGATCACCCGATAGGATGTGTAGGAATGACCGACCTTCCAATGTACATCAAGAAGAACAAAGCCGTCATCGGATTGGAAAAGGATCCCAGGTATAGCAAAAGTTACAGTGACAACCTGTGTCTCTTCCGATGTCTGGCCCTGCATCGCGGATGTGAAAGGCGTCGATTGGAACCAGCTGTGAAGACGCTGTACGAGACTTACGTCCAAGACGGCGTACCCATGGAAGCATTTGCCGGGGTCACGATGGACGACCTCTATCGTGTCGAGACCACGTTCCAAACGAATGTGTGCGTGTACAGTCTCGTAAAACCGGATGGAGAAGATGGAAAGCCAACTGCAGAACTCGTTCGTCGCTCGGTACGTAAGTACCCTGACACACTCTACCTCAATCTGCACGGGACGCATTTTTCCCTCATCCAGAATAGACGCATGTACTGTCACTCGTACAGATGTCGGAAGTGCGGTGACTCGTTGTGGAAAGACGCATGGCATCTACGCAACCACGAGAGCACGTGTACGGGGGGTGTGCGCCGAGTCTATCCTGGTGGCGTGTACCATTCGACTCCATCGGTGTTCGAACGCCTGGCCGACGAGAACATCCGAGTGGCCGAAGCGTTGCAGTACTATCCGTACCGAGCCACCTTCGACTTCGAGTGTTGGTTCGACACCGAACACCTTCCGTCTGACAGTGCCCAGGTTCACTGGGTTGCGCGTCACGTCCCGCTGAGCGTCAGCGTGGCATCCAACGTACCCGGACACGAACAGGTGACATGCATCGTCACGGACGGAGACACCAACAAGTTGGTGAGCACCATGATGACTATCCTGCAATCGATGAGTGAGGCCGCGTACGACAAGATCAAAGACTCATACGATCATGTGTTGGACCAACTCGCAGAAGAGCTGACGAAATGGGACGCACGGGAGGCAGCTGCACGGGAGGCAGCTGCACGGGAGGCCACAGAGAAGAAAGCTCGACCGACAACCAATCCGTACAAAACGCTGATGGGACAACTGTATGGATGGATGCGTCAGTTACCTGTCATCGGGTTCAATTCGGGGAAGTATGATCTCAATGCCATCAAACAGTTCCTCATACCGTACTTCCTGACGACTTCAAAGACCGTGGAACAAGACGAAGCCGAGGACGAGGACGAGAGGGAGCAAGAGGGCAACAAGACAGACGAGAACGACGGCGTCGGGTCAATGTTCGTCATCAAATGTAACAACACTTTCATGTGTCTTTCGACGGAGCAGCTGAAATTCCTAGACATGATCAAATACATAGCCCCCGGGTTCAGCTACGACAAGTATCTGAAAGCGTACGGATGCGAGGTGACGAAAGGTCATTTCCCGTACGAGTACATGGACCGGCTGGAGAGACTCGACGACACCGCACTTCCACCGAAAGAGGCCTTCTTCAGTCGACTGAAGAACGAAGGTATATCAGACGAGGATTACGCCAGTTGTCAGGAGGCCTGGCGCGTCAATGGCATGACGACGTTGCGCGACTTTCTCGTCTGGTACAACAACAGGGACGTGGTTCCCTTTCTACAGGCCATCGACAGACAGCTCGCGTTCTATCGACAACGGGGAATAGACATGTTCAAGCAAGGTATCAGCGTACCTGGTCTGACCCTGCTGTACCTGTTCAACGACCTTCCAGAGAAGACCTACTTTACCATCTTCAACGAGAAGAATAAAGACCTGCACGACCTCGTTAAAGAGAACATTGTAGGCGGGCCTTCGATCATTTTTCATCGCTATCACGAGAAAGGGGTCACCACGCTACGTCAGAACGAGTACGGCGAGGCGGCTCGTCCTTGTCGATCGATCGTCGGATACGATGCGAACGCACTGTACCTGTGGTCGCTCATGCAAGACATGCCCATGGGATGGTACACGCGTCGACGAGCAGAGAAGGACTTCCGTCCCGAATCGGCGCAGCTGTACGGACAGATGGCTGGAGAATGGTTGACGTGGGAATCCGAACGCACGGGACGTCCCATACGACATCAGATCAACGGACGAGAGAAGAGAATAGGCAAACATCGGGTGGATGGATGGTGCAGCGAGACGAAGACGGCTTATCAGTTCCATGGGTGCTTTTTTCACGGTTGCTCGTGCAACCGTGAAGAGGTGAACGCCATCAACGGGAAACCCATGGCGCAACTGCTCGCCGAGACCCGAAAGACCACCGCCTACCTACGACACTTTGTCACAGTCATCGAGTTGTGGGAATGCGAGTGGAAAGAGATGAGACGAACCCCGGCCGTACGCAAGTGTGTGGATGCAGCATTTCCCCGACGTCGACACGTGCGATGGACGATGACGTCACAACAGATCCTGAACGGAGTGCGTGCAGGAACCGTGTTCGGCATGATCGAGTGCGACATACGCGTACCGGAAGAATTGCGCGCGCACTTTGCCGAGATGCAGCCCGTGTTCAAGAACATCAGTCTGATACGCGAGGATCTCGGTCCGTTCATGCGCCGATACGCCGAAGAACACGACATCATGAAGACTCCGCGACGCATGCTCGTGGGTAGTTATTGCGGTGATAAGATACTGCTCGCAACGCCACTGCTGCGATGGTATCTGGACCATGGTCTCGAGGTACTGCACGTGTACCAGGTCATCGAATACGATCCTATTCCGTGTTTCCGGCGGTTCGGCGATGCAGTGTCCAAGGCCCGACGCGAGGGCGACGTTCACCAAGACAAGACCATCATCGCGGACACCATGAAGTTGCTGGGGAACTCGGGCTACGGAAAGACCATCACCAACGTTGACCGACATCGTGACGTCAGCTACTGCACGGAGAAGGCGGCATCGCTCCTGTTCAACGATAAACGGTTCCGACAACTCGATATCGTCGTCGACGATGCGTACGAAATAGAGTTGAACAAGAAAACCGTCAAGTACACCCTACCCGTACACGTGGGATTCTTCGTTCTGCAGTACGCCAAGATGCGCATGTTGCAGTTCTATTACGACTTCATCATCAGATACGTGGAGCGCCCTCTGTTCGAGTACTGCGAGATGGATACAGATTCCGCCTATTTGGCCTTGGCCGGCGAGTCCGTCGACGACCTCGTGACCCCGGAACTACGAGAACTTTATTTCCGACATCGTTCCGAATGGCTCCCATCGGAATGTTGCGACGATCATCGGAACGACTACGTGCGCTGTCGTCTCGCCAATCGACCGTGGGTCGGAGACGAGGCGTGCTGTAAAGCGCGAAGAGCGTTCGACAAGAGGACACCGGGTCTGTTCAAGGTCGAGTGGTCCGGTGCCGGGTTCGTGGGGTTGTGTAGCAAGACGTACTATTGTTTCGGAGCCACCGACAAGTACAGCACCAAAGGACTGAGCAAACGGCACAACACCATCAACAAGGACGCGTTCCTGGCGGTGCTCACCAATCGTCGGAGCGGAGGTGGATCGAACCGTGGTTTCCGGGTGCATAAATCTACCGTGATGACGTACGTGCAGGCACGGGATGCACTCACCTACTTTTACGCCAAACGCGTGGTGCACGAGGACGGGGTGACCACGGGTCCGGTGGACGTATAGAAAAGGCGATGCAGGCTGCACTCGTTTCATACGCAATCATGGATGCACGATGGAAACACCCCTTCACGTGCATCGTCGCCGGACCGACGGGGTGCGGCAAGAGTACTTTCGTGACGCGTATGTTGCGTCACGCCGCTGCGATGATCGATCCACCGCCCGAACAAATAACGTGGTGTTACGGAGAATGGCAAGAGGCTTACGCAACGACGGACTTGGGTCACGTGCGATTCGAGGAAGGGTTACCGACGGCGGCCATGTTCGATCCGACAACGAGGAACCTCATCGTCATAGACGATCTCATGGCAGAAACGGACGAACGGGTCACGACCTTGTTCACTAAAAAAAGTCACCACAGGAACACGTCCGTGCTGTATCTCGTACAGAACCTGTTCCCTAAAAACAAAGAGAGTCGCACCATCAGTCTGAATTCGCAGTACATGGTGGTGTTCAAGAATCCACGTGACGCATCGCAGATGGCGACCTTGGCTCGGCAGATGTATCCGGGACGCGGCAAGTTCGTGCAAGAGGCATTTAAAGACGCCACGGCGGTACCGTACGGTTATCTATTGGTCGATCTCAAACAGGACACGCCCGAGGACATGCGTCTGCGCACGGCCATCTTTCCAGACGACGGTGTTCAGTACGTGTACTTGCCGAAGGTATAAAACGACCGAGTGTGTGGATAGTCTCTTCATTCGCATCATGTCTGCCCTGGTGAAGAGACACGTCGTGTGCATACAGGCTCTGGCCAGAGTCAAGAACAACAAAATTAAAAAGGCCATCATCGCCAACGCCGACGCCGATCTGCTGTGTGCACTAGCCGAGTGTGCCTACAACATACTAACAAAGAACATTCCATTGACCGCTTTACAGAGGCGACGATTGAATAAATACAGGACGAAGTTACGCGAGTTGGCTAATAGACGAACGCTCGCTGCCAGAAGAAGACGCATCTTGCTGCAACCGCAGGTTGGCGAGGGACAGAGCGGCGGTTTCCTATCGGCCTTCCTAGCACCGTTGGCAAGTTCGGTCTTGATACCCTTGCTCCAACAGGTGCTGACCAAAAGGTAGATACATGGAACACGCACGCAAGATGGCCTTGGTAGACCCGCGCATGTTGGACACGCTTCGGTCACCCCAACCCCCACCCGCGACCGACACCTTAGGTAAGAAGGTGCAAGCCCTCGATGACGAGATGAAGACCATCCTCGATAGAAAGGACCTAGACGACGGGACCAAGGTGACACTGTATAATCAGGTGTTGCAGCGGTACAACGTCTTGACCGATAAACGCATCAAGGAACCGCTACGCGTGGTCACGGTGAACGAGTCGGAGGTGGCGTCGGAGTCGGGGTCGGAGGGTGCAGTCCGCGCTCCTATTAGCGGACTGGAGGCCACCGTCTTGGCCACCGTTCCCAGGACCATGCAGGCCAAAGCCAGCCGTTTGATGGAGCATCTCAAGAGAGACATCGCGTGGACCGCTCGCGGTGAACTGATACACGAGGGCGTGCCGGTTGTCGGAAGTAACGTGGTGGATCTCGTTACTGATCTGTTGCGTAAGAGCAAGACCGCTCCGACGGGTTGGCAGCCATTCGCACGACAACTCCGTGCCATCAACCTACCCATGACGTTGGTCGGTAACGTCGCCAGAAGAGCCTACATACGTCCGGAGCCGACGGTCACTCCCTCTCGTCGGTCCAGTACTCCTCCGCGTGCTGCATCAGGTAGTGCACGAAGATCGCTAAGTTGGACACCCCTCGCCCGTCAGAGCCGTCGAATGGAACATACCATGCCCACCCCACCCCCCGAAAGACGCAAGGCTTTGACGTCATTGGCTGGTTGGGACAACTTATAGGATGGTACGATGCGTGTCCGTAGCACAGTGTTCGTCATGTCGCCCGATCCACAGGACCTCGTGTACCGTTCCATCGTCGGTGCGATATTTATCAGTGGACTTTACATGATTGCTCACGGTATAGTCCTAAGTTTTATGCCACAGACGTTATTCGAACCCCCCACGCTCGTCGAATGGAACATTCCTTGTCCACCCACCCACCCTCCCCCCGCATCACGCAAGGCTTCGTCGTCATTGGCTGGATGGAACACCGTATAAGGTGGTACGACGCGTATCCGTAGCAGTCATGCTCATCGATCCACAGGACGCGTACCGGTCCATCGTCGCTGCGCTATTGTTCGAAGGATTTACCGTGCTGGGAGACGTTGCAGCCGACATTCTTATACGCCAGGTGTTATTCCGACTATGGTTACTCCGCTAGACCGTTGTTGTTCCACCGCTGTCATTGTGGGTGCCATAGTGTGTGTCCTACTTCACGTCGGCGTGCTCCTCGTCATTCGTCAGCAGTCGGACTCCGGAGTCAACGTCACCGCCCCCGTCAACACATCGGTCCTCCACCTCTTTTGATGGCACAGAGGGGAGAACGCTCCTTGAGTGAGGTCTACTTCGATCCCACGAGGGTAGGCAGTTATGGAGGCGTCGCTGGCTTGCGACGCGTCACGCGCCTGCCACGGAAGGCCGTCACGGCATGGTTGTCGGAACAGGACGCCTACACCTTACAAAAACCAGCGAGACGTCATTTCAAGAGACGACGCGTCATCGTGGGTGGTATGCTTCAGCAGTGGCAGGCCGATCTCGTAGACATGTCGAAGGTCAAAGACGTCAACGACGGTATGGCCTTTCTCCTCACGATGATCGACGTCTTCTCGAAAGTGGCCTGGTGTGTTCCCATGAAGAACAAGTCCGCGGCGTCGTTGGTGGCAGCGCTGCAATCCACGTTCGTCGACGTTTGCCCCCAGACCTTGCAGACGGATCAAGGCACAGAATTCCGGAACAAATCCGTTCAGACGCTATTGCGGCGTTACGACATCCATTACTTCTACACGCACAACCTGGAGACGAAGGCAGCCGTCGTGGAACGGTTCAACCGAACGTTGGAGACACGCATGTGGCGCTACTTCACGAAACACCAGACGTGGCGGACTTGATGCGATCGTATAACAATGCCCCCCACCGCATGATCGGTATGGCTCCGTCACAGGTGAATGCACAGAACCAAGAACAGGTGTGGCAACGTCTGTACGGTCACGATGGTAAGGGCGTGCCCAAGTTGCACGTGTCAGATCGCGTGCGTGTCAGCAAGTTCAAACGCACGTTCGAAAAGGGCTACGAGACGAACTGGAGCGAAGAGTTGTTCACGATACACGAGGTTCACCCCTCCAACCCACCCGTGTATCGCTTGCGGGACGATCTCGGCGAAGTGCTGGAGGGTACCTTCTACGAACTGGAGCTGCAGAAGGTGACGGTACCCTTTGATAAAGTGTACCGTGTTGAAGCGGTACTGAAACGCCGTACAGTTGGTAGACGTAAGGAAGCTTTGGTGAAATGGTTCGGCTATTCCTCCTACTTCAACAGCTGGATCGATGCCAAGGGACTCGTCAACTATAAAGCCTAGCCGCGCACATGACGACACTGCATTCGAGAAATGACACACGACGCGACACCACCACCACCACCGACCTGCACCACCACCATAGACGAATAGGAGAAGGAGGTGGACGAACACGAGGATTATACTGACGCTGCATCGAACGAGCCAGACAGCACTCCCTGGCATATGTTCGGTACCGCGTGTCCCAAAGAGGAGATCGTGTTTTGTGTCAGGTCGTCGTCCTGTACACGGTCATTCTGATCAGCATTTACAACCTGACGACAGGTCACGGCGATTCTAATCTGTGGACGGCTCTGTTGAGTAGTTCTTTGGGTTACCTACTGCCCAAGCCCACGTTGAGACGCAATGGCGACTGATTTCTACATGACGCTGCCCAGCAACGCTTCCATGGAGATGCACCCCGACAACACCTTGACCCATTACGTCACGCACTTACCTCAACGCATAGATCTGACCGGCGAGTGGGAGTGTGGGTTGGCTGAGGTCCAGTATCCGCACACTTGGTACAACGTCACAGATAACGATGTCTGGTTCTTCCTCAACACGATCGATGCTAAGGACTCGTCCCGACGTTCGAAGTTGTCGTGTGGGTATTACGACGATCCGTTAACATTGATGTATCACGTCAACAAGGGACTTTACAGTATGCGGACGGATGAGACACAGGCTCAAATGAGCTATAGTTCCGTCACTCAGAAAATGACGTTACACATGACAGCGAACACCCTGTTCACCGTACCGTACCACAGCGCGGTGGCGTCCATGTTAGGATTCCGCGAACCCGTAGCCAGCGAGCCGGAGGCGGGTACGTCATCTCCCGTCCTCCCCGTCGACTCCCGCCATCCCGACTCGTCCTACCCCTTCCACATAGAGGCCGCCGATGTGGTGAACATGACGCAGGGGTTCGACACCCTATACGTCTACACGAACATCGTGGAGTCTCGTATAGTGGGTGACACTCTCGCGCCTCTGTTGCGAGCCCTTCCGATTAGCGGACGTCACGGTGACAGGCTGTCCGCTCGTTTCACTAACGTGCACTACGTGCCTCTGTTGTACTCGCACTTCAACTCGATCGAGGTGGATATAAGAGACGACATGGGTCGGCGCGTGCCATTCGAATACGGTAGAGTGACGGTGACGCTTCATTTTCGTCGACGCAAGTCCGGACTGTTCTGATGAATTACAACGATTATTACGCACGCCAGGCTGGCGGTGCGCTGCCCTACTTCGCCGGTGCGCAATACCAGCGAAGTCACGGACTGGGCAGTCTGTTCGGCAGTCTGTTGCGCGGCGCCATGCCGCTCATCAAGAGAGGTGCCGTGGCGTTGGGCAAGGGAGCGTTGAAGACCGGCGTTCGCATAGCCGGCGACGTCTTATCAGGCCAGAACATAAAAACGGCTGCCAAACGACGCGTCACCGATGCCGTGCTGAGCAGTATTCGGAGCCCCCCTGGTAAACGTATAAAACGAGTGGCCGCAAAGACGACCGTCACTGCAGTAAAGAGACGCCGCAAGCAACGGACGTCCAAGAAACGCGTGGCCGACATATTCGACGACAGAGATGGCTTTCGTGCATAGACAGTCGTGCGAGGGAGTCAAGACCGAGCTGGATCTCTTTACCGTACCCCCCACTCAGAACTGCATCGCCGACAGTCATGTGGTGGAACATCAACCCATGGCCTCTCTGGACTCTGGAGGCCCGATAGAATTCTTCATCCCCGGATCGGGAGACGATTACATAGATCTCGCCAACACGATGCTCCACTTGCAGGTGAAGGTGACGCGCGCCAACGGTAACCCTCTCGATGCGGGCGACCCCGTGGGACCGGTGAACAACTTCTTGCATTCGCTGTTCAGCCACATCGACCTCTCCCTGAACGGTACGCTCGTGACCTCTTCGTCCTCCAACTCGTACCCGTATCGATCCTACATAGAGACGCTGCTGAGTTACGGATTCGATGCCAAGTCGACGCAGCTGACGAATCAGCTGTGGTACAAGGACAAGGCTAGTCGCATGCACGCCTCCGAGCTAGCCGGCGGACCCGATCCTAACCCCGGGTTCGTGACTCGACGAGACTACATAGCCGGCAGTCGCGTGGTCGACATGATGGGTCGTCTCCACGTGGATATGTTTCTGCAGGATAAATTCCTGATCAACGGTGTCGACGTCAAGTTACGACTGGTGCGCAGCACGCCCGAGTTTGCGCTGATAGCCGGTGGAGCGAACGAGTACAGGATAGTCGTCGTCAACGCGTCCTTGTTCGTCAAGAAGGCCGCCATCAATCCGGCCGTGCAGAAGGCTCACATCATGGCTCTCGAGCGGACCACGGTCAAGTATCCGTTACGACCCGTCGAATGCAAGGTGTACTCCATTCCCACGGGCGCTCTGTCGCACACGCACGAGAACCTGTTCCTCGGCTCCCTGCCGAAACGTCTCGTACTGTGCTGCATCGACAACGACGCCTACAACGGCACGTACGCCACAAACCCGTTTCACGCCAAGAACAACGCCATCAGCTTCGTCTCCGTGTACGTGGACGGTCGTCAGATACCCGCCAAACCCTTCCAGCCCAACTTCGCAGAAAACCTCTTCGCCAGGAGCTACGCGAGCATGTTCACCTCGTCCGGCAAGATATGGCAGGACGAGGGGAACGGTCTGACTCGCGAAGAGTACCGAGACGGCTACACCTTCTTCTGTTTAGACCTTACCCCCGACCAGTGCGACGGTCCCTGCTTTAATCTGGTACAAAAGGGCAACCTGCGCTTAGAATTACATTTCCGAGAAGCGCTTCGGACCACCGTGAACGTCGTCGCCTACGCCGAATTCGAGTCCGTGCTGGAAATCGACAAGAACCGCAACATCATCTACGACTACTGAGATGGACACCCTGCAGATCGCCCGTCTACTGGCGATGGATCCGAACACCACGTCCGTCTTTGGCGGCGTCGTACCCCGAGATGGACTGCCTGCAACAATTGACGCTTTGCCGATCGCCTTCGTGTGCAACACCGACGACGGCGACGAACCGGGCGAACATTGGATAGCGCTGTACCTGTCCTCCGACGGACGCGGCGAATACTTCTGTTCGTACGGTCTGCCGCCTCGTCACGCGGCGTTCCGCACCTTCTTGAACAAACACTGTTCCGAGTGGACTCATAATAGCAAGAGACTTCAGAGTCCTCTGTCTAACGTTTGCGGACAATATTGCATCACTTATATCATGCTTCGTTGTAACGGCGCTCCTATGAGAACTTTCGTCAACGCTTTCCACACCGATCTGGTCGCTAACGATTGTCGCGTGTTCGATTGGATTAACCTGCTGAAAAAGGGTATACCGTACTATCGCATATCGTACTGAGCCTCTGGCGCTGTGGTCGCTCCACCCGTAAGCTCGCCCTCGAACCTCTGGCGCGGTGGAGACACCCGTAAGTTCGCAACCTCTGGCGCGATGGTCACCATTCGCAAGTCGCCTCGACTTCATCTTCATCTTCATCATACCCGACTCGTTGTATCCAATCGCATACGATCGCCTCGTTTGTACTGCTGCCGCTTTGTTGTATTCAATAAAATACGTGTGCACCGTACGATTGTGTTCGTCTCCTTACTAGGTTAACGACCCTTCGGTAAACGTAACTAGGTCCATGTTCGTTCCTCCTCCCGTTGCTAGGGGGCGCTTAGGTTACCCATCAGGCACTGCGCTCAGGAGGCACTCTGATTGGCTACGTAACTAGGTCCATGTTCGTTCCTCCTCCAGTCGCTAGGAGGTTACCCATCAGGCACTGCGCTCAGGAGGCACTCTGATTGGCTACGTAACTAGGTCCATGTTCGTTCCTCCTCCAGTCGCTAGGGCGCGCTTAGGTTACGCACGCTCGGCTACGACCGCCAGGGGGCGCTCTGAGGCGCTCTGATTGGCTGCGCGCACTCAGAAGCGGTGGGCGATATTAGGGTGTTTTGCCTTTGATGTTCCTTTGATGTATGGTCCAGTGATTTTACGGCGAATTTAGGGTCTCAGAAACCTCCACTAACTACTGTCGGTGTACCTTTATAGTACTTAGGATCATAGTGTTAAGAAATTGTGATTCGATTCGATATGCAATACATTGCTACAAGTGCATATCGAACTTGATAGCAGATTCAAAGTATGCAGTACGCAAAGCTATCTTGAAAGGTATCTTAGATGTTGAGTTTACAATGAGTTCATGTTATATGTTCCAGGTGGATCCTTGAATCCGTGACCTCCGTCGAAATAGTATTTTTTTAGTAGGGTTATCACAATATATGAGGTTACTTCCAATTACATTGACATGTTCATTGACATGTTCATGCCATATATTATATACCAAGACTCTCTTGTTTTAGATGGTGAAGTCTTTGTAGGTAACCATGATTGCGCGTAAAGAACCGTTGCACATTATCTAACTGGTCATTCAACGCCAAGTATTGAAATATGCCTTAACGTTAGCAGTATGAAAACAGAGGAAAATAACATTGATTGTGATGTAAGCTTTGCACCAAATAGACGAAATGTGCTTCTTAAATAAACAATGACCATCAACTAACACATCGAGATCTCGGCAATCATTAACGAGTTGCACCCATGTCAGGTGGTAAGTAGTCGGGGTGTTGTTTCCAGTCAGTACACAACATTTATGCTCATCTACTTGAAGCTGCCACCGCTCGGCCCACACCATGACTTCATTAAGGCGTTCTTGCATAATGGGCTGTTCGGGAACATCAGATAAATCACTGGATAATCGAGTGTCATCAGCGTAGAAGCATGCATTGGTGTTAGTAGTCAGATGGTCGTCAGGTAGATCGCTTACATACCAAATAAATAGTAGGGGACCGGTGTATGAGCCACGCGCGACACCAGACGAGACATCTGTATAACCTGAACACGTTTAACCTATTTCGACTCGTTGTTTGCGATTGCATAAGAAACTGGTGAACCATTGCAAAGTGTTGCCTCATATTCCATACTTTGGTTATTTATATAATAATTGAGGATGAGGCACCTTGTCAAACGCTTTAGAAATGTCGTGTCAACGAACCGTTTTGTGTCTATAGCCTTAACCCACAAACTGCTGCAGTTCAGTAGTTGCAGCTCTGTGGATCGCCTTTTGACAAAACCATATTGAGCATCTGTATTTAGATGACTTCGGTACAGATGGTAATTTATGTTGTCAGCTAATATTCGTTCAAACAAACTGCCCATGGCTGGTAGTATGCTAATCGGGCGGTAATTACCTGCATGCGATGCCACTCCTTTCATATAGACAGGAGTGATCTTGGCAGATTTCCAAAGCGAAGGACATGTACCGTTGATGAGTTACATTTTGAAAGTATTATACAATGGGGTACACAGTTCATACGAAAGGCATTTTTTTAACAGCGGATGGTTATGCCATCCGGGCTACGGCTGATCTTAATAGGCAGCCTGATTGGGCTATACGTACTGCTTCCTAGGGAAGACAGTGGTGCACCAATCTCATACAGATTCTATTAATATAATTAATAGTCGTACTGATATTACAAGCATTCATTGCATAGTTCTAAGCAATGGGTGGCCATTTAATATATGTTAACAGTGGCGCCACACGGTGGGCCATGATTTGTTATTGTTATTAATATGTCATTGTTCAGACTTCATATAAACTTATTTGTATACATGTGGAAACAATATTTGCAAATAACAACACAACACAAAAATTATATGAACTACTGCGTGTTTATTTTTAACACAGCAAGCAACAAGTAGCGTGCGTGAATATAAAAGTACATTTTCAGTTGTCTGACTAACCTCATTACAGTGAAATATTGGAATTTTTAGTATTAGTATATTGATACTACACAACGACGATAATTAAAGCGAGACATACTGAGTTCGTTAATTAGACTTATCTTAACGGAACAAAAATAATGTTTTCCCTATAATAAATGCATGAAAACTAAATTAATAACAAAAGTTTTTGTTAATGCATATACTATGTCAATTATTGCAATTTAAGATCGTGTATACAAGTGAAATACCACAGCTTATTTACGTTCAGCTTTTCATTAAAATGTTAGCCAATGTGAAACTTTTGCGCACATCATGAATACAATAATAACTTACTTTATTATCTCTTTGTAACGGTTGTGTTCAAGAAACATAGAAGATGAGCAAGCGATATGGCCACACGTGTCTTCTTGGATATGTTGACGGCTCATAATACGAAGCCAGAAGTGCCAAGAAGGGGAAGGCTATCTGTTTCCAATTAATATCCTATTTCTTTTTTCTAATAATTTCCTTCTTTTTCAAACAATTCTACATTTTCTATAACAAGTGGTTACACAATACATATGAGACCATGATTGTTTCAAATATTTCCTTATTGCTTAATTTCATCTCTAGCAGGAGAATCTACTTCCTCCTCATTCGTTAACTTGGCACTTCTGTGAAGCAGATATCTCGTTGAGTTGCTGTCCTTATGACCAGGCCGCTGAAGTGGTCCAGGCGATTCAACCACCATCCTCCAGTTGTCGCTTAGTATTTCGGGGGTGGCTCTGGTTTATTTAAAACAAAGAATCAGATACATTGTCTGTACAGCCCTGTGTGTCGAAAGTAGCGTTTATAAACTACATAAAACATCGGTGGAAGTGTAACCATTTCTAGTACAAAGAGGAAGAATCTATTGGCGAGAAAATAGATTACCTTTACTGGCTCAGACTAACTGGACTGACATATGATTAAATTAGTAAGTTATCACACGTTTGATGTGTAAAGAAATGTTGCAATGTAAGCCACTTCTTTTTGCATTTACCTGAGTAAGACACTTGATTCCCGGACGAAGCTGTGGCTCCTGGCCCAGGATACGGTGGCGAGGCCATTCCTTGGAAGGGCTGTTGCTGTTGTTGCATCTGTCCATGATTCACGACGACGACATGACTAGTCTGTGGGGGATATCCGACGATAACCTGCAACCGAACCGTTATTCTTGAGCGGAGCGCATTCAATGTAAGACGCGTTGATGTCGTAAACATTTGCATATTTTTGTGTGGTTATGTATATGTGGTTATAAAACACCGAATGTAAATTTCCTTCCCACTTGCAGAACAAAATTATGAAAGGAAGAATATAGCTGTAAACTAGAACCCAATGTACAAACAATGTACAAACAATGTACAAACAATGTTGATGTAGAACTGTTTGCAACCGACAACAGTTTCCACTTGCATTGATATCACAATCACTTACACCTGTTACACACGCACGCAGTTAGAGTGAAATATCAGTATTTATTTGGATTAATGTTATTATTATAAGTAGCTATGGTTGGATTTAGTTATGGTAGGGGTTATGGTTAATTATAGCTGGAGTTAGTTATGGTTAGGGTTAGGCTTCGAACGATTACGCCAAAGACCGCTCTGTATAGGCTTTACTTGTGAATTAATACGTTAAGTAGCCTAATTATTTCATGATCAGTGTCTAGGCTCTATACGCGAGGGTATCGACATTTCCACAGACGTTTCCCCCTGACGTTCCCTGGACAAATCAATCATACTTATAATAACACACACACGCACGCACGCACGCACGCACGCACGCACGCACGCACACACACACACACACACACACACACACACACACACACACACACACACACACACACACACACACGTTTTAACAGTACGTGTAGTCTGCGTGCGCGCGTGGTTAGGTTGATTGGAACAACTGTTTTTGCCGAAAGTTAAGCTGGCTGAAACGTAACAATCTTGAAACCTACCCCTGTAGTCTGTCGGCGTCCACAGCATGCGACGTTGCAGCAGATGGCGGCCGACCAGATGGAAGCGATCGATTCGAGCAAGTACACGACGACGAAGATGTAGACCCCGGCAATGACAACACCTGCCTTTAGACAGACATAACGGCGAAATAACAAATACTTACACAATGATGACTTGGCCGACAATCAAATTTAACACATAGTTTTCAGGTTAATAGCATGACACCGTTGTGCTTTGCGCACCCAGTTACAAGCATTCTACTAACGGCCATTGGGACGTCAATGAAACATTCAGTAGAAATTGCTACTGGAAAAACTATAAATATTAACGTGTTTTTTCGTTTCGCCAAAAAAGATTACTGTTTAAAAAAAACACTTATTTTACTGTATTTAGTTAGATTTATGGTAGGTATAGATGAGCAAGATATACTTACGTATTGCAGACCAGCAACTGCAACTGTAATTACTGCTGCGGCAATGGCGAAGGCGAAGAAAGCGTAAACGGCGAAGATAGAGGCAATGATTGACATAACCATAAAGCCGACAATCTGAAATACAACGTATACATGTTTAAATCGACAATGGATCAAACAGAGTGAGGCAAACGTCGGTCATAAAGAGGACAACAACATGTATGCATGCATGTATGTTTGTATATACGTATGCATCCCAGGCCTTATATATATATATATATATATATATATATATATATATATTATATATATATACATTCATATATATATATATATATATATATATATATATATATATATATATATATATATATACATATATATATATATATATATATATATATATATATATATATATATATATATATATATATTATATATATATATATTATATATATATATATATATATATATATATATCTATATATATATATATATATATATATAAGGCCTGGGATATATATATATATATATATATATATATATATATATATATATATATATATATAAACATATATATATACATATATATATATATATATATATATATATATATATATATATATATATATATATATATATATATACACACGTGGGGAATGTTTTAGTAAAGGCAATGTACTCACGGGGCCGATGGTCTTGAATTTACCAGCAGCGATGCCCAGTGACCCAGCAGCAATGGTCTATGAAGAATAACAACAATTAGCTAATACCGGGAAATGTACATGACCTAGTGTGCGCCTATGTGGCTGCAATTACATGCTCTGTGAATAGTGTTGATGCTTGCAAGTTGTACACATTTAACAGTATCACAACTTTACAGACACTGTTATGAATGTACCAGGAGTATATTGAACAGCGTGGGTTTGGCAGGTGTTTTAAAATTGTTCGTGCGTTGGTGACCACAACAGCCAGAATACTTTACAAGTCAAGCGTTATTACACACGCAGCAGAATTTCTACAGTGTCTCAGGCAAAGCAGACGCGTTCGCCTAAACAATGCTGCCTGGGGAGTTTTTTTATCTCTGTTGAAAACGTAGTACAATTCAATTCATTCCAGCAGTTATTGTTATGTCATTGGGGTGTTGATATGAGCACGGTATCATAATTGGTACAGGTGTTGGACTTTCAAAACATTACCCCGCTCAAAATACTACAGTAGTGTTTTCAAATTAATTTCAAAACACTACGGCTAAATTCAAAACACTACCCCTACGTTCCCTCAAAACACGACCCGTACGTTCCATCAAAACACTACCCATACGTTCCCTCAAAACACTATCCCTACGTTCCCTCAAAAAACTATCCCTACGGTCCCTCAAAACACTACCCCTACATTCCCTCAAAACACTACCCCTACGTTCCCTCAAAGCACTACCCCTACGTTCCCTCAAAACACTACCCCTACGTTCCCTCAAAGCACTACCCCTACGTTCCCTCAAAACACTACCCCTACGTTCCCTCAAAACGCAACCCCCTACGTCCCTTCAAAGCACTACCCCTATGTTCCCTCAAAACGCTACCCCTACGTCCCCTCAAAACACTACCCCTATGTCCCCTCAAAACACTACCCCTATGTCCCCTCAAAACAATACCCCTACGTCCCCTCAAAACACTACCCCTATGTCCCCTCAAAACACTACCCCTACGTCCCCTCAAAACACTACCCCTACGTTCATTCAAAGCACTACCCTTACATCCCTCAAAGCGCTACTCCTACGAACCCTCAAAACACTACCCCTACGTCCCCTCAAAACTTTACCCCTACGTCCCCTCAAAACATTACCCCTATGTCCCCTCAAAACACTACCCCTACGTACCCTCAAAACACTTCCCCTATTTCCCCTCAAAACACTACCTCTATGTCCCCTCAAAACACTACCCCTACGTCCCTCAAAACACTACCCCTACGTCCCTCAAAACACTACCCCTGCGTCCCTCAAAACACTACCCCTTCTTCCCCTCAAAACACTACCCCTACGTCCCTCAAAACACTACCCCTACGTCCCTCAAAACACTACCCCTATGTCCCCTCAAAACACTACCCCTACGTCCCTCAAAACACTACCCCTATGTCCCCTCAAAACACTACCCCTATGACCCCTCAAAACACTACCCCTACGTCCCCTCAAAACACTACCCCTACGTCCCCTCAAAACACTTCCCCTACGTCCCCTCAAAACACTACCCATATGTCCCCTCAAAACACTACCCCTACGTCCCCTCAAAACACTACCCTTACGTTCCCCAAAACACTACCCCTACGTCCCCTCAAAACACTACCCCTACGTACCCTCAAAACACTACCCCTACGTACCCTCAAAACACTACCCCTACGTACCCTCAAAACACTACCCCTACGTTCCCTCAAAACACTACCCCTACGTTCCCTCAAAACACTATTCCTATGTCCCCTCAAAACACTACCCCTACGTCCCCTCAAAACACTACCCCTATGTCCCCTCAAAACACTACCCCTATGTCCCCTCAAAACACTACCCCTACGTCCCCTCAAAACACTACCCCTACGTTCATTCAAAGCACTACCCTTACATCCCTCAAAGCGCTACTCCTACGAACCCTCAAAACACTACCCCTACGTCCCCTCAAAACTTTACCCCTACGTCCCCTCAAAACATTACCCCTATGTCCCCTCAAAACACTACCCCTATGTCCCCTCAAAACACTACCCCTATGTCCCCTCAAAACACTACCCCTATGTCCCCTCAAAACATTACCCCTACGTTCCTTCAAAACACTACACCTACGTCCCCTCAAAACACTACCCCTATGTTCCCTCAAAACACTACCCCTACGTCCCCTCAAAACACTACGCCTATGTCCCCTCAAAACACTACCCCTACGTTCCTTCAAAACACTACCCATATGTCCACTCAAAACAATACCCAAATGTCCCCTCAAAACACGACCCCTACGTTCCTTCAAAACACTACCTATGTCCCCTCGAAACACTACCCCTACGTCCCCTCAAAACACTACTCCTACGTCCCCTCAAAACACTACCCCTATGTCCCCTCAAAACACTACCCCTATGTCCCCTCAAAACACTACCCGTACGTTCCTTCAAAACACTACCCCTACGTCCCTCAAAACACTACCCCTACGTCCCCTCAAAACACTACCCCTACGTCCCTCAAAACACTACCCCTATGTCCCCTCAAAACACTACCCCTATGTCCCCTCAAAACACTACCCCTATGTCCCCTCAAAACACTACCCCTATGTCCCCTCAAAACACTACCCCTATGTCCCCTCAAAACACTACCCCTACGTCCCTCAAAACACTACCCCTATGTCCCCTCAAAACTCTACCCCTATGTCCCCTCAAAACACTACCCCTATGTCCCTCAAAACACTACCCCTATGTCCCCTCAAAACACTACCCCTATGTCCCCTCAAAACACTACCCCTATGTCCTCTCAAAACACTACCCCTATGTCCCCTCAAAACACTACTCCTAAGTCCCTCAAAACACTACCCCTATGTCCCCTCAAAACACTACCCCTATGTCCCCTCAAAACACTACTCCTACGTCCCCTCAAAACACTACCCCTATGTCCCCTCAAAACACTACCCCTATGTCCCCTCAAAACACTACCCGTACGTTCCTTTAAAACACTACCCCTACGTCCCTCAAAACTCTACCCCTATGTCCCCTCAAAACTCTACCCCTATGTCCCCTCAAAACACTACCCCTACGTCCCTCAAAACACTACCCCTATGTCCCCTCAAAACACTACCCCTATGTCCCCTCAAAACACTACCCCTATGTCCTCTCAAAACACTACCCCTATGTCCCCTCAAAACACTACTCCTACGTCCCTCAAAACACTACCCCTATGTCCCCTCAAAACACTACCCCTATGTCCCCTCAAAACACTACTCCTACGTCCCCTCAAAACACTACCCTTATGTCCCCTCAAAACACTACCCCTATGTCCCCTCAAAACACTACCCGTACGTTCCTTTAAAACACTACCCCTACGTCCCTCAAAACACTACCCCTATGTCCCCTCAAAACACTACCCCTACGTACCCTCAAAACACTACCCCTATTTCCCCTCAAAACACTACCTCTATGTCCCCTCAAAACACTACCCCTACGTCCCTCAAAACACTACCCCTACGTCCCTCAAAACACTACCCCTATGTCCCCTCAAAACACTACCCCTACGTCCCTCAAAACACTACCCCTATGTCCCCTCAAAACACTACCCCTATGACCCCTCAAAACACTACCCCTATGTCCTCTCAAAACACTACCCCTATGTCCCCTCAAAACACTACCCCTACGTCCCTCAAAACACTACCCCTGCGTCCCTCAAAACACTACCCCTTCTTCCCCTCAAAACACTACCCCTACGTCCCCTCAAAACACTACCCCTACGTCCCCTCAAAACACTTCCCCTACGTCCCCTCAAAACACTACCCATATGTCCCCTCAAAACACTACCCCTACGTCCCCTCAAAACACTACCCTTACGTTCCCCAAAACACTACCCCTACGTCCCCTCAAAACACTACCCCTACGTACCCTCAAAACACTACCCCTACATACCCTCAAAACACTACCCCTACGTCCCCTCAAAACACTACCCCTACGTTCCCTCAAAACACTACCCCTACGTTCCCTCAAAACACTATTCCTATGTCCCCTCAAAACACTACCCCTACGTCCCCTCAAAACACTACCCCTATGTCCCCTCAAAACACTACCCCTATGTCCCCTCAAAACACTACCCCTACGTCCCCTCAAAACACTACCCCTACGTTCATTCAAAGCACTACCCTTACGTCCCTCAAAGCGCTACTCCTACGAACCCTCAAAACACTACCCCTACGTCCCCTCAAAACACGACCCCTGCGTCCCCTCAAAACACTACCCCTACGTCCCTTCAAAACTTTACCCCTACGTCCCCTCAAAACACTACCCCTACGTCCCTCAAAACACTACCCCTGTGTCCCCTCAAAACTCTACCCCTATGTCCCCTCAAAACACTACCCCTACGTCCCTCAAAACACTACCCCTATGTCCCCTCAAAACACTACCCCTACGTCCCCTCAAAACACTACCCCTATGTCCCCTCAAAACACTACCCCTATGTCCCCTCAAAACACTACCCCTATGTCCCCTCAAAACACTACCCCTACGTCCCTCAAAACACTACCCCTATGTCCCCTCAAAACTCTACCCCTATGTCCCCTCAAAACACTACCCCTACGTCCCTCAAAACACTACCCCTATGTCCCCTCAAAACACTACCCCTATGTCCCCTCAAAACACTACCCCTATGTCCTCTCAAAACACTACCCCTATGTCCCCTCAAAACACTACTCCTACGTCCCTCAAAACACTACCCCTATGTCCCCTCAAAACACTACCCCTATGTCCCCTCAAAACACTACCCCTACGTCCCTCAAAACACTACCCCTATGTCCCCTCAAAACACTACCCCTATGTCCCCTCAAAACACTACCCCTATGTCCTCTCAAAACACTACCCCTATGTCCCCTCAAAACACTACCCCTACGTCCCTCAAAACACTACCCCTGCGTCCCTCAAAACACTACCCCTACTTCCCCTCAAAACACTACTCCTACGTCCCCTCAAAACACTACCCCTAAGTCCCCTCAAAACACTTCCCCTACGTCCCCTCAAAACACTACCCCTACGTCCCCTCAAAACACTACCCCTACGTCCCCTCAAAACACTACCCTTACGTTCCCTCAAAACACTACCCCTACGTCCCCTCAAAACACTACCCCTACGTACCCTCAAAACACTACCCCTACGTCCCCTCAAAACACTACCTCTACGTCCCCTCAAAACACTACCCCTACGTTCCCTCAAAACACTACCCCTACGTTCCCTCAAAACACTACCCCTACGTTCCCTCAAAACACTACCCCTACGTTCCCTCAAAACACTACCCCTACGTACCCTCAAAACACTACCCCTACGTCCCCTCAAAACACTACCCCTACGTCCCCTCAAAACACTACCCCTACGTTCCCTCAAAACACTACCCCTACGTACCCTCAAAACACTACCCCTACGTTCCCTCAAAACACTACCCCTACGTTCCCTCAAAACACTACCCCTACGTTCCCTCAAAGCACTTCCCCTACGTCCCCTCAAAACACTACCCAGTTTCAAAACACTACCGTCAATCAATTAAACTGTTACATTAGGCAATGATTCTATACACAAGGGTCGAGTGCGTATCTCTTTAGAACCAATCAGACGACGGGAATAAATAGTTAGTGTTAAATGTCATTATTCATTAGGGTTAAGGTTATTATTATACTTAGTTGTGGTTGGAGTTAATTACGGTTGGGATTAATGTAATCGTTGGAACCAATCAAACGATGGGAATAAATAGTTACTATGACATTTCATTATTCATTAGGGTTAAGATGATTAGTCTAATTATTTATGATTAGAGGCAGTTGTGGTTGGAATTAGGGTAATCATTGGAACCAACCAGACAACGGGAATAAATAGTTAGTGTGAAATGTCATTATTTATTTAGGTTAATGTTATTATTATAAGTAGCTATGGTTGGAGTTAGTTATGGTTAGGGTTATTTATAGCTGGAGTTAGTTATGGTTATGGTTAGGCTTCCAACGATTACGTCAAAGACCGCCATATGGAGGACCACTGGGATTCAAGGAACTCACCCAACATATGAAAATATGGAGGACCTCTGGGATTCAAGGAACTCACCCAAAATATTAAAATGTGGAGGACCACTGGAATTCACAGAACTCACCCAACATATCAGAAGGAAATAGGCCCTATGCTTACCTCAGTTTAAACTTAAGGGGCTCATTAACGTGCGTCACCTATGTTGACGTTTTGAGACCCACCACCTGCTTCGTAACGTTGGCCTGTACACCCCCCAATAACCCGTTCGTTTTGAATAAGACCCCCATTATGCGGACATAGCCCATCACGAATAAAGTCCTCTCGAACATAACCCCGCTCAAGGACAAAACCCTTCATGGACAAAACCCCCAACTGTCATTATTAATTATGCACATATCCATTATATATTCGTTGTATGTTTGTACTGAATGAGTCACAAGTCTTGCCCTGCTAGTGGAGTAAGCGCTATGATCGCATTGACATTGTGCAGGCGGTACCAGCGCAGTATAAGACCGTGCAGTATTACTATTATAACAATATATAATAATATAATCTTATAATTAGCCCTTGGGAGCTCGTTTTGCAATGACACACTCATTACACTGAAATACTTACACTTCTAATGCCAACAGCTAGACGAGATAATACGTTTTCGTTTTTAATCGTTACGTAACCCTAACCCAGAGATCCCCCCCCCACCCCATGTAAAGCTTTGTAACGCTCGCCCGGTGACCCCACACCCCTAAGCGAGACGTACTTTATGGATGGCCCCTAACATATAGAAAGTGGAAGATCGGATAAATGTAGGGGTAGTGTTTTAATCTGAACAGTAGTGTTTTCAAAGTACGCGCAAAACACTAAGGTATTGTTTTAAAATTAATTTCAAAACATTACGGTAGTGGTTTCGAGGGGTACTGTTTTCAACTTACTACACCGAGCGGAAACACAGAGCGTCAGCTCCGTGCAATGTGCTCGCTCGCAGTTAATGGGTTTTCGGATTTACATTTTCTTAAAATCCAGAATTTTAATCTTAAAACTGCGTATTTTATCGGAATTATTTTGTTTAAGGGGATAGGGGAACATCAGAAAATGGTCTCGGCCAGGCTAACTGTAAGACACCCCACCCACTGAGCGTAACATACTTAATGGGTGGCCCAATCCTCGTGGTTCAGGTTGCTGAGATGACCCCTAAATGCTGGAATCTCTCGTCAGATACGTGACACTGACACTGACACTGACACTGGATGTGCCGAACAAAAGCTGTTTGAAGAATAACATCGTCCAACAGTTTTATTGGCTACTCACAATGATGCCGAAGATGAGATTGGCAACTATCCCAGCCATCGCACCTCTGGGTCCGAAGGTGGCGAGGATGATCAAGCTGATGAGCGAGGTGAGAACTCCCACGCCGATCTGTATCCCTCCGAGGGCGAAGGACGATTTGCTGGCGTAGTATGAGTAGAATCCCGGGGGGTCCGGAGCTGGTGTGACGACCATATTCGGGTTTGACACAATCGTCGTTGCCATGTTTGCGATCCTGCTTCGTAGAGACTGGGAACACTGCGTACCTGCGTAACTGCGTCACTTGAAATAACGAGTGATCGAATGACGCTGGTGAGTGAGTCCTAGGTGGCAGCACGGCTACTTTCCATACATTAACATAAGTGGACAATGCACTACCGACTATACTCAAAAACATGTTATGCGACAACACGTCTGTTTTGATTTGCATGTTGGCATTTTTGGTCCAACTCTTTTCAGATTCATATTTGCATAACTACGACCCCGCCAAATTCACCGTCGTCGTTCGCGATAGTCTAATGGGAACGGCATTCTATCTTCATCACTGCCAGTGCAATAAAAACGTGGCTCTTTCTGAAACATCCCCCGCCACGCATCGGTGAACAGAACAACCACCCGCTTGGATATTTATTGAGTGTCCACTATGGGCAAGTCTCAAAACGGCACTTTCAGTCGTCAAGAGAAGACACAATTATAGAACCAAAATCGCAATTTACTAACTGCTCAGATTACTGCTATATTTACGTGAAAGTTCAGGGTCATAGGGGTCATAGGGTTCATAGGGGGAATGCGGATAAAATGCGCATAAAAGTGAAACGATGTAGCGAAAACTCACAACATTTGCATGAGGCGAAGAACATTTATTCATGTTTACATTAGACTTAGTTTTACCGAAGAAGGTTAATAATTATAATAGTTACTGACTGATTCGTCAATTTCTCCAAATGCGCGCTCTTAGACAGTCAGCCGTCTAAGATCGAACGCGACCCAGTCTAAGAGCGCGCACATTCTATACGGTCCGCAAAGCAGTGTTGTGTTGCTGCAAATAATGAATGTTCGTGAGAACTGCTAGACATGCAGCCCATGTGTATAATTTGGAAAACCGAAGGACTCCACAATAATTGAGTGATCGAATGACGCCGGTGAGTGAGTCGCATGTGACAGCACGGCTGTAGTGCCACAGTATTACATTTGTACATGACAATCTCCGTTGCCATATTTGCGATCCTACTAGGGAATGGGGACACCTGCGTGCCAGCGTCACTTGAAATAGGGAGTGACCCAGTTTCACCGGTGACTGATTATCTGGTCTGTGGCCGCACCGTTGGCTTGCATATATTAACATATATTAACATAAGCAGGTAGCGCACCAACGACACTTCACTGAAGACGAATGCGGCATTGAGTCGACATGGAAATGAACTCAACTATGCTCACTAGACGGTCACATATGCTACTTAGTACTATGTATATGTTATTTTTGTATTTTTCGAGTAGTGCCGCAGTACTAAATTCGTACACGACGAACACAACTAATGAAAATATGACACGCAATTATTGCATTCCCAGTCTTACAGAATAAATACATTTCTGCGTCCATATTCACATGTATTCAACTTAGAATGTAGGTAGGACAGCCACATTCACATGTATTCAACTTATAATGTAGATAGGACGGCCACATTCACATGTATTCGACCTAGAATGTAGATAGGACGGCCACATTCACATGTATTCAACTTAGAATGTAGATAGGACGGCCACATTCACATGTATTCAACTTAGAATGTAGATAGGACGGCCACATTCACATGTATTCGACCTAGAATGTAGATAGGACGGCCACATTCACATGTATTCAACTTAGAATGTAGATAGGACGGCCACATTCACATGTATTCAACTTATAATGTAGATAGGACGGCCACATTCACATGTATTCGACCTAGAATGTAGATAGGACGGCCACATTCACATGTATTCAACTTAGAATGTAGATAGGACGGCCACATTCACATGTATTCAACTTATAATGTAGATAGGACGGCCACATTCACATGTATTCGACCTAGAATGTAGATAGGACGGCCACATTCACATGTATTCAACTTAGAATGTAGATAGGACGGCCACATTCACATGTATTCAACCTAGAATGTAGGTAGGACAGCCACATTCACATGTATTCAACTTATAATGTAGATAGGACGGCCACATTCACATGTATTCGACCTAGAATGTAGATGGGACGGCCACATTCACATGTATTCAACCTAGAATGTAGGTAGGACAGCCATATTCACATGTCTTCAACTTATAATGTAGATAGGACGGCCACATTCACATGTATTCGACCTAGAATGTAGATAGGACGGCCACATTCACATGTATTCAACTTATAATGTAGATAGGACGGCCACGTTCACATGTATTCAAACTAGAATGTAGGTACGACGGCCACATTCACATGTATTCAACCTAGAATGTAGGTAGGACAGCCACATTCACATGTATTCAACCTAGAATGTAGATAGGACGGCCACATTCACATGTATTCGACCTAGAATGTAGATAGGACGGCCACATTCACATGTATTCAACCTAGAATGTACATAGGACGGCCACATTCACATGTATTCAACCTAGAATGTAGGTAGGACGGCCACATTCACATGCATTCAACCTAGAATGTAGGTAGGATGGCCACATTAACATGTATTCAACCTAGAATGTAGGTAAGACGGCCACATTCAAATGTATTCAACCTAGAATGTAGATAGGACGGCCACATTCACATGTATTCAACCTAGAATGTAGGTAGGACGGCCACATTCACATGTATTCCACCTAGAATGTAGGTAGGACGGCCACATTCACATGTATTCGACCTAGAATGTAGATAGGACGGCCACATTCACATGTATTCAACCTAGAATGTAGATAGGACGGCCACATTCACATGTATTCAACCTAGAATGTAGGTAGGACGGCCACATTCACATGAATTCAACCTAGAATGTAGGTAGGATGGCCACATTAACATATATTCAACATAGAATGTAGGTAAGACGGCCACATTCACATGTATTCAACCTAGAATGTAGATAGGACGGCCACATTCACATGTATTCAACCTAGAATGTAGGTAGGACGGCCACATTCACATGTATTCCACCTAGAATGTAGGTAGGACGGCCACATTCACATGTATTCGACCTAGAATGTAGATACGACGGCAACATTCACATGTATTCAACCTAGAATGTAGATAGGACGGCCACATTCACATGTATTCAACCTAGAATGTAGATAGGACGGCCACATTCACATGTATTCAACCTAGAATGTAGGTAGGACAGCCACATTCACATGTATTCAACCTAGAATGTAGATAGGACGGCCACATTCACATGTATTCGACCTAGAATGTAGATAGGACGGCCACATTCACATGTATTCAACCTAGAATGTAGATAGGACGGCCACATTCACATGTATTCAACCTAGAATGTAGGTAGGACGGCCACATTCACATGCATTCAACCTAGAATGTAGGTAGGATGGCCACATTAACATGTATTCAACCTAGAATGTAGGTAAGACGGCCACATTCAAATGTATTCAACCTAGAATGTAGATAGGACGGCCACATTCACATGTATTCAACCTAGAATGTAGGTAGGACGGCCACATTCACATGTATTCCACCTAGAATGTAGGTAGGACGGCCACATTCACATGTATTCGACCTAGAATGTAGATAGGACGGCCACATTCACATGTATTCAACCTAGAATGTAGATAGGACGGCCACATTCACATGTATTCGACCTAGAATGTAGGTAGGACGGCCACATTCACATGAATTCAACCTAGAATGTAGGTAGGATGGCCACATTAACATATATTCAACATAGAATGTAGGTAAGACGGCCACATTCACATGTATTCAACCTAGAATGTAGATAGGACGGCCACATTCACATGTATTCAACCTAGAATGTAGGTAGGACGGCCACATTCACATGTATTCCACCTAGAATGTAGGTAGGACGGCCACATTCACATGTATTCGACCTAGAATGTAGATACGACGGCAACATTCACATGTATTCAACCTAGAATGTAGATAGGACGGCCACATTCACATGTATTCAACCTAGAATGTAGATAGGACGGCCACATTCACATGTATTCAACCTAGAATGTAGGTAGGACAGCCACATTCACATGTATTCAACCTAGAATGTAGATAGGACGGCCACATTCACATGTATTCGACCTAGAATGTAGATAGGACGGCCACATTCACATGTATTCAACCTAGAATGTAGATAGGACGGCCACATTCACATGTATTCAACCTAGAATGTAGATCGGACGGCCATATTCACATGTATTCGACCTAGAATTTCGATAGGACGGCCACATTAACATGTATTCGATCTAGAATGTAGACAGGACGGCCACATTCACATGTATTCAACCTAGAACGTAGGTAGGACGGCCACATTCACATGTATTCAACCTAGAATGTAGATAGGACGGCCACATTCACATGTATTCGACCTAGAATGTAGATAGGACGGCCACAATCACATGTATTCAACCTAGAATGTATATAGGACGGCCACATTCACATGTATTCGACCTAGAATGTAGATAGGACGGCCACATTCACATGTATTCAACCTAGAATGTAGATAGGACGGCCACATTCACATGTATTCAACCTAGAATGTAGATAGGACGGCCACATTCACATGTATTCAACCTAGAATGTAGGTAAGACGGCCACATTCACATGTATTCAACCTAGAATGTAGATAGGACGGCCACATTCACATGTATTCAACCTAGAAAGTAGGTAAGACGGCCACATTCACATGTATTCAACCTAGAATGTAGGTAGGACGGCCACATTCACATTCTTCATCAAAGTCTTCAAATTCACTAAATGAAGCATTCAACAAATTAGTGTTTCAACTGAATATATGAGTATATTAAAATTACTTTGTTTTGTTAAAGAGTTAAATTGATCAAACTCATGACACGACGGACGGCATTCAATCTTCGTTATTGCCAGTGCTATCAAAACTGTTTTTGAAACGATCGGTGAACATAGCAAGCATCTGCTGGGCAAGTTACTGAGTTTCCGCGAAGAGGGAAAGTTTCAAAACTGTTGTGTTGATCGTGTGTTACAACCAGTAATGTAACAATCGACCAGTAATGTAACAATCGACCAGTAATGTAACAATCGACCGGTAATGTAATAAATCGACCGGTAATGTAATAGAAACGATGATGAAAATCATTAAGATGATGGTGATGATGTTAATAATAATGGTAAAGAAGGTGATGATGAGGGTGATAAATGATTATGATGATGATGATGACAATTAAGGGGTCATCTTAGTGACGATGATAATGATAATGATGATGATGATAATAATAATAATGATGATAACGGCGGCGATGATGAGGGTGATAAATGGTTATGATGATGATGAGGAAGAAGATGAAGGCAGCAGTCTTAGTGATGATGATGATGATGATGATGATGATGATGATGATGACAATTAGAGTGATCATTATTACGATTATGAGGGCGAAGACAATGACATCCTCAGCCTCATCATCCTGCTCCTCCTCCTCCTCCTCATCATCATCATCCTCATGTTCACCCTGATAACGGCTAGTCATGCTGACACGCACTCGACGTTCACAAACTTGTGATTAACATAGGAATCTCAGAACGAGTGAACCGTATGTTTTCTGGGAGGACATTCATATAACCTCCCAGGTAATGCACGGCAGTAACTACATGTTGACAAACAATCGGACCGAGTAAGACAGAGTGGTAAGGAAGAGGGGGGGGGGGCATTAAAAATGGTCACCTCAACAAACGAAAGAGATAATCTACACTCAATTAAGGGATCATCTCAAACAATTATTAAAGGGATCAGATCATAAAGGGATCATTAAAAGTGCTTTAAAAAGAAATACCTGACCATCATTTGATCAAATTAAGGGGTCATCTCAAAAACCAGTAGGAAATCTCAAAATGCTATGTGATTTTATATTACAGACTTAAGGTTAATCGCAAAAATATTAAAATAAGGGATCAGCTGAAACAATTAAACGGTTATCTAAACAAATTAAGTTAAGGGTAATTTCAGTCAACTAAAATGTTCATCTAAACGATTAAAGGGCACCTAAAGTTTTTTAAATATGAATAAAATTATGGGATTTATCAATAACAATTTAAGGGATAATTTAAAAAGGAGTCATTAAGGGATCATTTAGTTAATGAACTGGTTGATCATCTCAAAACATTTATGGGGTTTCACTCGCGTCACTGTGGCGATTGGTAGCGATGGCAATTTTCCAGAATACCAAGTAAAATGTTACGATTTCGAACCGCAAGCGGCATATGATATCGCAGAACCATCTTCGAATTTGGCTCATTCGGAGCAGCTTAGTGACGCCAATAGTCTTTGATCTTTTACTTTCTGACCTAACCATCAAAACGACCACACAAAGCCGCTAAGCTTATCCTCGTATATATAAAATACCCATACATACATACATACATACATACATACATACATACATACATACATACATACATACATACATACATACATGCCACTTGGAAAAAAGTCTTCCATTAAACGAAAAAAAAAAAAATTTCAATCAACAAAAACTCGCCATCTCTTACGCCTAGCTCCACGGTAACCATGACACCAACGCTTATGCGGAAGAGTTATTGAGGTTTACAAAAACTCCGTAAGGCGTCGCTATTATATTTAGAATTAGTAACACGGTGGTGGTATCATTTTCTGTTTCAGAGTAGTGCATTAATACATATTTTCAAAAGAACGTATGTTCGTGTACATGCACGCACGCACAATTATTCGTATTTTCCGTATGGAGCTGCTGTGAAACTCATCATAATGCGAAGACGCCCCAGCTTACACGTCGGTTTTACGGTAGCCGTTGTAGGTGTAGTATATGCTGAGTTTTTGTTTTAGTTTTTGTAATTTTTTTATAATTTATTGCAGATCGAAAATAAATATTTTCAACTCATTTTTCACTTTTCGTCTTGGAATACTTAAAAAAATTTTTTTTTCAAAGGTTCCCTTGTTTATTTGAAGTAAGCATTGTTGGGTAATGTAAGACTAGCCGTGTAAAACTGGTCTTAATTAGCGAATTTTAAGTGCTAGTAGAATCGAGATGCATTTTGTTTACACATTCATCAAAATAGTGCCATTCACCTTTAGCCCTTTACGACGATGTGCTCCATAATTGCCTCAACATCCAGGCCTGTGGTGATTGCAGTGATTTCACAAGTTGCTATATAATCAGACTAGTGTTGAATGTTTAGTCGTGGTAATGTATTATACAAATTGTTTAACAGCAATTATATAACCTACATGGTTTTCACCAATGTTGTGTTGCAGGCAAGTTTTCAAATGTCACTGATAAAGATTTTATTTCCCCTACGACTTGTGGAGTATGAGAGAACTTTCTCTCACTACAATACAGTGTATTAATAATAACATAATAAATGTTTATTTCAGACAAAAGTCTAGCTATGTCTGATTTTCTGAGTGGCGTACTAGTAATGGCGAAATCGCACAATAAAAGAAAGACATCCATGGTCAACTAGTTTTTTGAACAATTTGATATTATATGGCGACATTCCTTACAAGATTAATATCAATATTGTATCAAGAGTGGTTGATTAGCACATCTAAGGAGTTAACTACCCCCAAATATGTTTTGGAATGACATGAAAAATGTAGCAGGGATCACAATTATATTACTATTGTAATATGTTGTGATTATTCCAACATTACAACACGCCATAGTAGGGTCACGACACACACACCTGCTACTTATTGATTGGCTAATAAAAATAAAATTATCTCCGTCATTAGTACATTGATGATCACTAGGGGTCACCACATAATTCAATATGTCACATCCCCTTTTATTAAAATAAAAGATAAACTGCAACACTAAGCATAGGCTAGGCCTACTATTAAAGATAGCCTTTTAAATGCCAAAGTCAAATATGAGCATAAACACTACTTTAAGACAAACTTATTATCTGTAACTAATAACACTAACACTAACTGTAACATGTTGAAGTCCAAATTCTGATAAATAACATTGTTCAAGCTGTGGCTTTGACTTCACGCGGGAGCCTCGCCTCGGCTGGCTTGGAGAATGAGCAAGTTCGCTTACTAGCCCGCGACGAGTGGTTGGGGTACCTGGCTCGGCAGCTAGTGGTGACCGCACGATAGTAGGACTGTCCGTTGGACTGTCGACCGTTCGTAGGTCGTCATCACGGTCGTCACGCTCCATCGACTCCGGAGGCATGACGTGTGTGACCTCTCTCGACTTGTTGAGAACCCTCTCATTTCGCCGGTAGCTGCCGCCATCCTCAGTGGTGACGACGTACGACCTCGGGGTGTCGCACACTCCAGTGACGATGTCCCAAGATGTCCCACGTGTTGTGTAGACGCACGCGTACATTGTCTCCAATTCGATGTGATGCGCGTGTCGTCGTGCCCCGGTCGTAGAAGTGTTTTGGCGCGTTTGTCGTCGTCTCAGGGTTGATCTGCCGTCGGTAGCCTCGGATGGTTTCAGTGTGTTCGATGTACTCAGCATTTTGTCTCTCAGTTGCCGACTCATTAACAGTTGAGCAGGCGAGTACGGCGCTCATGTGATTGGAGTGTTAGGAGAGACATCCATAACTCGCGTCCTTCTTCGTGCGCTTTGCGCATGTACGATTTCACGATGCCCACAAACTTCTCGCTCTGGCCGTTGGACTGCGCGTACCTCGGACTGCTAGTGACGGTCTCGAATCCCATCTCAGTAACAAAGCCCGCCATCACGTGACTCAGGAACGGCATGTTGTCACATATCATCGTTTCTGGTATTCCGTGTCGTGCAAAGATTTGCCTTAGTACAGAGATGACGCCATTTGCAGTTTTGCAGGTGAGTTGCTCTACCTCTGGAAATTGTGTGAAGTAACCAACGACTATTAAGTAATCGTGGTCCTTGAATGAGAAGATATCTGCGCCGACCTTTGCCCAAGGTCGATCGGTCGTCATCGGTTGTTCGTTGTTCTGCCTCCTGAATGTTGCACAAGTAGCATACTGGGCTAAGGTTTCCTCGATGTCAGTAGACATATTGGGCCAGTACATGATCACACGAGCCCTAGCGCGACACTTGTCTATGCCCAGGTGACCTTCGTGTAACCTTGACAACATGTCGAATCTCATTGCGTTGGGCACTACGAGTTTTTCACCCGCGAAGAGCAAATCTTCCTCACAGTGGATCTCATCTTGGATTCCCCAATATGCATGTAGTTGTGGAGACGCGTTGTCTTTGTATTTCGGCCAGCCATGCATGACGTATCGCCTGATCTGGTTCTGCACGTCATCTTTCAGTGACGCATCCTTCAGTGTTTGAAGCTTCTGTGGCGTAGCAGGGAAGTACTTAGAGACGGAGTGTATTCTTATCTCCATGTTGTGCTCTGGCTACGAGTCTGTTGACAAGAATGCACGTGACGTGACAGGGTGTCAGCAATGTACATTTTAGACCCTTGTACGTATCGAATAGACAGATTGTACCGCATCAGTCGGAGCATCATCAGTTGAAGACGCGGTGACGCATTGTGTAGCGGCTTTCTCGTGATCGTCTCCAACGGTTTATGATCGCTCTGCACCTCCACGTCGCGCCCATAGATGTACTGGTGGAACCTGTTTGTTGCAAACACGATAAACAACAGTTCCTTTTCAATTTGTGCGTATCTGCTTTCAGTGTCCGTCAAGACGCGAGACGCGTATGCGACTGGCTGAGAGTTTTGCAGCAAGCATGCACTTAGACCCTTAGACGAAGAGTCTGCTTGTATCGTTACTGGTAGCTCTGGATCGTACAATTTGGATCGTACAATTTGAGTACCGGTTTCTCGCTGAGAATCAGTTTCACTTTGTTCATGGCAGCCTTATGCTTATGCAACCATACCCACGGTACACTGTCCTTAAGTAGTGCACACAGTGGTCTGATGATCGCGGCTTTGTTCGGTATGAATGGCGACAGTAGTTCAGCATGCCTATGAGACGTCGAACTCCATTTTTGTATGTGGGTTCGTAACGACATTATCGCCCGGCTGCACCAGACCAACAGCCACGCTGACATCAAGTCCTAAAATCAGCACGCACTTCTCTCTGGTGACGCACAGCTCGGTAGTGATGCATTTGTCACCAACTTGATATGTCCCTTCAGCAACACCGTCACGTTCGACTACTCCGCCTCCAAGTGTTTTGAGAACGACAGAGCTGCAGGTCAGGTTTGGCTTTTCTCGGATGTGTTTCCATGTTTTCATTGGCACCGCATTTGTCTCTGCACCCGTGTCCTCCTTCATCTTTATGTCCACCTTCATCTTTATGCGCGAATTGCACACATTGACAAGTACCATGAAGACGATGCATCGTGTTGATTCGACACATTTGACGACCGAGTGAATGAAGAACTCCTCCTCACTGCTGTCTTCATCATGACCATGCGGTGTCGTCACAGCGGACATTGATTTAGATTCACACACTGCTGAGTAGTGGTTCCGCCCGTTGCACATGTAACACGTAGCGCCGTACGCTGGGCACTTGCGCGCTTCATGCTTGGTTCCGCAGCGTCTGCATAGCTGGTGTTTGTTTGTACTGGTGGCGACACGGTGGTCGTTCTTAGATGAAGAGTATCCTTGGTTGCTATGTTGCGAGAAGGGAGTAGACTTTGTATATTGCTTCACACGACGTCTTTTTAAATAGTTCGCCGCCTTCTCTGTGGTTGATTGTGTGTCGTGTGTTGACATTGACCTGACCTTATTCAGTGTGACCTCAAACGCAACGCGTTTTAGTTAAGGTTAAGTTCTCTTGTCCCAAGAGCCGCTCCTTCAGGGCTTTCTCCTGGGACGCAATAGAAAACACGATTTTTTTTTCGAATCATGTTCTCTTTCTCTGCAAACTCGCATGCATCTGCCAAGTTTTGTATTGCTGTCAAGTAATCAACAAACGGCTGTTGTTCTGCCCGCCTGTTTGTCCAGAACTGGTATCGGCTGAATACAGTTCGTTTTAGACCACTGAAATGATCTTTGAACTTTTGCATCACCTGAACGTAGCTTTTGCTGTCTTCGCCAGCAGCCTCATCGAAGGTGAAGTGGTTGTATCGTTCGAGTGCGTCTGGTCCTATCGAAGCCAACAGCATGGGCCATGGGCCATGGGCCATGGCATGGCGAGTTTCACGTTGTCGATCTTTGCGTCGCTCTTTGTGGCCGTCAGAAACAGGTTAAATCGCTGTTTCCATAAACGCCAATTTGTCGGCAAGATTGCCTGACAGATTTATATTGTCCGGCGGCATCCGGAATTCGAGCGACATTTTACGATCTTACCGCTTCCGACACCATGTAATATGCTGTGATTATTCCAACATTACAACACTCCATAGTAGGGTCACGACACACACACCTGCTATTTATTGATTGGCTAATAAAAATAAAATTACTACCCCCGCTTTTGTGTTTATTGAATTATAAATAGTGCAATTTGTATTTGTGGATCTTTTTCCCTTGTATTTTATAACTGTGCTGAGACCTTATTGAGCAGAAACATGGGTTTTTTGGTCAATTTAATTTTGCAACCTAGTCTTGACTGTTTGCTAAAGTTATTTATGCTAATTAGTGACAGGTACCAGCTTGTATAATCTACATTCATTATTACTGTGACGTACTTCCTGTGACGTACTTCCTGTGCACACAGCTGTAGGCGCAGTATGTTCAAGTCAGTGTGCACAGTGGCAATCCTTGTCCTGTCATAGTAAATGAAAATAAATTGGACATATTGCCCATTTTCACCCTACATGGTAGTTGTGTTTCTCACACAAACAGAGAAAGGGTTGCACAGGCGTACAAAACGAATGTCCTCATCAATCCACTCCAATTCAACATCACCCACGTACGTACCTCGGTGACGTGTTTCCATGGGTTGGGATATAGCAGGCTGGTATTTTGTAGAGCGTTTTGCCAGCGCGAGATATTTGTAGAATTTGTAATTCGCCATTACATACTTCACTGATGCATGGTAGAGTAAATTTTACGTTGGGATTCAGTTTAAATATATAACAACACATACATACCACTTAATGGCATCACTCTGATATCGACAGCCAGATGAGCAAAGCAAGTTTTTAATCGATACATAACGATTGCCTAGACACATAAAGCCCCGTGTACCGTACCGTAACACTTACCCAGACACACCCCCCGTGTACCGTACCGTAACACTTACACAGAAACCCAACCCCATGTAACGCACCGTACCGCTTACACAGTCACATCCACCCCCTTGTAGCGCACCGTAACACTTACCCAGACACGCCACCCCCATATAACGCACCATACCACTTACCCAGACACCCCACCCCCATGTAACGCACCGTACCATTTACCCAGACACGCAACCCCCATGTAATACACCGTACCACTTACCCAGACACCCCACCCCCTTGTAACGCACCGTACCACTTACCCAGACACCCCACCCCCATATAACGCACCATACCACTTACCCAGACACCCCACCCCCATGTACCGCACCGTACCACCTACCCATACACCCCATCCCCTTGTAACGCACCGGACCACTTACACAGAAACTTCACCCCAATGTAACGCACCGTAACACTTATCTAGACACCCCACCCCAATGTATCGCACCGTACTACCTACCCAGACACCCCATCCCCATGTATCGCACCGTACCACTTACACAGAAACTTCACCCCAATGTAACGCACCGTAACACTTATCCAGACACCCCACCCCAATGTACTGCTTCCTAACTCTTACCCAAACACACCACCGCAATGTACCGCACCGTACCACTTACCTAGACACCCCACCCCATGTAACGCACCGTACCACTTACCCAGACACACCACCCCCATGTAACGCACCGTACCACTTACCCAGACACACCACCCCCATGTACCGCACCGTACCACTTACCCAGACACCCCACCCCCCAGAACCGCACCGTAACACTTACCAAAATGCAGCACCCCCATGTAACGCATCGTAACACTTACTCATACACCCCACCCCTACGTAACGCACCGTACCACTTACCTAGACACCCCACCCCCAAGAACCGTACCGTAACACTTACCCAGACACACCACCCATATGTAACGCACCGTACCACTTACCCAGACACAACACCCCCATGTATCGTACCGTAACGCTTACCCAGAAACTCCACCCCCATGTAACGCACCGTAACACTTACCCAGACACCCCACCCCAATGTACCGCTTCCTAACTCTTACCCAGACACACCACCGCAATGTACCGCACCGTACCACTTACCTTGACACCCCACCCCCATGTAACGCACCGTACCACTTACCTAGACACTTCACCCCCATGTACCGCACCGTAACACTTACCCATACATCCCTTACCTCATGTACCGCACCGTACCACTTACCCCGACACCCCACCCCCATGTATCGCAACGTACCGCTTACTCATACACCCCACCCCCATGTAACGCACCTTAACGCTTACCCGGGCATCCCACCCCAAATTCGTCATCAAAGTCTTCAAATTCACCAAATAAAGCATTCAACAAATTTGTGTTGGAACTGAGTGTATTAAATTTTATATTACTAATGATTTAAAGTCATCAAACTCATAACATGACGAACAGTATGCAACTTGGCTGTTTTTCGTACGACCACAACCATGCATCGTCAAGCAACCGCTTAGTGAGTCTCAAAATGACACTTTCAGTTGTCAAGAGAAGGCACAATAATCATAGAATAAAACTTGCAAATTACTAACTGCAAAGATTACTGCTATATTTGCGTGAAGGTTCGGTTTATGAGTCATATTGTAAGAAATAAAATAATTTAGCACAAACACACATAATTGTTCAATTAATAATGTGCTTACCTTTCAGTATATTTGGTTGGGCATTTGTGGACCGTGAATTTTTTTTTTAAGAGGCAAAGGTTTAGATTTGTGTAGGGAGGAAATATGCACACATTATTTGCAGCGCACAGTAAATGTTCAATGTGTAGACTCAGTATAATGCATAGACTCTATGTGTTAATTTTGAACTTCCTCTGACACAAAATGTTTCAGATTTTTTCGATTAGGCAAGACAAATAATGCCCACTGTAATTGCCTATGCAATTACGAACACACGGTAGAACATGGCCATGGCCATAAGAATAGTGTCCTGGCATTTAGAAATGAGCCACGTTATTCAGTTTGGGATATACCCTCACGATAAACAGGGTAGTTTTAACAAGCAAATATCATATGCATTGGTGCTTTTTAATGTGTAGCTGATGGGATGCAGGTGAATATATTTTAAGGTGAATCAATTTCTGAATTCACTCCCAGGATCACAGTCGTACGCTGACGCACAGCTACGAACACATTTTCCATTTCTAAATTGGCCACCCAATGATTTGTTGTTAGAAATGTTCAATACTCTGACCGTAGACTTCGTGTTCATTCAAACGCACAATTTCGGTGGCAGTTCAGTGTTTTTATCAGCTGCAGATATTGTGTGCACACTTTCTCCCCCAATAGCTAAACAAAACCATGCATGCACCCTTTGCCAAATGCAGGATTCACAGGTTTCCTATATTGTTCATGCCATAATTGCGGTACATTTTCAATAACGTTATGTCCCAGATAAATTTTATATATACATTTATGTAATATAATATTATATATATAATTATGAATTATATATACATGTATATATATATATATATATATATATATATATATATATATATATATATATATATATATATATATATATATATATATAATTAATAATTAGCTGCACCAACGTGTGGTGTACATGGGGAAAAAATATTTTACGGCAGAACCTGGAAATCCATCCATAATTTCCCGTGGTTAACTTTCTATGTTATAATGATGTATAAAATGCTTCTATTGCGCCCCAACAAAAAATTATATATATACAATACTTATTATTGTAGCTATTATATATGTTTAAAAACAAGGTTGACACATATCTCAGGAGGGCGGGCTATAAGTAGATGAACATTGTTGGACTCTCGATAAGCCAATGGCTTCCTTGTCCACTTGCCATCTGGGCCTTTGGCTTGGATGGCAAATCTTGTTAAATCTTGTTAAATCTATATGTTGATATCATCAATACATTGATGTCAACCTCCGGCTCGCGTATGCTCAGGTACACTAAGCGGAAAACATTTGACGGCGGAAAAATTTAAGCACAACACCGGCTAACTCCCCCACCAGTGGCGCCACAGGTAAGTCACTCACGATTTCACCCAACCGGCTGGCAACGCGATTGTTGTTTACAACTTGTTACGTCATTGCAACTGTGCATTTGAGTAAACGTAACACAGTTTCCAGCAGAAACGAACGGTATAATGTTTCTTTACACACTTTCAAGGCAAGGACTATCCACAATCGTATGCAACTGACATTGATGTTTTGAAAAAAAATTGGAATTTACCAAATGAAATGACCATGTGCAGAATCTGCAGATCAAATATAAGTTGTGGCAGTGTGGAAATCGTAACTTACATTGCATTCACTATGTGGCGCCACTGGTGGGGAGTTTGCCGATTCGTATTATATGCCATGTTTCGTATTACGGTTTCTGGGTTTTGTATTATGGTTTCTGTGTTTCATTATTATGTTTCGTCCGCAATGGAAATTTCACAATGCAATTTGTCACCGACAATAGCAAGAATCACCTCGTGATCAACGAGGGCAAGGAAATGACAACAACAATAATAATTTTATATGAACACATGCGTTGAAATAAGCTTGTTTGTATTAATTATTAATTGAAAAAGCCAGTATGCGTGACATTTACAGATAGCTGCGTAAGAGCGTGATGGAGAAGACAAATACGTGAGACTCACGTCAAATGTTTTAGACTTAGTAGCTGTGAAATAGCATAAGCTATAGTGGTGACACCGAAGTGATGAATGCGTAATTTCATATTCAAAATGAATGACGTCAACCATTTTATGATTATGTTTTTCGAACACGAAAGCCCAGCAAGACGATTCCACACTATCTAGCGAAACCTCAAAACGGTTGCACAATACTTTCTATCAACATTCTTGGAAATTATTGTGCTGCATATATCTGGGTTCGCTTACTATAATAGTCATACTGATATTATGGGCATTCATTGCATCGTTCGATGCAATGTGTGGCCAATTTTAATCTATTTTAACAATGGCGCCACACGGTGGGCCGCGAACGAGCCAAGGTTCATTCCTAACGCTGTACCTGCAAGCATATTTATATAGTTGTGGAAACAATATTTACAAATAACAACACAACACATTAAATCAAATACTGGTGTTTATATATGGCATAGCAGGCAACAAGTAACGTGCCAGAACATAAACGTACATTTCCTGATGTCTCATTTCAATGAAATATTGGAATTTTTAAATAATAGCATACTGATGCATCATTACAACACGACGATAATTAAAACGAAACATACTCAGTTCGACAATTAGCCTTATATATGTACATACTCTGCATAAAAATTACACATAAACATGATTGGAAGACTTCAAGGTAAGAATAAACTGGGGATTGATAGCTTTAGGCCTTTGCCAGACTTAGCACAAAGAAGCAATCTGCGTCTACATAACGCGTGCGTGTTATTAGTTTTTTTTGTCTATGCTGCTGGGGGTAAACGTCGTCGCGAATACAAACACGTCGTATGAATAGCGCGAGTTCCACCAATCAGAGCTTCGCTCCTTCTTCCGGGACGTCCCCTTCTTACTCATACACCCCAACCCTACGTAACGCACCGTACCACTTACCTAGACACCCCACCCCCAAGAACCGTACCGTAACACTTACCCAGACACACCACCCCTATGTAACGCACCGTACCACTTACCTAGACACCCCACCCCCAAGAACCGTACCGTAACACTTACCCAGACACACCACCCCTATGTAACGCACCGTACCACTTACCTAGACACCCCACCCCCAAGAACCGTACCGTAACACTTACCCAGACACACCACCCCTATGTAACGCACCGTACCACTTACCCAGACACAACACCCCCATGTATCGTACCGTAACGCTTACCCAGAAACTCCACCCCCATGTAACGCACCGTAACACTTACCCAGACACCCCACCCCAATGTACCGCTTCCTAACTCTTACCCAGACACACCACCGCAATGTACCGCACCGTACCACTTACCTTGACACCCCACCCCCATGTAACGCACCGTACCACTTACCTAGACACTTCACCCCCATGTACCGCACCGTAACACTTACCCATACATCCCTTACCTCATGTACCGCACCGTACCACTTACCCTGACACCCCACCCCCATGTATCGCAACGTACCGCTTACTCATACACCCCACCCCCATGTAACGCACCTTAACGCTTACCCGGGCATCCCACCCCAAATTCGTTATCAAAGTCTTCAAATTCACCAAATAAAGCATTCAACAAATTACACATAAACATGATTGGAAGACTTCAAGGTAAGAATAAACTGGGGATTGATAGCTTTAGGCCTTTGCCGACTTAGCACAAAGAAGCAATCTGCGTCTACATAACGCGTGCATGTTATTAGTTTTTTTTTGTCTATGCTGCTGGGGGTAAACGTCGTCGCGAATACAAACACGTCGTATGAATAGCGCGAGTTCCACCAATCAGAGCTTCGCTCCTTCTTCCGGGACGTCCCTTTCGTTAACCTCAAGGTGTATAATGACAACGCGTTAACGTTCGAAAGGCAACACATTAATTTGGTAATAGTCACGATGACATTATTATTATTATTTTATTAAAGCGAATAACAACAAGGCACTAGCCAAAAAAAATTCTGTGTGCTCACAAGGTTTAGTATTGTGTGTATTATATGTGAAAATAAAATTACAGCATAATGAAAGAATATATGTAAAATTAAATGTTTAATGCGGGTAACTCGCAAAGCGCGCGTAAAATCCAAAACAAATGATTTGGGCGATCACATGGTTTTGTGACGTCACATATGACATTCATTTACCTTCAGTCAAAGCTAAGATTTCGAACCGCTAGTGGCAAGTGATACCGCAGAAACATCTTCGAATTCGACTCATTCGGAGACGGAACAGTTTAGCGACGCCAGTAACCTTCAGTATTTTACTTTTTGACCTAGCCATGAAAACGACCACATGAGTCGCCAAACTTCTCCTGATATATCTAAAATACACATACACATGTCACGTGGTAAAAAATTACTCTTACTTCCATATAACGATCAAAATTTACAACAACGACAAAACAAAACTCCCATATCCTACGCCTAGCTCCACATCTACCTACCGAAGCTTATGCCGAGGCGTCGTAAACTATTTCTATTCGCCTGCGTGTAAGCGTCATCGCGGTTGTTGTAAACAAACACGTCGAATGAATGAAGCGGAGTTCCACCAATCAGAGTTTCGTTCCTTCTTCCGGGACGTCCCCTTCTTTAACCCAGGGTGTCTAGTGACAAAGCGTTAACGTTCGAAAGGCAACACATTAATTTGATAATAGTCACGATGACATTATTATTTTTATTAAATGGAATAACAACAAGATAATAGCCAAAATGTATTCTTTTCGGTGTGTACACAAAGTTTAATATGGTGGATATTATATGCCAACATAAAACATTTATAAAGAAATGCATGAATATATTTAAAATTAGATGTGGTAAGTGACTAACTCGCAAAGCGCGCGTAAAATTCGAAGTTATTGGTTTGGCTGATCACGTGTTTTTGTGACGTCACTGGTGATATTCGTATATATTCAGTTAGTGATTTATATGCATTGGTTCAGTATAGTTTTGCTCGCGTCACTATGACGAGTGTTGGCGATGGCAATTTTCCGGAATACGAAGTAAAACGTTACTTTTTCGAACCGTTAGCGGCAAGTGATGCCCCATAATCATCTTCGATTTCGGCTCATTCGGAGCATTTTTAGCGACGCAAGAAACCTTCGATCTCTTACTTTCTGAATTAACCATGAAACCGACCACATAGAGCTGCCAAACTGCTCCTTGTATATATAATATACATATACATATGTCACGTGGCCAACAATTACTCTTACTTCCATATAATGAAAACAAAACTGGCCATATCCTACGCCTAGCTCTACGCCTAGCTCTACGCCTAGCTCTACGCCTAGCTCTACGCCGAGCTCTACGCCTAGCTCTACGCCGAGCTCTACGCCGAGCTCTACGACTAGCTCTACGCCGAGCTCTACGGCTAGCTCTACGCCTAGCTCTACGCCGAGCTCTACGGCTAGCTCTACGCCTAGCTCTACGGCTAGCTCTACGCCTAGCTCTACGCCTAGCTCTACGCCGAGCTCTACGGCTAGCTCTACGCCTAGCTCTACGCCGAGCTCTACGCCGAGCTCTACGCCGAGCTCTACGGCTAGCTCTACGCCGAGCTCTACGCCGAGCTCTACGCCTAGCTCTACGCCGAGCTCTACGCCGAGCTCTACGCCGAGCTCTACGGCTAGCTCTACGCCGAGCTCTACGCCGAGCTCTACGCCGAGCTCTACGGCTAGCTCTACGCCGAGCTCTACGCCGAGCTCTACGCCGAGCTCTACGCCTAGCTCTACGCCGAGCTCTACGGCTACCGTAAAATGAACGCTTATGAGCTTCACAAAAACTCCGTAACGCGTCGCTATTATATTTAGAATTAATAACACGGTGTTGGTAGCATTTACTGTATCAGAATATTACATTAATACATATTTTCAAAAGAACGTATGTTCGTGTACACGCACATGCAAGCACACACAATTATTTTTATTTTCCGTCATAGAAGCGACACCGTGCGGAGCTGGTATGAAACTCATTATTTTGCGACGACGCCTCGGTAGAAGCGCCCATTTTACTGAAGCCACAGAGCTAGGCGTAAGATATGGGGAGTTTTTGTTTTAGTTTATGCAAATTGTTATCGTTATATGGAAGTAAGAGTATTTTTGGTCACATGACACGTGTAGGTGTGATGGTTATGTCAGAAAGTAAAAGATCGCGCTGACAATGACAGTCCGTTTGTGAGGCCCACTTGCCTTCGATCGTCGCTGGCCGTGTCGCTGCATGCGTTCGGGTTCTACGGATTGATGGCATCAACATAGCTTCCATTAATGGGAATGATGTTAGCACATCATCCTCTTTTAAAGATATTTAACAACGCCGGTTCTGCTTCGTCGGCTTGAAGTTTGCAGGCTTTATTTTCGCGAGCCATTTCTTTAGAAAAGTTGGCTGCGTAGGGAACTTCAACGAACTACATGTTACTCTATTCTTACTACTGTTTGCATTACAACCGAATACCGCAAAATAAACCATTCTGATGCTGGAAAGTCACATTTTCGATGCGCTTCCATGTCAACAATGTCATCACATCGAAGCTTGCCGATAATCGCGGGAAACATATTCAGAATCGAAACAGACCGGTTGAACATAGTATTATTTGATAATACGAATTAATTGAATTCTAATGAATGTTTCGGTGTTGTGGAAATGGAAATATACTGCAAGATGTAATATAAGATTTCAAGCAATCGTTGCTTTTATTACGTTACGTTCAAAGTGTTGACATTAACAGACAGATACGTACAGGTTTTGGCGCCGCCTGACTTGGCGGCATTTCTACAGCTAAGAAGTCGTGACGGGCGTCTTGCCAAAACCATGCGTCATCAGTGCACCATTGCATTACAAAGAAGTGCACCGGCGACTCTACTTTTGGCGTAACGACGCGACTGTGTAATTCGTTGCCGGAAGACATTAGTGTTTCTAGAACACGTACCTGTTTTAGAGAGTATTGATAGAACCTCCTACACATTAACCTTTTACATAGATGTTAACATCTTAGCTAAAGTAGCGTCTATTGTACTTGCCGTTTAAATTACTTTCGTCTTCTACTATCCTACTGCGCCAAGGAAATTTCGCTGGGATGGCAGCCACGGCAGTCATGGCAGCCACGGCAGCCACGACAGCCACGGCAGTCACGGCAGCCACGGCATCCACGGCAGCCACGGCAGCCACGACAGCCACGGCAGCCACGGCATCCACGGCAGTCACGGCAGTCACGGCAGCCACGACAGCCACGGCAGCCACGGCAGTCACGGCAGCCACGATAGCCACGGCAGCCACGGCAGCCACGGCAGTCACGACAGCCACGGCATCCACGGCAGCCACGGCAGCCACGACAGCCACGGCAGCCACGGCAGCCACGGCAGTCACGACAGCCACGGCAGCCACATTATTAGCAGAAATTTTATGCTAATGTGATATGTACCAGCTTGTATAATTTATGCTAATGTGATATGTACCAGCTTGTGTCTGTACATTCATTGTTATTGTGATGTACTTCCCATGCACACTGCTGTAGGCGCAGTATGTTCAAGTCAGTGTGCTCAGTGGCAATCCTTGTATTGTCATAGTCAATGAAAATAAATTGGACATATTGTCCATTTTCACCCTACATGGTAGTTGTGTTTCTCACACAAACAGAGAAAGGGTTGCACAGACGCACAAAACGAATGTCCTCATCAATCCACTCCAATTCAACATCACCCACTCTGATATCGACATCCAGATGAGCAAAACAAGTTTTTAATCAATACGTAACGATTGCCCAGACACATAAAGCCGAGTGTACCGCACCGTAACACTTACCCAGATATCCCCCGTGTACCGCACCGTAACACTTACCCAGACACCCCCCGTGTACCGCACCGTAACACTTACCCAGACACCCCCCCCCCCCGTGTACCGCACCTTAACACTTACCCAGACACCGTAACCTCATGTAACGCACCGCACCACTTACCCAGACACCCCACCCCCATGTATCGCACCATACCACTTACCCAGACACCCCACCCCCATGTATCGCACCGTACCACTTACCCAGACACCCCACCCCCATCTATCGCACCGTACCACTTACCCAGAAACTCCACCCCCATGTACCGCACCGCACCACTTACCCAGACACCCCACCCACATGTACCGCACCGTACTATTTACCCAGACACCCCACCCCCATGTATCGCACCGTACCACTTACCCAGACACCCCACCCCCATGTATCGCACCGTAACACTTACCCAGACACCCCACCCCAATGTACCACACCGTACCACTTACCCAGACACCCCACCCACATGTACCGCACCGTACTATTTACCCAGACACCCCACCCCCATGTATCGCACCGTACCACTTACCCAGACACCCCACCCCCATGTAACGCACCGTACTACTTACCCAGACACCCCACCCCCAAGTAACGCACTGTACCACTTACCCAGACACCCCACCCCCATGTAACACTTACCCAGAAACCCCACCCCAATGTACCGCTTCCTTACTCTTACCCAGACACACCACCGCAATGTACCGCACCGTACCACTTACCTAGACACCCACCCCCATGTAACGTACCGTACCACTTACCCAGACACCCCACCCCCATGTTACGCACCTTAACGCTTACCCGAGCACCCCAACCCAAATTCTTCATCAAAGTCTTAAAATTCACCAAATAAAGCATTCAAAGGCACTCCGTTCATTGTGTTTGTATGACACTCCGTTCATTGTGTTTGTATGGCACTCCGTTCATTGTGTTTGTATGACACTCCGTTCATTGTGTTTGCATGACACTCCGTTCATTGTGTTTGTATGACACTCCTTTCATTGTGTTTGTATGGCACTCCGTTCATTGTGTTTGTATGACAATCCGTTCATTGTGTTTGTATGACACTCCGTTCATTGTGTTTGTATGACACTCCGTTCATTGTGTTTGTACGACACTCCGTTCATTGTGTTTGTATGGCACTCCGTTCATTGTGTTTGTATGACACTCCGTTCATTGTGTTTGTATGACACTCTGTTCATTAATTTTGTATGGCACTCCGTTCATTGTGTTTGTATGACACTCCGTTCATTGTGTTTGTATGGCACTCCGTTCATTGTGTTTGTATGGCGCTCCCTTTATTGTGTTTGTATGATACTTCGTTTATTGTGTTTGTATGACACTCCGATCATTATGTTTGTATGGCGCTCCGTTCATTGTGTTTGTATGGCACTCCGTTCATTGTGTTTGTATGGCACTCCGTTCATTGTGTTTGTATGACGCTCGTTCATTGTGTTTGTATGACACTCCGTTCATTGTGTTTGTATGACACTCCGTTCATTGTGTTTGTATGACACTCCGTTCATTGTGTTTGTATGACACTCCGTTCATTGTGTTTGTATGGCACTCCGTTCATTGTGTTTGTATGGCACTCCGTTCATTGTGTTTGTATGGCACTCCGTTCATTGTGCTTGTATTACACTCCGTTCATTGTGTTTGTATGACACTCCGTTCATTGTGTTTGTAAGACACTCCGTTCATTGTGTTTGTATGGCACTCCGTTCATTGTGTTTGTATGACAATCCGTTCATTGTTTTTGTATGACACTCCGTTCATTGTGTTTGTATGACACTCCGTTCATTGTGTTTGTATGACACTCCGTTCATTGTGTTTGTATGGCACTCCGTTCATTGTGTTTGTATGACACTCCGTTCATTGTGTTTGTATGACACTCCGTTCATTAATTTTGTATGGCACTCCGTTCATTGTGTTTGTATGACACTCCGTTCATTGTGTTTGTATGGCACTCCGTTCATTGTGTTTGTATGACACTCCGTTCATTGTGTTTGTAAGACACTCCGTTCATTGTGTTTGTATGGCACTCCGTTCATTGTGTTTGTATGACAATCCGTTCATTGTTTTTGTATGACACTCCGTTCATTGTGTTTGTATGACACTCCGTTCATTGTGTTTGTATGACACTCCGTTCATTGTGTTTGTATGGCACTCCGTTCATTGTGTTTGTATGACACTCCGTTCATTGTGTTTGTATGACACTCCGTTCATTAATTTTGTATGGCACTCCGTTCATTGTGTTTGTATGACACTCCGTTCATTGTGTTTGTATGGCACTCCGTTCATTGTGTTTGTATGGCACTCCGTTCATTGTGTTTGTATGACACTCCGTTCATTGTGTTTGTATGACACTCCGTTCATTAATTTTGTATGGCACTCCGTTCATTGTGTTTGTATGACACTCCGTTCATTGTGTTTGTATGGCACTCCGTTCATTGTGTTTGTATGGCGCTCCCTTTATTGTGTTTGTATGATACTTCGTTCATTGTGTTTGTATGACACTCCGATCATTATGTTTGTATGGCGCTCCATTCATTGTGTTTGTATGGCACTCCGTTCATTGTGTTTGTATGGCACTCCGTTCATTGTGTTTGTATGACGCTCGTTCATTGTGTTTGTATGACACTCCGTTCATTGTGTTTGTATGACACTCCGTTCATTGTGTTTGTATGACACTCCGTTCATTGTATTTGTATGACACTCCGTTCATTGTGTTTGTATGGCACTCCGTTCATTGTGTTTGTATGGCACTCCCTTCATTGTGTTTGTATGACACTCCGCTCATTGTGTTTGTATGACACTCCGCTCATTGTGTTTGTATGGCACTCCGTTCATTGTGTTTGTATGGCACTCCGTTCATTGTGTTTGTATGGCACTCCGCTCATTGTGTTTGTATGGCACTCCGCTCATTGTGTTTGTATGGCACTCCGTTCATTGTGTTTGTATGGCGCTTCCTTCATTGTGTTTGTATGATACTTCGTTCATTGTGTTTGTATGACACTCCGATCATTATGTTTGTATGGCGCTCCGTTCATTGTGTTTGTATGGCACTCCGTTCATTGTGTTTGTATGGCACTCCGTTCATTGTGTTTGTATTGTGCTCGTTCATTGTGTTTGTATGACACTCCGTTCATTGTGTTTGTATGACACTCCGTTCATTGTGTTTGTATGACACTCCGTTCATTGTGTTTGTATGACACTCCGTTCATTGTGTTTGTATGGCACTCCGTTCATTGTGTTTGTATAGCACTCCGTTCATTGTGTTTATATGGCACTCCGTTCATTGTGTTTGTATGACACTCCGTTCTTTGTGTTTATTCGTTCAGATTTGTAGGTTTGTGTGTTTCTTGATAGCGTATTCATTACAATATCTATGTTTGGCGGCGAGATGTCACGAATGTCCTAGTTAAGTTAGGTGCCGTCAACGACAATGGCTAACGTTTGTTTGTATATCGTCCTAGCGGATAGGTTGCATGCCAGACACATAAGAATTGACATGTCTAACGATATTGGTTGTGCATAACAAAAGATGTTAGAAGACTAACTTCGACCAACGGTTTTATTAGCTACTCAAGACGATGCCAAAAACTACTTTGGGCAAATATGCGTGACATTACAAAAAAAAAATCGCCGTTGCCATATTTGCGATCTTGCTAGAGAATGGGGACACCTGCGTGCCAGCATCACTTGAAATAGGGAGTGACCCAGTTTCACCGGTGACTGATTATCTGGTCTGTGGCAGCACCGCTGGCTTGCATATATTAACATAAGTAGGTAGCGCATCACCGACTCTTCAGGGGTAAGGCCACTGTTGACCTTCCCGTTTATTGTTTCACACGAATGTAGGGCGTATTAAATTGCGATATGTGAATTTAAACAATTCATATGATGTGACATAAGTACAATTGAGCAGGCACATTTACAGGTTTGTTTGTAGAAGCTATTGGCTGTGAAATGGTGCATTGTTTTGATAGTTTAACAGGAGGAGGGATTTATGGAAATTGTAATGCTATGGGCCACGTGGGCGAATGAATACATGGCTATTTTAGTCAAAATTGATAGGCATCGCACGTCGGGGCGTTTTAAAAGAGCTGGAGGTATGTGAAAAAAATGGTCAGCATGTCAATGAGATGATGGCAGTTGCTGTGAGAAATGTTCAGAATTTTTCATGGTCACGTTTTCTTATAATCAGACAAAACGTTAACAAGGCCACCAATGCAATTATCTACAGTGGTCTAACTCCGAATAGACGGAAGTCGTGGTCACAAACACGGCTATAAAATGTTGATATGCTTATGTTTTGGTCGTTGTTGTTAGCTTAATTGTGTATATTACACGTAATTTGGATAAAATTATTAGTTTGTTATAAAAAAATTCAAAAACAAATTATATATAATTTGCAATTATGATAATATAATTAGGGCTCATATTTTTTTCAATAAATAAAAACGGTTGTTAACCTATCCCATGTTGTGTATGTTTGACTTAGAAAATTGTCGGTGTCTGACTGGATAATTTCATATTATTATATATAATATGTTATTGACTCCATCTAGTCAACAATATCATTACTATTAAACGTCGCTACTATTTAAACTATTTAACAGTCTCCCTTAGGAGGTGTCCAATAACCGATCTACTAAATATTTTAGATTTCTACTATAACGTTTGATGTGCACGAGCTGATATTTTGCACAATTTGATGTTTAATATGATATTTCATTGTTAATAATTAAACGTTTTTATTTTTCATATGCTAAAATAGCATTAAAGAGCTTGTAGTAAGCTACAAATCTACAGTAAGCAATTTTTTTATATCAACAATAACTGTTGCCTTTTCAAAATGTCTATTCACCATATATCAATACCAGTTTCATGTTGTGTGCAGTACTTTGTAAGTGCTTGGGCACAAGGAAATGAAGGTATGCAACCCTAAAGTTAGCTAACCCCATCTCTTGCTAACCATATCCCTGGCTAACGACATATCTAGCTAACCCCATATTTATAGCTAACCCTAACCATGAAGTGGTTTACATAAGATATAATCATTCCCATAGGCACAGGTTGATAGGAAAAGTGAACAGTTTGCTTGGAAAAGACAGACAGCAGTAGCAATCATGAACAGCCTGGTACAGATCGGATGCCAAAATGGAAATTTGGCGAAAATGAGGGGGTATGACACCAGTATGTGACGGACCAGGTAGCCATTTTGCATTAGAACGGTCATTGGTGATATTTGTGTTGTGGCCCAGTGCGTTAGCAACATTGTGTAACAAATTTGGACAGAATAGTTGTATTTTGGTTGTGTCACATCCACTTGAAGCACTGCGTAGATCAGCATGTTCAAATCTGGCCGCGACTGTCATCTGGTCATGTGATACCCCTTTATGGTGGCGTATCGAAATCAAGCCGATTGCCTTGTATCTTGTCAACCAGAAGTATGAAAGCAGTCACATAAACAATAAAATTTGACAAACTTGACACATTGGAATTCTTACCATAAATCCTGTTAAATGTGAAAAATTTTCAATTTACTTACAAAGTTATGCCATGTTTGGTTTAAAATCAAGCAATTATATGAATACTAATTTGAAAATAAACTCATTAGTATATTTAAAGGGACAGTAAGCAGGCTTTATTGGTTCGCAATGCTCTGTAAATCTAGTGTACATGATCTATGATTTATCAAGTGTCAAAATCGACATATAATTAAATTATGTGACTGGTTTTCAGCTAATAATACGGGCAAAGCATTGTTTAGACTTGGCTGTCAAACAAATAATACTGACTTGACAAGCAGGAGTGTTCTATAATGTGTCTACATATACATTGTGCCGCAACTTGATATACAAATTGACACTTTCTCCAAAACAATTCCCTATTTGGGGTAAGACCACTATTCACCTTCCTGTTTATTGTTTCACACTAATATAGAGCGTGCATTGTTTTGAGAGTTTAACAGGCGTGGGCGCATGAATACATTGCTATTTTTGTCAAAATTGATGGGCATCGCACATCGGGGGGGGGGCATTTTAAAAGAGCTGGAGGTATGTGATTTTGAAAAACATTGGTCAACATGTGAATGAAATGATGGTAGTTGCTGTGAAAAATTTTCTTAATTTTTTATGCTCATGTTTTCTTATAATCAAACAAAACGTTAACATGGCCACCAATTCAATTCTGTACAGTGGTCTGACTCCTTCACTGAAGACGAATGCGGCATCGACAAGGGGTCGACCTGCAAGTCACCACACACGCAGTCTACCTAGAATAATTAATCGGTGTATTTTCTTCAATTATTTTCAGATTCGTACCGAATGAGATTAACAGTGCTCACTAGACGGTCACATATGATACTTAGTACTATGAAGATGTTATTTTTCTATTTTTTTAGTACTGCCACAGTACTATATGTGTACACGATGAACACAACTAATTGCCTTTCCACTCTTGCAGATTAAACACACTTCACCGTCCATATTGACGTGTATTCAACCTAGAATGTAGGTAGGAGGGCCAAATTCGTCATTAAGGTCGTCAACCTCACTAAAAGAAGCATTCAAAAATATGTGTTTGAACTTTGTACATTAAAACGATACTTTGTTTTGTGAATTAGTTATATTGGTAAAACTCATACCTTCATCACTGCCACTGCTATCAAAACGTTGCTGTTTTTGAAAAGTCCCCAATCATGCATCTGTAAACAAAGCAAGCACAGCAGGGATATTTAGTGACATTGCATTATGGGGAAGTCTCAAAACGGCACTTTCAGTCGTCGAAAGAAGGGACACGTGTAGAACAAAAATGGCAACTTCTCAGATGCCAGCTATAGTTGCGTGAAGGTGGCTACGACCTGAATCAACAGCCACGTCGCTGGTGTGTTCCGTGGCTACGACCTGAATCAACAGCCACGTCGCTGGTGTGTTCCGTGGCTACGACCTGAATCAACAGCCACGTCGCTGGTGTGTTCCGTGGCTACGACCTGAATCAATAGCCACGTCGCTGGTGTGTTCCGTGGCTACGACCTGAATCAACAGCCACGTCGCTGGTGTGTTCCATGGCTACGACCTGAATCAACAGCCACGTCGCTGGTGTGCGGCGAACAGGGTCAGGCGGCAGTTACACGAGTGTGCAGAGTGTGTTGTGCCTACAAATATGTAATTTCCTGTCCTGGCAGTTGTTGCAGACACGATACATGCATTCTTTGTTTATAGGATTGCATGCTAGTGCACCAGCCATTGACGTCACATCTGAGCTCGACAGGAGGTGCAAATAGTGCAGTCTATCCGCTTTGAGTTGCACGTTTTCGTGCCGCTTACAGACACGTGTCCCTGTCGGTGCTACTTGGGTGGACAACCCGGAACGGGCGCAAACGGCTGAAAAACGTATACGAAAGCTTCGAAGATGGGTTCTCACTTAAATACTTCTGATGGAGGCAGAGCATTGTGGCGTTTAGAAATCGTTTTTGTTCTTTTCTCTTTTCTTTTGTGCGCGTCTGCTTTCTGCCAGTCGTAAGGGGACTGTTGTCATCTCGACAATAAAACTCTGTAATAGCCTCCTTCATCCGGTTAACGGGGCGCATCTGGCGTTTATGTTTAATGCTGGTAACATCTTCCAACAAGACCGGTTGCTTTGCCTGTGCGAGCCGAGCTCTCGCTGAGCATGGCAGCGAAGACGCTATTTCTTTAACAGGCGCGATTCAGCGATCTTTGTCACCACAATCCGATCGTTACGACTCTTCAGTTGCTTATAACGGTTCCGCGTGGCATCAATGATTACTTATAACGGTTCCGCGTGGCATCAATGATTACTTATACCGGTTCCGCGTGGCATCAATGATTACTTATACCGGTTCCGCGTGGCATCAATGATTACTTATAACGGTTCCGCGTGGCATCAATGATTACTCGGCGGAGCAACAGCGAACGACGGATAGCGGTCGAAACCCGTTGTTTCCCAATTATTCCCGTTATCTTCGTTCGTGGACTCGCTTCATCTGGAAGATGTCGACCAGTGGCCCGCTCGTATCTCTTCCGATAACGTTCTGAAACACAAGCATAACATGTAAAACGTGACATGTAACACGTGTTGACGATCAAAACTAAACGCAATAGATTGCTGAGTTAATGAATCTCTGTGGGGTTGAAAGGAAATATATTTGCACCTGAATGTGCTGCATATGTACTGAGATGCGTACATTAAGTATACGTGTTAGCTTTCTTATTTAACTATTTTTTCTTGTGTGTATTAATCTATTTGAGTTGTACTTGTTAGCCTACGTAGGAAACACACGCACGCACACAACATGCTTGCACACACGTACACAAATACAAAACAAATTGCAAGTATGTGTATTACCTGTCAAACGATGCTGCTGGCGAAGACGTATCTTTAGCAACTCCTTTTCCCGTCCACTGAGTCGGCGTGGCTGTGAAGGACCTGCCAGTTGTGCTGGCGGCGTAGCGTTCTGGGCCTCAGGTTCTGGTACTTCACCGATAGTTTTGTGATCGGGGGAACCCGGGGGAGTCACAATTGCTTGAATATTTCGGGGTTTTTGTTCATGCTTTCTTTTTGGGCCTTTCTCCATCGTGACTTCGTGATACGTTTTACCCCTTTTGCCTTGCTCTCTGTTGTGGGTGTTTTAACGAGGTTCTTTGGCTCGGTCCACCTGTCCATCTCCCGTTGTTTGTAAATATCACGTCGTGCCGCGTCTTCCCTTATACATTGACGGTACCGACGCATTTTTTCGGCACCTGTCACCGGCAACTTAGTTCTGAAAATTCAATGTAAACTATACTTGCATATACATACATCAGAAATGCATACATATATACACTTACATTATATTTTATTGCAAACTTCACAAAACCACAACATGTTATCTATCTGTTTGATTATCATAGATCCTACACAGTTTTAGTAACTCAGACACTAATCATAAAATAAATGTACGGTTTGGCGTATATAAACACGTATAATATCCTTATACATAACATATGCGAAGTGTGTAAGCATTTTTTATAATAAAAAATGCATTCAAGTAGTTGTGTGCTTGTTTATACGGAAAATGCTGAACACCGTTTCCATTGCGCGGTAAATATTTTTTCGAATAATTCGAAAAATATTTAATTTGTGCAATGGTGATCTCATGATAGCGACCAGACTGATCTTAGTGGCGGTCTCCCTGACCAACATATTTGTCAACTTTAATTTCGTGATTTGTATTCGATGCTATTGTACATATGTTTTTGGTCAAAACAAATGCATCTCTCTCTCTCTCTCTCTCTCTCTCTCTCTCTCTCTCTCTCTCTCTCTCTCTCTCTCTCTCTCTCTCTCTCTCTCTCTCTTTCTTTCTTTATCTCTCTCTCTCTTTCTCTCTCTCTCTCTCTCCCTCTCTCTCTCATATTTACTCACCTTTTTCGATGCTCGAATTCGCATATTTAACTCGCTTCAAGTGTCGTCATCTTGCGAATAAAGGAGAACCTCGAGTATGGTAACAGACGCGAAATTCGAAGAAAGCGCCATCGACGGCGGCAAAGAGAAAACATGTTCTAAAATTGTGATAACTAAAAGCCTACTGCATCCGGCAGTTTTATAGCATTTATAGTAAGCCAGTAATGTAGGGGTGCTAAAACGAAATTACTTAGGTAGACTACAGTCATTGGGACGTTTCGAAGCAGCTGTTCCGTGATCCCCTGGAATATACCCGGGGATGATGGTGGTGAGTTTGCGTGACACTTCGTCGAGTACTTTGTTGATAAGCGTGGTTTATGTCAAGTTTTGTGTATAGTTGACCACCCGATAATTTCGTGAACAAATCGTTTGTGTTGGGGATCGGGTACTTGTAATGTCCACACATTCTGACGGCTCCTGTAGGTATGAGCACAGGTACAATCGGTGCCGCCCATTCCGAATAGTCGACAGGACGAATTACTCCTTCCTGTAGGCGATCTAACCTCGCTTCCACTTTTGCCTGCAAAGAAAGTGGCACATAACGTGGTTTGTAGTAACTTGTTTTTACTGTGTCGTCGACATAGAATTTAGCAGTGATCCCTTTTATCGTACTCAGTCCTTCACTGAACACTGCCTGGACATTGACTAGAAAGTTATCTCTGTCCACCTGGTGTACAGCGGCCCCATCCAGCTTTAACACCAACAACCTGTCACGTCCTAGCAGATTTGGTCCCGATCCAGACTCAAGTGCATTCAAGCTATGATGATGATTGTTGTGGTCTAACCCCCGCCGAACCTGACCTAACGGCTGAATGGTGCTGCCTGTATAGGTACGCAAAAGTGGTGCTTTATTTGTGTAAACACCTTTTATCCTGGTCCACGCCTTCTCCGAAATCAACGAAGCCGATGCTCATGTGTCGATTTTCATAGTAACACTTATTCCTGCCATACTCACAGTGCACACATACTCACAGTGCACACATACTCACAGTGCACGCATACTCACAGTGCACACATACTCTTTTACTGTGTTGGTGCTTGTTGTGTGGTACACACCCATAGCGTATGTCTCCTCGCACAAATCATTCATCGGTTGCGATGTGTCCTTTTCTACGAAATGTGTTTTCGCCATAACTTCAGTAGACCTACACACTCTAACGAAATGGTCAGGCTTGCTACATTAGTGACATGTCTTGCCAATGGCCTTACACGTCACCCTCCACAACCTGGACACAATAGTGTATTCGCCTTGTACGGTGGCACCCTCTGGTGGACCTGTTCGGGGTATTTCACATGTACTCTACCGGCCACCTGGCGACCACGATGGAAACTTCGGCCGAGTCCTCGCCCTTGTGAAGGCGTGCGACGACGGGGTTCATTGTGAAATACTGCATTGACAGATTTCTCAGCTACAGAAGCTGTGTTGCTCATAACCTTGCACTGCCGCATAGTAGCTTCAAGAGTATTCCCCTAACTAAGCAACTATTCCAGTGTTATGTTGGCTTCAGTCCTTTGTCACGTATTTTGGGCAGTAAACACTTCTGAACAATCTGCGACTTAATCTCACGGTTCTATTTTGAAAGTTGCAGTTCTTTGCCAGTTACTGTAGTCTGTCGTGAACACACTGTCCACTGGCTCGATCGAGAACGGTGCTAAAGACAAACCTTCCATCGACACATCGACTGACGCAGAAGGTCGGATCCATCCTCGTTGCCAATATATCGTGTTCCCTGTTGGTCGTGGACCAACAGCTGACATTTAAAAACAAGATTTAACAAGAACGCACCAACATTTAAAAATCAGTTACTGGCCTGGGTGGAAATTGGAGGGTATCAGCTTGTTTTTTTTTTCATAATGATTCTAAAAGCTCAATGTATATCTGTACAAGGTATGCGATTGTGGAATTCATTAAAGCGAGAAAATGTACTGTCCATATCAATTCACTTATTCATGTAGTGGTCACATGACGGTGTGACAGCTACTATGTTATGTAATATAATATTCCAAAGGTTTTCATTCAGCAAGCTAAAATAACGAAACTACTATCTCACTGGTACAAAATCTGAGATGACAATGATAGCATATCGGGAAGCATGTAATCCGTTACGTCCATTATTTTATTGCACTAACCAACCGTGTGTAGGCTCTCAAAGAGGTACCTCTCGAAATGCCAGAGACAGTAGAGGAGGCACAGTTCTAGACCGTCCCGAAGACGTGACGACAAGGTAATGGACATAACGGGTTACATGCTTCCCGATATGCTATCATTGTCATCTCAGATTTTTTACCAGTGAGATAGTAGTTTCGTTATTTTAGCTTGCTGAATGGAAACCTTTGGAATGTTATATTACATAACATAGTAGCTGTCACACCGTCATGTGACCACTACATGAATAAGTGAATTGACATGGACAGTACATTGTCTCGCATTAATGAATTCCACAATCGCATACCTTGTACAGATATACATTGAGCTTTTAGAATCATTATGGAAAAAAAACAAGCTGATATCCTCCAATTTCCACCCAGGCCAGTAACTGATTTTTAAATGTTGGTGCGTTCTTGTTCAATCTTATTTTTAAATGTCAGCTGTTGGTCCACGACCAACAGGGAACACGATATATTGGCAATGAGGATGGATCCGATCTTCTGCGTCAGTCGATGTGTCGATGGAAGGTTTGTCTTTAGCACCGTTCTCGGTCGAGCCAGTGGACAGTGTGTTCACGACAGACTACAATAACTGGCAAAGAACTGCAACTTTCAAAAAAAGAATCGTGAGATTAAGTCGCAGATTGTTCAGAAGTGTTTACTGCCCAAAATACGTGACAAAGGACTGAGTGAAGCCAACATAACACTGGAATAGTTGCTTAGTTATGGGAATACTCTTGAAGCTACTATGCGGCAGTGCAAGGTTATGAGCAACACAGCTTCTGTAGCTGAGAAATCTGTCAATGCAATATTTCACAATGAACCCCGTCATCGCACGCCTTCACAAGGGCGAGGACTCGGCCGAAGTTTCCATCGTGGTCGCCAGGTGGCCGGTAGAGTACATGTGAAATACCCCGAACAGGTCCACCAGAGGGTGCCACCGTACAAGGCGAATACACTATTGTGTCCAGGTTGTGGAGGGTGACGTGTAAGGCCATTGGCAAGACATGCCACTAATGTAGCAAGCCTGACCATTTCGTTAGAGTGCGTAGGTCTACTGAAGTTATGGTGAAAACACATTTCGTGGAAAAGGACACATCGCAACCGATGAATGATTTGTGCGAGGAGACATACGCTATGGGTGTGTACCACACAACAAGCACCAACACAGTAAAAGAGTATGTGTGCACTGTGAGTATGTGTGCACTGTGAGTATGTGTGCACTGTGAGTATGGCAGGAACAAGTATTACTATGGAAATCGACACATGAGCATCGGCTTCGTTGATTTCGGAGAAGGCGTGGACCAGGATAAAAGGTTTTTACACAAATAAAGCACCACTTTTGCGTACCTATACAGGCAGCACCATTCAGCCGTTAGGTCAGGTTCGGCTGGGGTTAGACCACAACAATCATCATCATAGCTTGAATGCACTTGTGTCTGGATCGGGACAAAATCTGCTAGGACGTGACAGGTTGTTGGTGTTAAAGCTGGATGGGACCGCTGTACACCAGGTGGACAGAGATAACTTTCTAGTCAATGTCCAGGCAGTGTTCAGTGAAGGACTGAGTACGCTAAAACGGATCACTGCTAAATTCTATGTCGACGACACAGTAAAAACAAGTTACTACAAACCACGTCATGTGCCACTTTCTTTGCGGGCAAAAGTGGAAGCGGGGTTAGATCGCCTACAGGAAGAAGGAGTAATTCGTCCTGTCGACTATTCGGAATGGGCGGTACCGATTGTACCTGTACTCATATCTACAGGAGCCGTCAGAATGTGTGGACATTACAAATACCCGATCCCCAACATAAACGATTTGTTCACGAAATTATCGGGTGGTCAACATAAAACTTGACATAAGCCACGCTTATCAACAAAGTACTCGACGAAGTGTCACGCAAACTCACCACCATCATCGGGGATTACGGAACAGCTGCTTCGAAACGTCCCAATGACTGTAGTCTACCTGGATGTTGTTCTGGTGACGTGAAGAAAGCCAGACTAGCTCGATCGCAACGTGGTGTTATCTCGACTCCAAGAAGCACGGCTACGGCTGAAAAACGGATAAATGTACTTTTCGGCAGAAGGCATCCATCCGACTAACGACAAGGTTCTCATCATTGAGAATGCACCTGCACCGCATAATGCCCTGGAGCTAAGCATAATGCCCCGAAGCTAAGCATAATGCCCTGGAGCTAAGCATAATGCCCTGGAGCTAAGCATAATGCCCTGGAGCTAAGCATAATGCCCTGGAGCTAAGCATAATGCCCCGAAGCTAAGCATAATGCCCTGGAGCTAAGCATAATGCCCTGGAGCTAAGCATAATGCCCTGGAGCTAAGCATAATGCCCTGGAGCTAAGCATAATGCCCTGGAGCTAAGCATAATGCCCTGGAGCTAAGCATAATGCCCTGGAGCTAAGCATAATGCCCTGGAGCTAAGCATAATGCCCTGGAGCTAAGCATAATGCCCTGGAGCTAAGCATAATGCCCTGGAGCTAAGCATAATGCCCTGGAGCTAAGCAGCTCCACTACGATGACAACTACGATGACAACTACGATGACAACTACGATGACAACTACGATGACAACTACGATGACAACTACGATGACAACTACGATGACAACTACGATGACAACTTTCTGCGAACCCTGAGCACCATCGCGGCACCGCTCGACGAGCTAACCCGCCTAAATGTCATTTGGAAGTGGGGACAACGACAGAAGAAAGCATAAGCATCACCTCCAAAGTGCTTGTACGTTACCACCCTGAGCTACCCATCATTGTCAGCAGCGATGCTTCTCCCTACGGAATTGGAATGTGTTGTCACATCGCCTATCAGATGTTTGTGAGAAACCAATAGGCCAGACTTGGCCCGCATACCCATTGACTATGCGGGTCCCTTTGAAGGACGTATGATTTTAATCGCCGTCGATGTTCACTGCAAGTATATCGATGGACATGTGGTTTCAGCAGCAACAACGAGTGCAACGACCACAAAGCTACGACAAACATTGTGCCGGACAGGGGAAGTTACTTCACCAGTGATGAGTTTGAACAGTTCTGCCGAGCAAACGGCGTTAAACACATCAAATGCTCACCGTATCATCATTCAAGCAATGGGTTGGCAGAGAGAGCAGTACAAACCGTGAAAGCTGTGTTGAAGAAAACCCATGGTAACTTGGAAGACAGGTTGTACGGTTTCTTGGCGAGGCATCGAGTCACGCCACAAAGTACCACAGGATGTGTACAGAAAACACCACAACGAACCCGCTTGGATCCCTTGCGTCACTGCTTACAGAAACGAGTGCTACAAAAGCAGGCATACGAGAAACAGGTATGATACTAATGCTGTAGATCGTACTTTTATGACAGGCCACATCTGCTGGGCTCTAAACTTTCACGGGAAACTGAAGTGGAATCCGACCTAACAGAAAACCAACTGGGTATACTTACGTTTACTGTACGATTATGCGATGGAAAAGACACTAGGATCATCCAACTTACGACAGAGACGCTCATATGAACCACAGCACACTGTGGCTTATGATAAATGAACACCACCAACAATGTACCCGAGTGCCATTTCTCCAGAGTCTCCAGTGATACTACGAAGTAGTACTGCGAATCGGACGCGGTTGCAGAGAGTGGTGTGACAATGCAAGCTCTGGCAGCCGTGCCAAGTTCGGTGTCTGCGTCGGCTTAACCAAGTGTGAAGGTGATTCCTTTGAGGAGATTCGGAAATCCACGGGACAGGTTGGACTCGTGAACTGGCCCATCATTGGCATTGGACAATAGGCTTACGCCGTACGCTGCCTAATTGTGGTAATTGGTTTATTTAAGGGGAGAGGAATATTATGTTCAATGCTAATTATCCTACTAGTACCATTTTGACATGGGAACTTCCCACCCATGCGCACAAACAATTGTCGAAACCAGCTGAAAGGCTACTAGCCTAGAAGGGCTGAAATGTGTGTGTTCGTGCGTTCGTGCGTGCGTGCGTGCGTGCGTATCACGCTTGTTAACAAATGCAAATGCACTTGAATGCGCATTTCAATGTTGGGTATTTGAATGCGCATTCAATTGCCTCCATAATTTTTTATGCATTTGCATTTGAATGCGACCCACAAACATTTGATTTGTCAAATGCACAACCAAATGCGCAATCAAATGCATGCGTAGTTGTTTGAATAATTATCATTGTTAAATTCACTTTCACAAGTTCACAACATGCCATTGGAAAAATTGCTATGTAGTGAGCAGTACCCTCAGCAGATTATGAAATCACTGTTTGACCTGTGAATCAACTTTTACAATGTACTCTTTGAAAAAGTGCTCTGTAGGTCAACTAGTCAATGCCTGGGATGTTATTAAATTGTATACAACATGAAAAGACCAACTGGTCTATAGGTTGATGGCTTCAGAGGTTACATGTTCATTGAAACAATGCAGACAAATGACTCCCTTGTGTTGTGTTTGCACTGTTGGGGTGGGTTGGGGGGAAGCTCATTGGGGGAGTAAACATTAGCAATGCCAGCCCTAAATATCTACAGCCAGAGAGAGTGATTAGTGGTAGCTGTAATTATTCTCCAGGTTATCTTCCCAGTGACCCCACCAGTGGACAGTCTATTGTCTTGGGTTCCCCTTCCATTCTGGCCTACCTGAAGGATGGTTCATGTCAATTCCTCCCTCCCATTTCCACCACCTCTGCAGGCCTGGAACTGTGTGACTCAGTGTATGACTCTACAGACATGTTCATGTAGTGGGACTGGTATGTAGTGGTACTTAATGGTTACCATAATGTACTACTGTATTTATTAAATAAAGTAATAATGTGTTTGTATACATTACGTTGTTTTTTTCCAAATAAAACAATTTATTAATATAAAGCCAAAACATTTGAAATTTATTCAAATGCATTTGCAAATGTGTAACCAAAACATTTGCATTTGCATTTGAATGCGACCCCAACACATTTGCATTTGAATATGTTTATGGAAACTGGAATTTGCATTCGCATTTGCATTTGAATCAAGTGAAACATTTGCATTTGCATTCAAATGCGTTGACACGCATTTGCATTCAAATGCGTTGACACGCACTTGTTAACAAGCCTGGTGCGTATGTGTATGTGTGGGTGTGTATGCTTGTATGTATATATGTATATATAGTAGTGTGAGCTTTTGTTGTTGCAGCTGCATTGACTGAAACTGTTCTGTGTGTCGTGCTGTGTTACTAATGATGGAGATGATACCGTTTCAGTCACACCTTTTCACACTTACACCGCGTGCATAAAAATGCTTGTCACTTTCTCGTCGTTCCTACTCTGGATCAGGACATCAAAGTTTGTTGTCGTGTGAACTAAGAACAGCGCGCACTGACACTGTCTTATAAACCGTGGATATGATGATGATGTCCTGCAATTTCGACCCAGCCAAATAATTTTGAAATGGTGGTGCGTTCTGCAGAATAGCCACTGTGCTTGTAGATAATCCTTCGTCTTGAGTGTCTAAGTCTAGCAACATACTGTTCGATAACCCTACGTCACGAGTATTGTATTCTGGCAATATTTGCTCGCCAAATAATAATAATAATAATAAATTGACTTCTATGGCGCCTATATCCTCAGGAACCTGAGCTCAGAGGCGCAACAAAACAGAATCAGTAAGCGTAATCGTAAACAGGCTTCCAAACTCCACATATGCAATATATCTTGGCTTTTGTTTACTAAAGTAGTCGTCTTTCTGATAAAATAGAACGTTTGTTTGAAACTGCTTTGGTTCTGTGTATGCCGGCCTCATGTAATGCGTCACGCGTAGTCTAAATTACCAGATTTTCATAGAACTGCGCATGACCGGAGAAATGACTGGAATCGTCCTGGTTTAGAACACATTCTGAGTAAACAACTGGTGTGATTTTCTTGGGACTAAACCCATCCCGGAGGTACTACAGTACCGGGCAACCATTGGAGTAATCGGAGCAAACTCCTGCACCTTCTCTATTTTAAAAACATCTGTTTAATATTGACGTTTCCCAGTGGGGAACGGATCAGACGGCCCTAAAGCTGATGTTTCGGTGGACGTTATGAAACCTTGTGCTTGAGGCGAAAGCGACGTGCACTCGAAAGAAAATGGCGCCTATCCGGTCTCGAAATCGACAAACAGATCTACACGTCGCAAATAAACAACGTCAAACAACACATCAGAAACGCAAAAGTTGCTTACTACGATGCAGCACTGAACAACGCTGATGCAAAAACAACATTCCAGGTGTTACATTCACTAACCGAAAGCAGTGACCGGAAATTGCCTGATCGCAAGAACGATGAAATCTTGTGTAATGGCTTCGCTGAGTTCTTTGAAGAAAAGATCCAGAAAGTCGTTGGTTTTACGCGCTCGAAAGTAACAATAGAAGGTATCGTGATGCCAACCCTGCCTGTTGCTCCACCTGCGTTGCAAAGTCTGAACAGTCTCTGTTCAACTGACGCTGAAGAGCTGCAAGCGATCATCAAGTCTAGACCAACGAAATGCTGTCCACTTGACGTGCTACCTACATGGCTACTTAAAACTACTTTAACCGCCACGCTATCCACGCTCGTCAATATCGTAAATGCGTCACTAATCACAGGAACATTTCCTAAACAATTTAAAACCGCCCTAGTGACACCATTACTGAAGAAAGCCTCGCTTGACCAGAACGAACTAGGAAACTATCGTCCCATCTCCAACCTCGCTTTCATCGGAAAGTTGATCGAGCACGTTGTCCTCAAACGCCTTAACCAGCACATGACGACGAATAACTTGCATGATAAAATGCAATCCGCTTACAAACAACACCATTCCACTGAAACAGCTCTGATGAGAGTACAACACGACATAGTGCGAAACCTCGATTCAGGACGGTGTGTTATGCTGGTTCTCCTTGGACACGAGTGCAGCATTCGACACAATTAACATTGACATATTGTTGAACACTCTGGGTTCACGTTTCAACATCGGCGGCACGGCATTGGACTGGTTTAGGTCATACTTGACCGGCAGATCACAGTGTGTCACGGTTGGTTCGTCTTCTTCGATCACAACTCTGATTTACCATGGAGTTCCGCAAGGCTCAGTTCTAGGACCAGTGATGTTCAATATGTACACGACATCCATTGCAGATATATGTATGAAGAATCATGTGCTGTTCCATCGCTTTGCTGATGACACCCAACTATATGTCAGCTATAACCCCATGATGTCTGATGAGCTGGAAAACGCAAAACAGCTGATAATCCAGTGCATAGCAGAAATACGAGCATGGATGCTGTTACATCAATTGAAACTAAACAACGAGAAAACCGAGTTTATCGTGCTGCAGTCACCGCACAATCTACGAGTCTATGGCAGCCCCAGCTTGGAGCTACCTGGGCTAACATTGACATCTACGGACGCAGTGAGAAATCTGGGCTGCTACTTTGATAGGCATATGCAATTGGACCGCCTCGTGTCCAGCTACTGCTCTTCGGCATATTACCATCTGCGACTGATCAGCAGAATCCGACACCTGCTGACGCGAGACGCGTGCCATGCCGCAATACGTTGTCTTGTGCTGAGTCGCCTCGACTACTGCAATGGTCTACTCGGTGGACTGAACAATGGACTGACAAACCGACTCCAACGAGCACAAAACTCTGCCGCTCGCGTTATCAACCGTGTCAGACGGCGAGATCACGTCACACCGATTCTGCGATCGCTGCATTGGCTGCCGATCAAGATGAGAGTAACATTCAAGATCTGTACTTGCATGTATAAGATCCTGCATGGCTTGGCCCCGGACTACCTCAATTGTGCGATAGCTCGCGAGTAGGCACTCGTGCATTGCGATCGGCGAGTGACACAACATTGCTCGCAGTGACGGTGCCGAGAAGAACGGTCGGAAGGTGCAGCTTTGCAGTGGCAGGTCCAACCATGTGGAACAGCTTGCCTAAGAGTGTGAGAACAACTGAGACATTGGCAGCTTTCCGAAAACAACTAAAAACTCACTTATTTCGTTCACACTACCTGCCTTGATGACACTGATTTGTATTCTATGACGCTGCTTGGTTTTAAATTGTTCAGTTTGAAATCGTATTTTTACACACTAATTTATTGTTTTATAATGATTTATCTTAGATTATTTATTTATTTTTACTTACTTATTTCTCTTAGATTACTTATTTATCTACCTTAGACTATTAATTTGATCTTATCTTATGTATTTAATTAGTCTATATTTTAGCTTTGGTCAACACGTCATAGTAATGTGTTCTTATTTATCTTAGCTTATTTACTTTTTTATCTTAGCTTATTTATTGTTATCTTACCTTATGTATTTAGTGAATTTATATTTTAGATTTAGTCAACACATCATATTATTGTGAAGCGCTTTGATTGGTATTTAGTTAGCTAAAAAGCGCTATATTAAGAAACGGAATTATTATTATTATTATTTATTTCAAACGCGCGCACCCGTTCTGAGCAATGAAAGACAATAACGATGTGTGATTTGAATTATTTTATATGGGTAAGTCGAGTTTCGATAAGTAAGTTCGTTTTAGCACCCTACATTAGTAGCTTACTATAAATGCTATAAAAATGCCAGATGCAGTAGGCTTTAAGTTTTTTTTTTTTCTCGTACTAACATACTTCTGTGTAGGTAAGCGAACGTATGCATACGAATATGTTCAGTAGTAAGCCCATTGCAATGCACAACGGCGCAGAACTGCAGCCACACAATGTCCACACACATATTTGCCATATATGGTAGCGCGTTGTGCCCTGCGGCGCGTGTAATCCCATTGTGACGTCACTACAATCGGGACCGTCTTATATCGCCATGCCTGCAAAGAAAAGACACTGTAGCAGTAACAAATAGTGATTGCGCATAATTATGAAGCAACTAAACAATGTGCGCATTTCGCAAAGCAGACTGGATGCACATATTAAGTTTGGTAGTTGAAAAATTATTTTCTCCAGTATGGGACTAGGCCTATCCCGGAGGTTACAGCATTGTCGTAGTCGGAGTAAACTCCTATATCCTCTCCTTGTTCCAAACATCAGTTTAATGTCGAAGTTTCCCAGTGGGGAACGTATTAGATACCCCCAGCTGATGTTTCGGTGGACGTTTACTTCCGTATGCTACATGCGGTCACACATCCTTGCAAATATTACTGCTTGTGCCTTCGCATGCTTGTTGCCATATAAGTGTTGATACATATATATATATATATATATATATATATATATATATATATATATATATATATATATATATATATATATATATATATGTATATATATATATATATATATAAATTAATAATTCCAAACAATACTCTGTTTTACCGGCCTGCCGTTAATTATGCATATTTTTCCCGCGATTATCGGCAAGCTTCGACGTGACGTCACTAAAGATAAAGTGCTTCGAGACTGGGACCTTCCATTCATTCACCGAACTGTTGACAGCGATAGCGATTGTTTAGAAGCGAGCGTCATTGTGGTTTGTTGTGCGGCATTTCATTGTAATGAATAGATTAACGTGTAGTTAGTTTATGTTCCTTACCGAACCAACTTTGTTTAAAAAAAAGCAAACTATAAGTATGAGCCAACGAAGCACAGCCGGCTTTGCTCGCTTCGAAAAAACTTGTTTCGACTGTGATCCGGACCAGAGAAGATCATAGCCCTGGGTTATCCTGATGCTAAAATCTTTTTGAAAGAGGATGTTGTGCCAACATTATTCCCAGTAGTGGAAGTTATGTTGATGCCATCAATCCGTAGAATACAGCGCACGGTCTACCTCGGATCGAAGCGAGCTGTCTGCGAGTTGTCAGCACGGATACAGGTGATGTCGGCGCACGGTGAATTCGGATAACATTCTTTGGAGACTTCGGCCCGTAATTCTGGTGACTTCGGCCTCAGGGCACAACGGGCATAGTGATCTCGGCCAAAAGGAGTGTGTACCGAGCGCATGAAGCTTAATATGTGTCATTACTGAGAATAAAGCATATTATACTCTCTCATTTGTATTTTCTTTAGTTCCAGATTAACCCGAAATTGTTACTTTGTAACCGCTGTTATAGCTTTCGCTTAATATATAATATGGTACACCAAAAACTATAATAGTATATACAATTGAATAACTTAAATAAATGAAATTACAATTTTCGTAATATCTTGTTTCTATGTTTCATATTTTCATGCGTTACCCCTCATCAGGGGAAATTCTCCCCAGAAATTTGCTCAATTAAATCAAATCCAGAGCAATAACAGTGATAAGCGATTATTGTATTGTGAATTCACACCTGTTCATTGTAGGAAACAGACAAAGCATTATACTTCAACATAATCTAGTTACATTTTGACATCCCTTTGATGACAAGTACATGAATAACAGACCCTTAAAGTGAAGGCTAATCCAGTAATACCTAGAATTGAGTAGATATTTCGTGTCACCTCAGTCACCGAAATCACCAAGCCGAAATAACATCGGCTGAATTCACCGAGGGCCGAAATCACCACCACCCGTCAGCTCTACTCCTATTGTTTACTTTCTGACCTAACCATGAAAAGAACAACCTAGACCCGCCAAGCTTCTCATATTGTTACCATACATACATGCATGTCACATAGTCAAACATTACTCTTATTTCCTTGTAACGATAACAAATTACAAGAACAAAATGTTTTGGCGCGTATGGTAGATATATGAGGAGAAGCTTGGCGGCTTTTTGTGTTTTTGATGGTTAGGCCAAGAAAGCAAATAAGATCGAAGTCAAAGATACTAGCCTCGTTAAACTACACCGAAACAGCCGAATTCGAAGATGGTTCTGCGGCATCATTTGCCGCTAGCGGTTCGAAATCGTTACATTATACTTTTATTCTGGAAAATTGACATCGTCACCACTCGTCATAGTAACGCGAGTGAAACTATACTGAAGCATTGCATAGAAATCACTGATTGAATGTAAATCCATGTCATCGGTGACGTCACAAAACACGTGAGCGCTCATCTCAATAACTTCGAATTGTACGCTCGCTTTGCGAGTTAGACGCATTAAACATCTAATTTTACGTATACCTAAATTTTTCCTCGTTTTTTATATTTTGTCATATATAACATACAATATTAAATTGTGTGTACACACCGAAAAAACATTTTAGCTAGTGGCTTGTTTTTCTTCCATTTAAAACTCCAACTTCAACTGATTTAGTCTATCGCAAATCCGGTTTATTAATATCCAAATATGCAGTGTGTGAATAGTTTAAGTAACATCCGCAGTCAATTTAATAAAATAAATGCGTATTTTTTTCAAATCATCGAAATAATTTACTTTAGTCGTTATATCTGGTAAGGCTCAAAATGGTGGATATCCAAAACACAGCGGGTCAGTGCCGAGCATGGGCGTCACTTCCTTCCTCTCGTCGATCACGTGACACAGTTACGAAATTTCACCAACGGTTTCCAGCGTTTCCATTTTATCTTCAATTGTTGTGACCAAACATTAAGTAATTTATTGGTTTGTCTGATGATTTCACACAAAGATGCATACACAAGTTGCACAAACGATCTACCGTGTTGCAGTGGATACTAATAGGTTTGATTTTTCACAAAATGAATTTGAAACGAGACTAGCTAAAAAATCAAATTCAGGAGGGACTGTTAACGTTTTTCGCGAAATACTTACTTTACTGTCGTATATTGAGTGGACGCAGAGGCAACTCTGGACCAGTTTGCATCTGTTGACCTCCTTTTGTCTTCCGATAACCGCACTGCTGTTGGTGCTGTGGTGTGTGCTGTCCATTCTCTCATGTTATCTATTTACACTTGTTTTGGCCTTCCCTCTTTTTACCATTGCTTCTTTCTTCAACGGTCGTTGTACTGCACCGACTACCACGGTTTGTTTATTACTTATATTTCTGCAAGACACGACCAAAGACGTCGATGTCAATCATTATTTAAGGAATAAATAATAATAATAACCTTGGTGTTGTGGTGTGTTTGCAGACATGGCTACGTGACGCGTCTAGCGCTGTATTTTAGTGGGTAGTTTGTAGCGCTTGCTTCATACTCTCGCTTCCAGCTTCAACCACCAGGAAGCTCCTGGGAGCGAAAAGGGAGCCGAGTGCGTAAGTCCCCCCTGCTGGTACATAGCCTCTCCGTAGACAAGACTCTAGCACAACCTCATTGTGATACACTGCGGATACTGGGCACATTGCAGCCTCAGGTTGCCGTGCTGGAGATCGGGGAGCAGGTTGGAGCCCCTGAAGGGCCAACCGGCTTGTGGACACGTCCCGGCGCTCACTATTCCAACTCCCACATATGGGCAAATAGGTAAGGGAGCAAACCCTAACAGAAAATCCAGAGTGGAACCTCGAAGTCGGTTTGATGGCAATGCCATCATTGGAAAAGCAGTTGGGCCTGTATGAAGGTGTAAAGGAAACAGCGTCTTTGAAATCTCTGACAGGCCAGATTCTCACAGACCGCAAAAAAAATGGAGAGATGGGTCGAGCATTATGTATGGGGAAGCTCGACGGCCAACCAACTGTAGAAGAGCTCTGTGGAGCCATTGGCTCTCTAGCCTGCGGCAGAGCAGCTGGTAGCGATGGCATACCACCTGAGGTAATCAAGTGTTGGAAGCCCGCTCTGAAGAAACTTCTTTACAAGTTACTCTGCCTGTGCTAGGGATAGGGCTCCGTGCCTCGAGACATGCGAGACCCCAACGCTGTCACACTGTACAAGAATAAAGGAGACCGTAGTGACTGCAATAACTACTGAGGAATCTCCCTGCTCAGTATAGTGGGGAAATCTTTGTCTGTGTGGTGCTCAACAGACTGCAGAAATTGGCTACGCGGTTCTACACAGAATCACAATGTGGCTTCAGAACAAGAAGATCCATCATCGACATGTTATTCTCGCTGCGACAGTTGCAAGAGAAATGTAGGGAACAGAGGAGATCACTATGCATCGTTTTTGTCGATCTGACAAAGGCCTGGTCAGCAGAAAAGGACTCTTCACACTCGTCGAGAAGATTGGATTTCCCCCAAAGCTGCTGAGTGTGATTATCTCATTCCACGAAGAGATGCACGGCACAGCGAAGTACGATGGATCATCATCGAAGTCTTTCCCAAATCCCAATGGTGTGAAGCAGGGTTGCATCCTTGCACCAAACTTGTTTATGATATTCTTCTCCCTGCTGCTTTCCTATGCCTTCGGTTCATCTTCAGAAGGTGTGTGTGTGTGTCTAGATTCGAGGACTGGTGGCAAGCTGTTCGAGCTGGCCCGTCTGCGGAGATACTCTTCGCTGATGACGCAGCGCTAATATTGTACACTGAAGAGGGCCTTCAGAGGCGTATAGTGCAACTTGCCCAGGCGTGCACAGAATTTGCCCTGATCATAAGCCTGAAAAAGACCAATGTCATGGGCCAAGAAGTAAGCGAAGCTCCAGCCATCAGCATTGATGACTACACTCTGGAGGTGGTGCAGGAGTTCACCTACGTAGGGTCAACCATCACCAGCAACCTATCCGTCAACGTAGAGATAAATAAGCGCATCGGAAAGACAGCATTTGTCATGTCAAAGCTATCGAAGAGGGTGTGGGAGAACAACACGATCACTGAGAACACCAAGGTTCGAGTATACCAGGCTTGTATCCTAAGAACCCTCCTCTAGTAGGAAGCGAAGTGTGGACAACATGTGCGAAACAGGAAAAACGCCTCAACAGTTTCCATTTCCGATGCCTCAGACATATATTTTGTGTAAACTGGCAGGAACACGTCAAACAAGAATGTTCTTGAGGTGGTACCTCATCCCTAGCATATTCGCGTATAGGCGTATTCCAGAGGACGTCCTCTATGGTGAGCTCGCCTCTGGTGCAAGGCGTGTCGGACGTCCAGCTCTGCGGTTCACACACACACGCTCACGCACGCACGCACGCACGCACGCACACACGCATGCGCGCACGTACGCACGCATGGGTAACTAACTATATGTTACATTTTAAAATGAAAAATTACTATTTTCATATTTTATCTTGAGACGACTAAAATGCATTTTTCCGTTAATGATCCAGTTTCATTGCCGCCTCTACTACCCGCCTCCACCAATCATCTCCACTACCCGCCTCCACCAATCATCTCCACTACCCGCCTCCACCAATAATCTCCACTACCCGCCTCCCCAATCATCTCCACTACTCGACTCCACCACCCATTTCCAATACCCGCCTCAACCAATCATCTCCACTACCCGCCTCCACCACCCATTTCCACTACCCGCCTCCACCACCCATCTCCACTACCCGTCTCCACCACCCAACTCCACTACCCGTCTCCACCACCCATCTCCACTACCCGCCTCAACCACCCATCTCCACTACCCGCCTCAACCACCCATTTCCACCACCCGCCTCCCTCCACCATCCATCTCCACTACCCGCCTCCACCACCCATCTCCACTACCCGCCTCAACCACCCATCTCCACTACCCGCCTCAACCACCCATCTCCACTACCCGCCTCCACCACCCATTTCCACTACCCGCCTCAACCACCCATCTCCACTACCCGCCTCAACCACCCATTTCCACTACCCGCCTCCACCACCCATCTCCACTACCCGTCTCCGGGAAGGGTCAAGTCGACGCACCCGATCGGATGATCGATAATGCGATTGACGAAGAAGGTGGCATACGTCATGTGTTCGCACACCCACGCCGAATCCGGTCTGTCAGCGATGACCCATTGCAAGAGGTCGGTTTCTCGGATGCGTTCCAGAAAGGCGTCAAAGTCGTCACGGTTGGTGATGAGACTGGGTTCGTCCAGGTACCGCCGCAAATGCAAGAGGAATGATAGTACTCGTATCGTCCCGTGTCCTTGTTCCTCGGAATGAACCCGTAACTGAGATTAATCTTGAAATAGTTGGTCTGCTCCTGGAACATTCTCTTCAAAGGATCCTCTAGAAAGATCGTGTCTAGGGTGGTCAATCTGTACTCGTTTCTGCACTGAATGGGTCCTCTCGATACGCCTGGTCTTATGGTAGACCAGTGCTCGCGTACGTCGTCTAGGTAGTCTAGGTAGTCTACGTAATCTAGGTAGTCTACGTAATCTAGGTAGTCTAGATAGGAGGATTCATCAAAGTTTTCACCTTCACTAAATGAAGTATTCAGCATATTTTTTTAACTGAGTATATTAAAATTACTTTGTTTTACTAGAATTAAATTTATCAAACTCATAAAACGACGAACGGCACGCAGCCTTCGTTATTGTCAACGCTATCAAAACATGGCTGTTTTTGAAACGATCGGCGAACAGAACAAGCATCTGGTAGATAATTTAGTGAATGTCCAATAAGAGGAAAGTCTCAAAACGGCACTTTCAGTCGTCAAGAGAAGACACAATTATAGATCCAAAATGGCAATTTAGTAACTGCTCAGATTACTGCTATTTTCGCCTGAAGGTTCCGTTTATGGGTCATATTGTCAGAAATAAAGTAAGTTAGCAAAAACACACATAATTGTTCAATTACTAATATACTTAATTTTCAACATGTTCAGTAGGACGTAGGTGGATCGTGAATTTGTTTCCAAAAGAGGGGAATCTTTAGATTTGTGCATGGAGGAAATATGCTCAATTTGTTTGCAGCGCACAATAAATGTTCAATGTGTAGACTAAACATTATGCATACGTGTTAATTATGTACATACTCTGGCACAAAATGTGTTGGGTTTTTGTCGATTAAACAAAACAAATAATGTATTTGCCTTTGCAAATGGGAAACACAGAAAATGGTAGTACATGACCTTCTATATGAAAAATGTATCTTAGCATTTAGAAATGAGCCACGTCAGTGACTTTGATATATACTTTGGGATAAACTCTCACGATAAACAGAGTCGTTTTAACAAGCAAATGTCATTTGCATTGGTTCCAGTATTTTTAATGTGAATTTGATGGTGAATCCATTTTAAGGTGAATCAATTTCTGAATTCATCCCCGGGATCACATTCGTGGGGCTGATGCATAACAACAAACATAACAACACACATAACAACAAACATAACAACAAACATAACAACAAACATAACAACAAACATAACAACACACATAACAACAAACATAACAACAAACACATTTTCAACAATGCCCTCAGTTAAGTTGGCCACGCAGTAGTTTGTTGTTCGAAATGTTCAGTATTCTGGCTATAGACTTTGTGTTCATTAACATGTACTATTTCGGTGGCATTTAAATTGTTCATGAGTTGCAAAACCTGTGTGCACACTTTCATCCTCAACAAAACCATGCACGCACCCTTGTCCAAAATCAGGATTCACATGTCTCCTATATGGGTCATACCACAATTGCTGTACTGTTTCAATAAAGTTCTGTCCCAGATTTGTGGGTGCATCTTCAAATGTTCCTATGACGAATTATGTGTTTACTTGGATTCTATGAAGCACTACATACACACTTATGTAGGTTGTGTATGACATTATATGGAGAATGTGACCGTTTTAGCAAGTGGGAGGCTCCGAAATCGCCATGTCCCGATGGTACACTTGGCTAGTAGATGAGAATGCAAATCATATTCCTGACGCAAATGTTATCCAAACTAAATAACGCCTTAGATGTATGAATGGTATAATACGTAATCACTAGATGACAGCACATCATTCTCACCAGAAGAACAGTCATAGATCGTCAAGTAAACCACGAGTGTATAAAAGTACAAGAAGGGGGGGTGGTTACTTTGTACATGTCAGTGCTGTTATCATTATTGCACAAACATGACGACAATGTAATTGGGTCGACTATGGTTTCTTTACAAACAAGTCATTCAACGCCAAGTATTGAAATATGCCTTAACGTTAGAAGTTGATTGTGATGTAAGCTTTGCACCAAATAGACGAAATGTGCTTCTTAAATAAACAATGACCATCAACTAAGACATCGAGATCTCGGCAATCATTAACGAGCTGCACCCATGTCAGGTGGTAAGTAGTCGGGGTGTTGTTTCCAGTCATTACACAACATTTATGCTCATCTACTTGAAGCTGCCACCGCTCGGCCCACACCATGACTTCATTAAGGCGTTCTTGCATAATGGGCTGTTCGGGAACATCAGATAAATCACTGGATAATCGAGTGTCATCAGCGTACAAGCATGCATTGGTATTAGTAGTCACTGGTCGTCAGGTAGATCGCTTACATACAACATAAATAGTAGAGGATCGGTGTATGAGCCACGCGGGACACCAGACGAGACATCTGTATAACCTGAAAACGTTTAACCTATTTTGACTCG